>JAOYMR010000026.1:20678782-20704030 GCA_025802075.1 Tenebrosternarchus preto | reverse complement strand
CCGCAGAGGGAACACTGCTGAATGGTTTACTCCCCTCCACAGAGGGAACACTGCTGAATGGTTTACTCCCCTCCACACAGGGAACACTGCTGAATGGTTTACTCCACCATAAATCACCAACAGCATATTCATCCATGACAGTTTATTGAATATCTTCTCTTAGCCTGTGACACATATGTCCAGTCAAAGGACTCTCAGTGCCGCAGAGACAGCCACAGTTGCACATGTACCATGTAATGTACCAGGGGTCATTAAGGAGAAACGAGTGCAGGCAGTGTGGCAGTGTAGTACCAGTGTGGTACCAGTGTAGTTTTCACACACACTGGAAAAGGTACATGAATCCTAAAAGAAAGCTCTGCTATACTGAGAAAAGACATCATGAAAGATGTAGAAATAAATAAATAAGTAAAAGAGAAACTGTTAAAGAAACAGTAGCAAAAAAGTAATAAATGTTGGTTTACAATGTTACATGCAGCCGAGTTTGTTTGAGGGCAAAATAAGATATCCTGATACACTTTTAAATGTACTGCATGTTTAGCCAAATAGTTTTTCTTCTTGATCTTCAAGCGTATGAGATGACAAGAAAATATATACCACTAAAATAGTTCAGCTTAACGTAAATCACTTGTGGGCCTCTAGATTTAACAGCTAAGCATCCAAACTATCTGCTTCCTAAACTCGGGAACAGCACTGTGATCAGAGTCATTGGTAGGCTGCGCGGTGATCTACAGAGCAGGAATGGCAGGTCACTTAAGCAGAGTGGTACAGGCCACTCGTCTTGAACAGAGGGGGAGAGAACAGCTTGACTAAACGGCGTCTTAATTGGCCGCTGTGCTGGCAGCTGCTTCCCCAATGTCTGTCCTCCTCTCACTAGAGCATTAAGAAAGTACCGGGCCTTAAGCAACTCACTGCACTGTTCACACTGCAGAAAGTGCTCCGCCATTCTGTACGAGGAACAGGACTATTGTCACGAAAAATATAAGAAAACACATTAAAAGTAAAGCCAACTGGTGACCATAAAATACGGCATAACCTAAGGAATCTCTTAATAAGATTGGTGAGTGCATTTTATGGAGTGGGTATCAGTTAACTCCATTTCTGATGACTGCATCTCTTGGGAGTTAGCACAGCCGCTGCCAGATCTATAAGGTATATGAGCTTAAGGTCAAACAAATGCATTACTTCAGAATGCTAATGAGCCTAACAATGGATGAATACGTACATGGGCCAGTGACCATTATCTCATTTGCATACTGCAGTCTGGCAAGACTTACTAGGTTTCAATCACTATTAGCAATGTTAGCATATCTTGGGAGAACGTGTCCTTCAAGTTTTAGTAAAATTAAGTGTCACAGGAAACTTTTACCAACATATCCTACTTAAAAAGAGAATTGACTGAGTATGAAATAAAACACTAGCTCTATCATGCTTATTATGGTTGTTTTTAATTATTTTAAAACTATTTGGATCTAACCTTATTGTGGCAGATTTAAGCTTAAAATATATCATGTACATATTGGTATCTATTAGAAATGACATTACTAACCATGAATGTAAGTTAGCATAATTGTTTATTTTTGATCAAACCATGCCTTTAAAATCCCACCCTTTTCAAAGGGATGATGGCACTACCTGAAGGTGTAGTGCCGCTGGTCCAGTAGGAAGGCCCAGCGGTAGGAGACAGGAAGAGGGCTGCAGTTGGTCACGGTGAGCTGCCGCTGGGCCTCGGTGCAGTTCAGCACGCAGCCGAAGTCCACAGTCGTGCTGGAGAAGTGCAGATTGGGAAAGTGCACCTCGGCCCGCAGGCCCACGCTGTCCTGCTGTGAGTGTCCACTGTATCTGATCTCCAGCACGCCCTCATCCACCCAGCTCACCCGCTCCTGCCGGTACGAGGGGTCGAAGCGCACCCACACCACCACCTCAGCACCCACGCCCAGCGCCAGACACTACACACAGCAGCATAGCAGAGTGACAGCAAGTTTGACTAAAGGTTCTGTTATCCTAGAACATGGGTTCTCAGACTAATCTTCAGGAACCCCCAGTAGGTTTTTGTTCTTTTCCATCTCTAAGGTTAGGGTTAGCTGATCAGGTAATCACCAGATACTGCCAGGCAAGCCACACTCTAGATAAGACAGCTGTGTTGGGAACTTGAACAAAATAAATACCTAATCTTGTTTGATATAGTATTGAAGATTCGCACTAGGAAAACCAACACTTTAGACTCTCTACAGTGACGTAAGATCTATGGTGAACCAATTCTAGCTGTTTATTCATAATGTAAAGTGCTAAATTCTACACGCATCAACTACACTCTACAGATTTTCCATTAGTACTGAGTTCGTTTGTACTAAGTCACAGGTGAAATCTAGTTAAAAAGAGAAGATTAAACTGGTTGTTTACTGACAGTGGCATTCAGCTGATTTAGAAAGCAGATATTTATAACACAGGTCTGCACAAGTAAGCCATCTGATTCTGCATCTTATTGGTGGATTCACCTCCATACACAACTTCAGATAAAACCATTTTCTTCTCTGTGTATTTCTGTCATTGTTCTAAAACTCAGACCCTGAGTTGTTTTACCAGTGTACATTTTAATGTTTTTTCCTGCTCTGGTTCACCTGAATCAATTTCTGGTGTTGGACGTAGCCTCAGTGATGTTAGATTGAGCCTCCATAATAAATCAATAACTGGCACAAAAGAATCATCTAAACAGAAACTCGAAAACAGAAACTTTGAAGTGATATAATTATTTCAGTGTAATTTGGCTACTTGCTGCTTTCATGGGTGCACTGATGAAATAAAGTGAAAGAAGGAATTTTAAAGCCTACATATCAAACTTTTGTTATGTTGAGACGCCTTTTTTCCAGTAAATTCTTAAGAACATTTAAGCCTAAGGAGCTACTCGGGAGGCAAAAGGCTTTTCAAGTTTATATTCACTATAACATTCAGAACGCCAGAGCCCTATCAAGAAGTCTGATTCTGAGTTAACCTTTGAGATAGTGAACAGGTCATCTCCAGTGCATTCACAGAGCCCAAAGGGCTGAGGCACGGTGAGCTCCAGGGACAGGGCCAGTGTGGAGACACTCTGCAGATGCAGCCTCTGGTACTGAGGCACCAGGGACACGCCTGGAACCTGGAGTACACAGAGACAGAGAGTGAGTGCGCCGAGCAGAGCAACCACAAATAATCACAGGGCAACTAGAGTGCACACAAAAACAGACATACACAGATTATACAGAATGTACCATTCTAGATCAGGATTTTGGCCTTTTTTCCACCCTGGTGTTTTCCATACCGGTGTTTTCCAAACGTTAGATTCCATTTTCTGATTCTAGCTGGACACCGCTGCCATCTGTGATTCTGAACTGCACTAGATTTTTAAGGAGAGGGGTGTAATACATTCCAACACATGGATGGAGGAATACAGCAATATTTTACAGGCTTATTATTTCTGTAAGGTCAGTGCCCATTTCTAAAAATCAAGACTTCATCCCCACCCACTCTCAACTCAATTGCTGAGTTTTCTCTCCATCTTCTTCTTGTCTTTAATTGCTTTAGTCCTGCAGCCCCTGCAATGAGCTGCCTGTAAATCTAGAAGTACAGGCTGTCAACACGCAAACGGGTCCAATTCAGATAAAAGAATGCCACTGTGCCAAATTAGCATTTTAGTTCTGAAGATGAACTGGAAAGGTACCATGAATGTGGCTGTCAGAAGATAATGGAGATCTATGAAAATCAGCATGGCTAAAGCTCAGAATGGAGAAAGAACAGTTTGTGTGTGTGTGTGTGTGAGGGAAAGAAAGAGAGATAATAAAAGTGATATAGTGCAGACAGAAAATCAGTTTCATTATGATGATGGTCTCTCTGAGCTGGAAGTGCTTATTCCTCAGCTTTGTGAATGGAGGAGGACCAGAGATGCACTACATGTACTATGAACTCTGGAACTGAGAGACACTTCAAGACTGTTTGCTCTCATAAAATTATGGTTACTTTACCAAACAAGCTGCAGCTTCTGCATAGCAAATTTGACCCACTAATTTAAACTAAGTAAAAAGAAGAAAACTATTTCATCTAGACAAAATAATGATACAACCCACAGTGCCAGTATTTGTATCTGCCATGTTTTCAGTTTATTAGACTATAATTCTGTCCTGTGAATTAAGCCTTGAAAATTAATCTTTCAACAGTGAATTGACTGATATTCACCCACTGATAACCTAAAAAAGATTTGCAGCAGTTTTGTAAGACAAGAGTTGGGCAGATCAAGAGTGGCGCCTGATGCACTACATCCAGTAATGGGCACTGTGTGCTCTAGAGGATCAAAGAAATAAACAAACTAGTGTGGAGGAACCTCTCTGTGAGAGAAGAGATAATTGCCACACTCCAAGCGTACGGGACAGACTGACACCTCCCTGGTGTGTGAAGCAGCCCTACCAACATTAACATGAACATTTTATGAACGAAATCTTTCATCCACTGAGCTCCGACACGGTTTTCTCCTGGCATGACAGAAATGACATCTGATGTAGAAGCCCTGACGTCATATTTGGTTCTGCCACAAAACCTTGCGCTGATAATATTATGAAATAACAAAGAAGGTCCTCCTTACGTAGTGGAGGACTTGAGGACAAAGTCTTCACAGGATTCACTCACACATACAGGGAAAGGTGGACACACACATGTACAGATGAAGGTGCACATATACACACCTTTTCCACATAGAAGTTGAGCTGCTGGGAGGAGATGTCCAAGACTGGGGTGATGAACCGGCAGGCGACATCCACAGTCATTATGCATTCCTTCCCACTCTGGTGACCCACAATGGCATGGCACACTAGCCTTTCTCTTACCACCTACACATACACACACACACACACACACACATACACACTTTTTGCATGTATACTTTTCATATTTCTCAGCCTCAAGTCAGATATGCCCCTTTTTCATAGTCTCATCTCTTATCTTAAAACGATCTGTAAGCACAGTTGACAGCAGTGCTCTGAAACACAGCCATGCTGTGTCAGCCCTGAGCTCCGGCATGCTCAAGTACTCCCAGGCTCTCCAGGACTGTGGAGCCCTGGCAAGGGGCTGCTGCGTCCAGAGCTTATCTCTGCTCCTCACCTCCCCTCCTCTCCTGCACCCTAGTAATCAATGCAGTTTCAGGGCAGCGATGCCCCAAGAGAGTTTTATGCGTTACTTGGCATGGCTCCACTAAGAAAAGATTAAGGGGGGATTCAAGCCTTTATCTCTGTGCTATTCAACCTTCAGCTGCCTGTACTGCTTATGTGCAGCAGAGTAGTGCGGTAATCGCGCTGTGGGTATCAACTTGGAATAGTTGAGATTATTATCCATTTTTTTCCGTGAGGTATAGGAAGTCTGATATGTAAGCACAATGACAGGTGAAAAAGTCAGCACACTAAAAGTACACGTTCCTAAATGATGGTGGTAGCATTTTGTATGCAAGTTTGCAATTAAATAGTGTACTGAGGGGTAACTGCATTAAACAATACACTGAGGTATCAGTGTTTATAACAAATACAGAAACCCCAATGAAGAACATTTAGAAATGAATAACTCAGAAGATCCATACATATTCAAAAGCCACTGTTGCAGCAGTGCTGAACTCAGTCAGCTAATTACCACACATCCTTTTTAGAAGTTGAATCCATATGGTATGTTACATTAATAAAAGTGTTAGCTCCACCTTGGGTACATCACATGAGCCCTCAAGCAGCATGTCGGCCGACTGCCCGGGTGCGAGCTCCAACCGCACGGGTGTCAGCATGAAGACAGGAGCATCCAGACGTGGAGGCGCCAGAGGGTTCCTCGCTTTGCCCTCCTTGGAGGCTCTGGCTGCGGGCAGGCCCCTGCGGCGGAACTGGGGAAACCCCTCGGTGGACCAGTAAAGCTGATGCAGGCGCCGGCCCCTGTTGATCACTCTGAAGTGGTACCGACAGGGGCCAGAGCTGCAGGGCAAACATGGGGAGGTGTGTTCATTCAGACCTTATAACAGCTGAAAAGGCCAACTATAAAGAACTGAAACTATCAATCTCAATGTCATATAAACTCAGATTCCATTTAATGGAGCACCAGAAGTGGTCTCCAAGGTCCAGCCTTGGGGCGAAGGGTCGATCGGTGACGATGGTGGTGCCTTTTCCCGTTGCCGTCACGGCGATGGTGCGGGTGGCGCTGTCCAGAATGGCCAGCTGCAGTTTGTCCTGGAAAGGCAGAGTGTCATCCAGGTGGGCGACCAGGCGCAGCTCCAGCTGCCCGTCAGGCGGCACCACTCCCTTTGCAGGCTCCACATGCCACTGAGACCTGCTCCGAGTCTGCCAACAAACCAACGAAAACGCCTTCTAATAACTCACATTACAGTCCACCAAACTACTGAATCTAATCCAATGTACTTTACAGTATAGTTACCTTTCAGTACCACTCAGTACATATACGACATAAGGAAAAATAGGCATGCAAGGAATCTATCATTAATTATATAACAAACATTTCAAATGTGCTGTAAATTAATTCAATTCCAACCACAATTGCTTACCTTTTAAATCTAAACAAATAAATATTGTTTATACTGAATGCGATGTGCTGTCCAGCTTTTATTTTAAGGCACTATCACTCACACTTGGGCATCTAAAAACACTGACAATTTCCCCAGCATTTCCCTTCCTCTTAATGAGCAGCCATGAAGCACTGGGTGCTTTTGCGAGTTTGTCTATCTGTGTGCACGTGTTCACCTTCCAGAATTCCCTTTATCAAATGAGGGCAAGAGTGGGTAGGGAGGGAGGGAGGGAGGGAGGGAGAGAGGGAGGTGGAATGAGAGAGATGGGGAAGTGCAGACTGAAAGAAGTCCTCTATCAGACTCGGAGGAGAGTAGGAGGGCTAATAGAGACAATAAAAGCATTGTGCTTGTGTTTTAACTGCTGCGGGAGGCCAAGCACTGGGGAAGCACAGACGCTGGAGCAACCACACAGAGGAAAACCTCATAAGCTAAAACACTCTCAAAAAATCAAAGCCTTTCTTCTTTAATAAAGAAAACTTGGCTAGAATGCCAAGCGAGGAAACCCCTGCAGCTTTCACTCATTGTGGACTCTCGAAGCACAGGCACGTGGCAGCCTTCTGACTCTCTCCAACTCCTCTCGTAGCCTCCTGTCTCTCTCCAACTCATCTCGCAGGCGGCTTCAACTACTAGCTGAGCAGCAGATTAAAATCAGTCCCCATAATGCACCACGCTGATTGATGTCTTTAGAATGAAGTTTTTAATTGGGCTTTTCCCACCATGGCAAGAGAGTGAGTGGTTTACTCTGATTAATAGCATATGATTTATCTTCTTCAGCAGGGCTTGCTCTGCTTTTTTGGGCACAGTATGTTGTATTTATCACATCCCACCTGCACCATTCTCACAGCTCACCCAAGCGTGGCTGAGATGAAGATAACACCCCCTCACACACACACACACACACGTCTCAGGCACGCAACATAGATGAAATGCAGAAACCACATTTTTCATTCCATACTCCTCCAGAATGATACGAGCTGTTAGGTGTGAGCCACAGTGGTGCGGGTGAGGCAGATGCAGGTGATCCAGTGGCTGGAGTTTAACCCCTGCTGTAATGGAGCAGAACTTCAGAGACGGTCTCTGACTGAGGCAGCCCTGGCCTCACCATCTCCTGCTCACCTTCAGCACGGCTCAGCCAAACTCAATATACTCCAAACTATGGAAAATCACTTCCATGTTCAGGCCTAGCTTCATGTGAAGGTTGTCTTCAGTATGTAGAAGTAAATGTTTAGGAATAAATATACCCATTTTCTATAAGCCTATTTTAGTGATCATAGTAAATTGAGGTTTAAAAAATGTCAGGAACAGAATTTAAGATTTATTTGTGTGAATAAAAATCTGTGTTCACAGTTTATATCGCTTATATCGTTCCATTAATTTATGTATAAAATCCTTATTACATCATAAGTTCACTCAGAAAAAAAGCTGTATAGCTTTTGACTGTATAGCAATGATATTATTACATCATCGTTTATATATGCAATATGTTTTTATGTCAAATTGATACCCAAAATGATTGGCTGCCTATAAATTCAAAACTCAAAGTTCTCTTAAATCTGCTGTGCCTAAGCCAGCTTCTCACAAGCTTCTCAAAGCAGCCACTGAGTCTCCTCGATCACATGGAAACTGGGCCCTGCCAAAGCAGAGGCCAATCAGAGGGCATTCAAGCAATCCTGTAGTGCTTGTGTTCTGGGCTCCTGTTTAAAACCACTGACACTCTGCTTTAAGTAATGTTCCTACAGAAAGCGATTTGATGTAGTTTTTTACAGCTTGAAGTCTGCAAAAAAAAAAAAAATGGTTTGCTGCACCAACAGCTGTAGAGAGTGCCCTTGGACTTGGGAAAATTGCAGGAGCACCATTCCCTGCAATGAAGTTGGCACTCAGGAACGAAGAAAATAGGGCTATCATTTTAGGGAGTCATCTTATAGTCATAGATCATTCTCTCAGTCTTCATTTGAATAAAGAAGGAGAGATAGAGAGATGGTCGATGGGGGCCTGGATCGGGAATAGGGCAGTTTCCCCTTGAGAGAAGAATCTAAGTGGAGAACAAGCAGGCTGAAATTTCAATAATCAGATCAGGCTTGCATTAGCAAGGTTTAACACCATTGATTGCTTTGAACTTCATCATGGTGGAGAGGTTTAAAATGGAACCAAATGCCAGTCTCCGGAGTAAACACCTCCCTTCCCAAACACCTTATACTGCTGCAGTGAGAAAGATGCCTGTAACAAATGGACACCTATACATAAAGAGCAAATTAATCTGCTTTTATAAAATTCTGCATTCATCTGGCACCCCACACAGCCTCATCCTGGCTGAAAGACCACGTTATTGATGGCCTGTAATGTAATTCAAGTAAACTCCCAATCGATTGAAGCTGAAAAATGCTTTGTAAAACCTCTTGCCCTATCAACACCCTTGGGCTTAGAGGAGAAGACAGGGTCAGGGTATTTTTTTCAGTGGTGCAATGTAAGGACAAGTGTCAGGGCATGACCGAGGACACTTATTGTTCGGGTTGCACAAACAAATTCAAAATCCTTCCCAGGAAAATTCCAAGGACTGTTGCTAAAATTAATTGAGTTCAGAAAGCACATAAAGCCCCTCTTTAAAAAAAAGAGCTCTGAAAGGGGAAATAGAGATATTAGGTCACTTAAATAAGATATGTGACTATGGGAATTAAGATGACTTTTATTTTAAAGTAACATCCACAGGCCCTAGGGAGCAGACCAGAAAATGGGAGTAAGCCTCCCATAATAATACCAAATGACACTATTTTCCCCCCACAAAGTTATGCAGATAGACTGACAATAAAGCAATGAATAAAGAAGACTATTAAGATACTTTGGCCTGATTATGCCTACACATGGCATGACTGAGGAAACAAGTCCAATCCGCAATTCCTACTAGCAGACTGGCAGCCAATTAACTACAAAGCCAACAAACCATTCAGCCAATTAGGGAATTAATTATACACTCAATTAGACTAGGAATTAATTAAGAGCACAGTGTAACGAGCAGGAGAAAATTGGGCGTGGTTACAGCTAGCATGCGAGTTGTGGGCACCTTAGTAAAACTTATCCTACTAGAGAGTGAAAGTACACATATTACTCTTTGTCATGTTCTGACCCTCCTAACCACAGGAGACTGGACTCACCATTTGAGCCACGAAGCGAGCCGGAATGGGGCAGTTGTTGGATAGCTTCAGCATCCGCGGGATATCTGTAAGCACCGGGACAGTGCCAAAGTGCAGCTCGCTGGCCGACAGGGAAACGACAGGACCCTGGCCTATGCAGGACAGGTGCAGCTCCTGCAGGAGACACAGAGGATCTGGCGGTGTGAGAGGTCACTGATACAAGCATCACCTTCTGTCACCTTCGGCATGTAATGATGGAGAGAACGGAAGAAGCCGAAATAAAATATTACACACCAAATTTTGTATTTGAATGGGATCCAAGCAAATGCATATGAAAGTTTAACAGCTCTGGTTCACTGGCTAACAATAGAAGGAAACATGAAGTCAAACGTGCATCTCCTTTTCTCTCTCTCTCTCTCTCTCTCTCTCTCTCTCTCTCTCTCATACACACACACAAACACATGCAGGTTCTCACCAGTGGAGGACCCTGTTGGCCCAGAATGGCAATATAAGCTTTGAGGTTCTGGGGGCCCACTGTCTTGGCCTGGAGAACCAGAGGAATCTGCTCTGTACTACATGGCTGGATCACACCTCTTGGATGAGCACTGGAGTACAGCAGACATGGGTTCTCCTCATACTCCTACACAGAGACACCAGACACACATGCACTGATACAGACCTCTGTATAGTGGGACATACATTACTCAAAGTAATAGATCTGTTTGAGTGCAAAAGTTTAGCATTAAACTCTGAATTAGGTTCTTAAAATGCCCTTAAGGGTCATTGAGTCTTTAATACAGATAATTGGTTCTCATGAATTTTACCTGGGCCAGAAGGCCATAGCATGCTGGGAGGTCTGTGTTATTGATCAGCCTGATGGATTGCTGATAGGGGTAACCGAGGAAACAGTACTGGAACTGAAGCCCAGGGCTCTGCAGGTGCACCTCAGGAACAACACATCTACAAGGACAATCAGCAGTTTAGGCATAAGCTTCACACATGCAGAGGGTACAGGCAGGCTTTTCGCCAGCTGTTGTGGACAACCTACCTGGCCTTGATTGGGAGAGCCAAGACCTCCTCCCCCACTCCGTGCACATCTACCACCAGAGCCAGACTGTACTGCTGCACCGTGTTGGAGCACAGGGTCACCTGCAACGGTTGCCCACACACACACACACACACACACACACACACACTACATTGAACATTACCCTTCTCATTATGTGCACCATCCCGAGGACAAAAGTTACGGAGTACTTTTGAAAGAATATTAAAGTGAATACCACATACTATGTAGATGTGATAAAATGTACATAAATGCAGGTGTAAGACTGGCTGTCTGAATGCAGTGTGTCTTATGTGCATTTATGCTGACAACACAGTTGCTCTCCTCTGTAGTCCCTATAGCATTTACAGCACTAACCACAGTGCCAGCACGACCACAGCCACCTGTCTTGGCTTTCAGAGGTTGTGCACACTGCAGGAATATGCAGCCGCTGTTCCCGGTCCGTGCCCTTGGCAGGGAGCCTGCTGTGCCGGCTGCCAGGAGGTGCCACTGAGAGGCTCGTCTGCCTCTTCAGGAGTGGTTCCCTGCTGCTGAGCCGCTGCACAAACCTCGGCAGGCCCCATTAGACCTTGCGCGAGCGAAAAGTCTGTCATGGAGTGAGACCTCCACAGCCCGTATACTTTCAAGAGACACGCCGAGAGGCCCGCAGACAGCAGGACTGGTCCAGGTGATTACTTCTTTCAGGCGTATGACAACCAGCCGTGATGGGAAAAGAGCGCTGGCAGACAGGTACTCGTAGCACCAGGCAGCCAGTGACAGAAGCAGGGCAAGACAATCGAACTTTGACAGGGCTGGGGGAAGGTTGGCACCTCTCTCTGAGTTCCTTTCATTCTTCTGTTCTGTGTTTTTCATTTCATCGATTAAAGTGGCATCTGAGCTGTCCTAAGATGATTAGGGATTAAAAGATTAAATGTCTGTCCTACACTGTAGGGAATTCAAAATTTGAGTCATATTGTATCATGGAATTTCCCAAACAAAAGACTTTGTTTTCGTGTGTGTGTGTGGGGGGGTGTGTGGGAGGGGGTGTGTTACATTGTGGTTAGAAAGGACAAGAAAGACAGACTGGTTCAGCTTGGTTAAACTTTGCATAGTGAAATCAATTCAAATCTATTTTGAATATGGGGTGGACAAATAAAGAGAAGATGTATAAAACAAAGAGCCTTGCCTTGATGCCCATTTGGCTCTGAGCCCGGATGCTGCCCGAAGCAGGCATCATTCTGAATTCACGGGGCTTCTCCGATATCCTCTCCACGGCTGCCCACCCCTTCCTGTCAAGCTGTGAGACCTGGTCGGTGGTAGTTATGCTGTCCACCCCCATCCCATCGCCAGGAATCCGCAGGTCAAAGTTCATGGACACCAGTGAGGTATTGCTAAGACAGCAGGTTAGTGTGTAAGGAAAGCCTGGGGGGTCAATGCAGAGGAACAGAACAAACAGAAATGAGGGTAGAAATAATCAAGACAGCTATACAATTGGCAGAAAACAGGACAAGGCGGCTACTGGGGTTACTGGTGAATGGAAAAGCATTGATCATTATGATTAATGAAGTGCAAAGTGCAAGTTCATTTACCGAAGGACACATCGCCAAAGTTGAGCTCCGGCACGCTGAAATGAAACGTTGGACCCATTACACACCCCCTGCCATAGAGAAAAGGACAGAGGGCTTCCATTAAAACACAGCCCAGGGAGATGGGAAGGTCACCGGACGTGCGGCGTGAAACAAGTAATTAAATGAAAGAGCCAAGGACCTGCTGAGGAATAAAGTGAATGAGAGAGTTTGAAGGAAAAGAGAAAAGTTGGGAGGAAAAGAAAAATCGAATCGATCTGTTTTGCGGGTGACAAAATCAGAGAGTGCAGAGAGCCGCTCCTGTAATCTTTATTTTTGGCCTTTTTTAGTACTAATCCATCTCATTTAGGAAGAGGTGCCAAAACCAAAAAAAGCAACCTCTACAGATTCGTTCAGTCTGCATAGCGAATGGTGCAAAATTAGACACAGAAAAGGTGGACAGTAGGGACTCTCAGATGAGTCCTGCAACAAACATCCATAATGGTAAAAATGACTGTAACTCCTCGAGACACAGAGAACCAGCAATGCCTTTGCAAAATCAGTTCACTGGGAGTGAAAAGGGGGACAGTTACCTGAAGGTAAGCCTAAGAGGGTGGGGGTTCCCCACCACAGTGAAGTGAAGATCCTCAGAGAAGGTGCCCAGTTTGTCGGATGAAAAGTGCACCTCTAGAGCATAGCAGGCTCCAGGTGGTACCATGCCCTCAGCAGGACTGAAGGAAAAGCACAGGCCCATGGCTGTACTAGGAGGCACCAGTCTGAATGAGGCATCTATAAGTCCTTTGTTGCTCACAAGCACCTGGGATAAAGGAGGAGGAGATTATCACACAGAATAAGTGCTGCTTGCTCCAGTAGATCTATCTGTATTGATCAGTCCTGTGAATGTCAGCATATTCTGTGTCACTGACTGGCTCAATACATAGATGGATACGTAGATCAGTTACAGCACATCCAGACTAATCTTACACATACTGAATATCCCCAAGGCTAGCTCTCAGGACAAATCAAATTCACTTAGTGCAAGGCTTCCTTTACAGTTATATTCATGTAATCTCAAATACCCTGATCTGGGAAAGACATACAGTTTAAATAATTCAACTCCAGGGGTATTTTACCTGTGCCAAAAATCTGTCTTGACCCAGACCAGTGTTGAGGTGGGTTTTTAATTATTAATCAGCTGTTGAATTCATGCTAAAGAAATGCGTACATCATTGCCTGTCTGTCTTAAGTCTCTGCTCACTGTCTTTTAATAACGTACTGGGTAAAAGTCAAATGTTCTGTTGCGGTATGACTGTCCTATCCAGGAAATGACCTGGATGAAGGCAGTGCTAAAAGCAGTGTAAAAGACCTTTCTGATAGCTAGGGATGTTCACTACGAACTGAGTGAAAGAGCTATCTTTGTTATAGTTTAACATTAAGTTTGGGTTTCATTATAAAATTATTACTCGCGTGTTTTTACACGGATAAAAGCTAACGACTCTTACCTCATAGCTGTGTTTGGAGCCCACAAATACGTTCCCAATGTCTAGCAGATCAAAGTTAAACTGCAGCTTGGGCCCCACGCCTTCTGCTTTTATACGCAGTGGCAACCGTGACTCTCGACCTGCAGAAAGAGAGCAAGCCCAGCACACGACTGGTTAAACACGAGCTTAACGAGAAAGGACAGCTTTTCTTTTGACGCCCATATTAGCTCTGTGTACTATTTCACTAAAAACTGAGCGTCACATTTGTTTGATGAGGTCAGTGCATGATTTTCAACTAACTGTATGTTCATGCAAAGAAAAAAGGTATTTGATTTTTGTGTTACCAATGTATATAGTCTTTAACTTTTATTTAGATCCTTTAAATTAATCTCTGGCAGACATATAAATTGCAATTAACAGTCTGTCTTTAACTCAGGCATATTAGTCAACCAGTTAAAACATAAAGATCAGACCCTTTGTCCATACTTATTTCACTGCTAAAAAAAACCTGCCATTTTGACAATCAACTAAAACAATCAGTCCACAGTTATTAGGTTGGCCAGTACCTGTGACATCACAGTACACAGTGTGCTGGTAGAGTTTGGCTTCTTGGGGTTTGAAGATGATGTTGATTTCTGCTGTCCGGTTCGGCCAAATATCCCCTTCCTGTAAACAATACAGCCCCTGTCAGGTGGATCACAGCCATTTGTCTGCTCTACTCCATCACAGAGAGACAGCAACTGCAGTCTGGACTTTATAGCTGCTTTCTCAGTTTGTTGGATTTGTTGGCTTTGCTGCATCATAAATGTGGCATGCAAACACAACAGAATGAATAAATGTACAATTGAAATAAAAAGTACAGTGACAGATTTTCACAGTACATTAGGTGGGCATAGAAAATGACTGGCATATTATTTTCAATGTCAATTATCTCACATAAAGGCAGTTTCCTGTACAGAGACTTCAAATGTACTCTGGGTCTGGTGCACAGTGTGCTTAGTGAGAATTTAGGCTCTATCAGTCATTGAATGACAATGTGTATAGAACACATCTGTGTAGGAAATTATCAGTATTCATAATTTATAACACACGGTGTTTATACACATACACACACACACACACACACACACACACTCACACTGATTGCTCATTGGCCAGCAGGCAATAATGGACAGCACTCCAGCAGCTCACTGTTAGCCATGACACTGCAGAGTTCAAACAGAGCAGGAATGCCAGCAGAGGGGAGGGGGTTTCAAACCCGAGCAGAGGCAAGGCCATATTGGTATGCCATTCATTTTCACTGCGCCACTTTCTCTTTCCCTCGTTTAAAAAATGCCTGTCAAAGTGGTGCTCAGGAGAAAGTCAGCCCCTCCCCTGCCTCTGCCCTGTGGGCGTGTGGGGCTTTGCCTCAGAGGTTGAGTAGACATGGGTCTTTCAAAGAGAGCAATGGGACTGGATGAGAGAGTGTGGCTGGATCTCTGGAGGGGCTGTCTCTCCCCATCTGTCACCGTGACAGGTGAGACAAGGTTAAGAGTCTGATCCAAGGCTGTGACTCAGTGCTCTGGAGCTGGGAGGATGGGACAAAAAAATTTATTATTTTTTTTTACAGCAGCAGTGGTAGGAACTTCTACTGAAGCTGTAGGAGTTTCTACTGAAGTGGAGTAGAAGTTCTGCTGCTACAGCATCCAGGGTGTAAGTGTTAAGGGCAAGATGGAGGTGATGGAGCATACGGCTCATCTAAGCACTGAGCTGGTTTCCTCTGGAGCAAAATACAGCACAGATCTGTCTCTGTCACCCACAACACGGAACACAAGAACGAGAGAACAGGCATAGGTCCAAGACCGCTGCACACAAAACCCAAACACTCTTAACTGCAAACACACTCGAAATACTGGAGACAGAAGATAGGACAATAGTTGTGATACCAGTGACAGTAGGTTTATGGATGGAGATGCAGACTGTGATAGAAATGTAAACATTCATAACTGCTTATGCTATTCAGTACTGATCCACATACAAGAGCTTCTCAGCTCATTAGTGAAAGCTCCTACATCATGAAAGCTGTTGTGTTGTGTTGTGTTGTGTGGTGTTGTGCTGTGTTGTGTTGTGTTTGGTTTATACCATATGTTAGGACATATGTTGTACTGTACATGGGCATGCTGGGATTCAGATTTAATTGGATATTGGATGCTACCACATGGGAGCTGAAAGGAGAAGATGGCAATCCTGACAGCACAGGAATCTTTCCAAGTTATTGTAGTATCAGTACTTATATATCATAGAGCATTAGTGTGTTTATACATGATTTGTATGTGTCACACTGTGTGGCAACATTTTTCTGCTCACCATGAGGAAAACTACCCATTCAACAGTGGAAACCCCCCAGGAAAAAGAAGCATGTGTGTAACAGAGAGAGAGACCTGGGGCTCTAGAATAATGTGCTGGTCACTGAAAACCAGGTGTTCCTGATGGAGCTGTTTGCGCCGGTGCTGAAAGGTGCGTGAAAGCAAAGAGAGGCGGTCACGCATAGTGGGGTCTGCTCCACACTCGATCAGAAACTGCTCCATCTCATTTGCCTCCTCCTGTTCTATCTCCATACGGAACCTGAGGTGGGGTATAAAGACAGAAGAGCAAAGCCCAGGTTCAGCAAAGTTCTTTTAATGTTTGCTGTTAAAAGGCTCAACAAGATGGTCACAGGGTCACTCTTACGAGTCCATAGAAAGTCTGAGAGCACGAGATTGAGGGTGGGAGACAGATTGAAGCGTGACGTTCACACTGCTACTGTGCAGGACGTGTTAAAATGAAACAATCCACCTTTTAACTGCATTCCGTTGAACTCTCAGGGCGGAGATGACAGCATGCAAAAAACCCAGCATGTGACACATGAGCATGAATCACACCTTAGCCTAAGGTGCTCCTCTTCCTCTTCGGTGGCAAAGGTCTTCCACTGGTAATGCACTATGGAGTCACTCCTGTTCAGGATGGCCACAGTGCGTTCACTGGCCATGGTGATGTACGTCTTTTCCAGCAGCACTGAGTTCCTGTCTAGCCTGACGTTGATGTCACTGGAGGCTCCGTACAGACCGATGTAGACGTCTTCACCTGAGACAGAAGACAACTTGGTCACACACGATCCACAATTAACCACAGGTTTTGGTTTTCCCACAATGAACACAACAAATGCACAAAGGAAACAGGTTGGGGCCAGTGGACAGGGACTGGAGTTTTAAGATCATTTTCCACCAGAAACAGTGGTGTAACAAGTCACAACTACTCTGCAGCATTTTATTTCACAGAATTAGGATTAGAATGTCGTTATTCTAGATGTTATTCTACTCCTGTGGGAAAAGGTAATAAAATATCTCTTGGTAATGATGTTTGGCAATGATATTTAATCTAAAACAGCTTCTAATTTGATCAGTTCTGTCATAATTTTCTTTGAAAAGTTAAAATACTAACAAATAGTAATAAAATAAAAAGTTAACTCTAGACTAGAGCTTTGGCAAAGTTTCTTTTAATGTTGCTGAGTAAAAATATAGCCTAGGATAGCTATTTTCGGTTTTGATTATTGATCTAGATTGTACAATAGCAAGAATGATTCATTTTGTACTGTTTATAATCTTGTACTGTTTATTGTACAGTTAATACTGTTTGTTCTGGTTTACCATATGCTGGTTTGCTATAAGGATACTGTTTCGCTTGTTGAACATAAGCGCTGCAGTGGTGTGTGCTGTTGTGGGCTGGTATAAAAGCTTACATTGATTAGCATATCAGTGATCTGCTCATGAGGTGCTGTGATGCGGCAAGCAGTGTAAAACTGGCTTTAGATTTGATGGTTAGGATTAAGAAGGTGAATTTGGTGAATTCTAGTTGTATTCACCTGACCTTTATGGTGAATTTGGTGAATTCTAGTTGTATTCACCTGACCTTTATGCAAATCCTAAATCAAACACTTTGAACTGATAAAAAGGACGAAGTTATAAACATTGGTGGTTTGAGTTTTTAGTGGTACTGTTGAAGTGTTCTCAGTTGGTACTTAGATATAGATTCAAGCAAATGTCTCCAGGGGCATGCAGTCACATGATCTACAGCTGCAATTGACAATACGAAAAGTGGAATTCAAAACAAGTGCCGTAGCAGGGTATGTAAATTCTACCTGCATTTCGATTTTTTTTTTGTATTTTGGATACATTCAAAGCAGAAGCCTTGTGCTTGTACAGATATCATGACCTTAGCAAATAATGACAACTGAAAATGTAGACGTGCCCCCAGCACACAAATGAGGAAGAAGCATTCAGACAGAAACGCAGGGCAGGTGTAATTTTCTCTTTACACTGATATACAACTGACAAAAACAAGAAAGTAAAAAAAAGGGTTTTCTTTTTCTTGAGGTCCCCAACAAGAGGTAATCTATGCACGGTGTGATTCATTTTTCATATGTTTCACGGCCAGATGAACTCAATCCATCAACAGAAGCCAAGAGTGCATCACTGCCAGCTCTCAGCCAACTGACAAACACACACACACACACAATCAGAGAGAGAGCAAGAGAGACAGAGAGAAAGAGAAAGACAGTGTGTGTGTGTGTGTGTGTGTGTGGCAGTGGGGACAGAGACCCAATTCCTCTGACAACCCTCCCAGGTTCAGAAAAACAAATTTACAACCAACCCACAAGTAATAACATCTCCATCCAAATGGCATGTCAGATGAATATGGAGATGGGTGATAAATTGATTGTTGATAGGTAGAAAATGGGACCATCAGCTAATTCACACATGCATGATGATTAAACAAAAAAAGTATCAATAACTTTTCACCGATCAGTGGATTCTACATGTAAGATCATGTTTACGCTGCACTACATGGACAAATGATCCAGAAACATCATGGATAAGCGGAGTTCTTGCCTAGAGGGATGGGTTTATGCTGCTGGGTAAAACACTACTGTGCTCTGCAGGATAAATTGCCATTGAAGCTCATTTTTGTTTTGTACACGACTACATATGCTCCCAGTTAGCAAACTACATAAGACACAGATATGTACTGACTGAACTCTTATATGTTCACACAAGTTCCGTATTGCATGTACTGTGCAGGGAATATGTTTATTTTTCTTACCACAGGCATCTCTCTCCTGACTCTATTCTACAGAGGCACTGACACAAACAGGGAGGTCAC
The DNA here is from genome assembly GCA_025802075.1 of Tenebrosternarchus preto. Taxonomy (NCBI): domain Eukaryota; kingdom Metazoa; phylum Chordata; class Actinopteri; order Gymnotiformes; family Apteronotidae; genus Tenebrosternarchus; species Tenebrosternarchus preto. The sequence continues at coordinate 20,685,059 of JAOYMR010000026.1, read as the reverse complement.
CAGAGACCTGGGAGATGGTCGTTTGACCCACACTGGGGATGGTGTGGCATCAGGTGCAATGTAACCCTACTGCCACAGAATGATTGGCTATCCACATATACAGAGATTCCACTGTGATTTCTAGCCACATATACAGAGATTCCACTGTGATATCTAGCCACATATAGAGAGATTCCACTGTGATTTCTATCCGCATATACAGAGATTCCACTGTGATTTCTAGCCACATATACAGAGATTCCACTGTGATTTCTAGCCACATATACAGAGATTCCACTGTGATTTCTAGCCACATATACAGAGATTCCACTGTGATTTCTTTCAAAGAGAGAAAATTCCTCAATGTTCTTTTTGCTGGTTATTCTGAGAATTCCATGGTTTAAAACAAACTCTCCAAAAGTGTTTCCTTGCCACGTACCTCTCCCTCTCTGGCACTACTCTAGGACAGTAGAGAGTGAGCAGAATACAACCAGATGAACCCTGGCAGCCCAGCCAGAGAGCACTGGAACAGCACCTGGTGCAGTTATATAAACATGTCTCCCAGTAGCTGGGGAACCACAGCTGGTTAATACACACTTTAGCGGAGTGTGTACAAAGGTAGCTGGCACATCTAATACAGCTCAGGGAGAAGTGATAGTGGTGATGTGCAACTTTTGTACAAATGTTGTAAGACGTATTGAAAATGAATGAAGGAGAGGAGAGAGAAAAAGGAAAACCAGTTTTTCCATTATCACTGTTATCACAGAGCTGACACAGGCAAATGATAGTGCCCCTCCCCCCGACTAAATTGTACACACTCACAAACATGACCAAAAACTCAATCTTTCTCATACTGCTTAATTCAGCAAACCCATCAGTTTCCTGAGCAAACCAGTTTTGTAACCCTACCTTCTGTGAGTGGTGCAACAGGAAGAGAAGGTTTCTTTGATAAGAAAAACCACTCTTATGAAATGAGGGTGGAGTCTGGATTACATCAAGGTAGACTTTCTCAGTGCTGCAGTGTGTGTGTGTGTGTGTGTGTGAGAGTGTGTGCACATATGTGTGTGTGTGTGTGTGTGTGTGTGTGTGTTTGTGTGTGTGTGCGTGTGTGAGTGTGTACACATATGTGTGTGTGTGTTTGTGTTTGTGTGTGCGTATGTGTGTGTGTGTGTGTGTGTTCATCACTTCATGTAAAGTGTGCTCCAAAAAGGCTGCAGACATTTTGCTCTGTGCACCAGGCAGTCAGAGCAGAGCTACATGCAGCTCCATGAGGAATCTTTTTCCTCTCTGCAAATAAAATCCACAGCAGTTCTAAATCAGCCGTACACAATCAAACCTGGCAGGCATTTTCTTGTAAGCATTACAAACATGTTTGGTCCCTCTTATCTTAATGAATATGTGCAAAATTTAAAAAGAGGCCATTTCAGATTAGTAGTTACACTCTGAGATGTTTAATTCATGCTCTATGGGCTCTGTAAAAAGCATTATCAGACATTACCACAGTGCAGTTTATGGTTTATATGTGGTGACATTGACTGGGAACCAGATCTGACTCCACCCTGCAGCAGATCAGCCATGCACAAGCAATCAGCCAGCAATGCTGAAAAGATGCATAGTGCAGATAAACTTGAAGACAAACAAATAAACTAATCTGGGTTAAGAAACAAGAAGCCAAGAATATACTGCTCACTTCTCTATTAGCATAGATTATCATGCATTACTGCAGATAAAACCAAATGCTGAGCTGTCTTAGGGATTCGTGTTTAGAGTAGCACAGCACTCGTGAATGGCTGAAAAAGTCTCGGTTCATTCTTCCATAGTGGTAGTGATTAATCCTGTCCATTTCCATGGAACGTTTTACATACACTGCTCACTGCGCAATGAAGTGGCTGCAGTATGAGAAAGTGAAGATGACACAGTGAGAGTTAATCGCCCAGTCACCTCCTGACCCATGTGTATGTTTTTGTATTAATGTATGAAAGCACATAAGTGTGTGTGTGTGTGTGTGTGTGTTTATTTGTGACTGCATGTCAGTTTTGTTCCATTTGCTCCCCACGTACCCGTGCACAGTCATTTTTATTCGACTGAGACGGAGGCGGTTTCCTCAGGTCACTCTTCCTTCTCGTAATGAGATTTTGCTTTTGGAGTGAACAGAGTTAATGGAAGGAGGGCCAGCAAATCACACCGTGCCTTCATTTGTAATAGAAAAACTAAGCACAATGAGATGTATGCGTTACTTTGCATAAAAGAAACAATTTGTCATAGCAAGGTTAGATAATACCACTGTGTCTAAATATAGCCTCCGTTCAAGAGAAAGGCATTACACGGCTGTCGAGGGCTGGGATAGTCGGGCGGGGCGGTTGAGGGAACCTTCGAGGAAGCTGAAATGTCCCTTGAGAAGCCTGAAGATAGAGCTTTCACTGTAAAAGGAGGAGGCATGCTGGTGAGGAGGCTTCCCCACTAGTCGCCTTGCCTGCTACACATTGGTCTCTTCTGCTCCACATGTATGTTTCACAGTCAGTAGGCAAGTGCTGAACAGACAGATGATACCAAGCAAAAAAACAAAAGAAAAAACTGAAAGAAGACCAGCCAAGAGACCTGCAGAAATGGAGGGATTTCATCACAGCCAGCTATTAGTAATTAGGCAAGCATCGCTTCCAGCAGGACTACACAGGCTTCAGTAATCCTATTTAAGCTAACTGCACAGTTGTTAAGATGAAGGGGTCCAAACTAGGCGTTAAATGCACAATCCTCGGCTATGCAAATTAGCTGCTCATACTACATTATAAATGTTAAGTCTATGTTGAAGCCAGTGAGTTTCACGTCTAACTTTTCGATACAGCTGAAGCTCAGGCATCAGCTCTAGCTTGGCTGAAACCATACAAAGCTGCTTCACACCACTGTTTGAAAACAGCATAATTACATTTATATTTTTAGCATATGGCAGATGCTTATGCAGAGTGTTTTCCCACAGTGTCTCGTCCCTGGGAATAAAATCCATGGCCTTGGTGTTGCTAGCACCTGTTCTAGTGAGTTACAGGACTACAAAACCATTCTACTAGAACGTTAAGATTTAAGTGCTAACTGTTCATCTTTATCCATAGCTGTTGAAAGTAATATAAAATAATGCAATCTTCATCGTTTTTCCTCTTAGAGAAGCATGACACGGGTCAGCCTCTGCCGTTGAACTACAAATGAAGGGCTGCACAGTTAAAGCAGGTAACGGGGTAGGAGGAGATGGCAGATGTTCGCTGTCAGTGGCAAGAGAAAAGCACTGATCTAGGACCAGCAGGACTGCTGTTGGAGAGGGTGGTTCGGGAGCAGCTTCCTTCCAGACCCGTGCTCCAAAAGCCACAAGGGGTCTACTTGAGAGCAGCTTAAACATGAAAGATAAATGAGGAGGAGACAGAGTAAGGCGTGTAATTAAAAATCACACTCCCCCGGATTATGAAATGTTAATAGCACTGGACCTGTGTGTTTATGCACTGAGAAAGACCAGGTCATCAACGAGAAGCAGAACCTGCAGAGCTCAGACACATTCTGCAGCAAGTGTAGAATGTGCATGCATGTGTACACACACACATACATACACAAACACACACACACACACATACACACATGTATCCACACAACATACTCATGCATGCCACAAGCTCACAGACATATATTTGCACACACATATATATTTGCATTTACATCCACACATGTGCACATGCAGACACACACACACACACACACACACATACACACGTGTATGTTTTGTACCAGGTAAGACTCCTTGTTGTTATTAAAGAAGACCATCACCTCAGCCATCAATAGAGTGGTGCTCTTGGAGATCACAATGGAGTAATACCCTAATCAGATCTCAGCCAGGTAAATATGGACATGTAAACCCTTTCACAGAAGTACCATTTTTAAAAGCCATACTCGGAAAATGGCCCATGTCCCTGAAAAGCTAACATCAATGAGAAAGAAAATGGCCCATGTCCCTGAAAAGCTAACATCAATGAGAAAGAAAATGGCCCATGTCCCTGAAAAGCTAACATCAGTGAGAATGAAAACGTCAAACACATGAGGGGGATAGCCTTTTAGAATAGCTTTTCTTTTCATTAAGCAACTCATTAAAACCAACTTGTAAGTGTTATACTGATAAGTGTTATACTGATATCAAACAAGAGGGAGGTACCATCAGGGCAGGCACCACCACTTGGTAGAGACACACAGCATGCATGAGATAACCATATCCAGTTTAGGCTCATAAACTGATAATAGGATATGATTGTGAAAGCATTGCACACTGGTGCTCACACAGCACAGGAGCAGAGATTAACAATTTTCATATAAAACACAGCGTAAATGAGTACTGGTGTGTTACCACATTAGCCGCAGGGCTAGGATGGAGAGGAACTGCTGCAGTGATTCCATTTTGCTTATCATGAGCAGACACATCCATCTAGTTCCACCTCGTTTGATGGGAGTGATTATTCTTACCACATAATTATACTATTATGTTTGTGAATGACTTTTGGTACAATTTATTGTTATTGCAATGTTCAAGCAAGCATGGATTAGGAAACTTCAAAACTGGTCATATATGATTGAAAGGACAAAGAAAGAACTCACAACAAAAACTTTAGTGTCACATTAACTCTGTAGCACGGACTTATATGGGTATTAAGATTTTTGCTTTGCAGTAAGTATTTTTTATAGCATGGTATGGATGATAATTCTGATTGGCTAGTAGATGTTCATTAAAACCATATAACGCACAGTTCCAGTCAGAAGTAATTTACCATTTTAAGTTCTATATCTACATGCTGACCAGAAGCTATCAATATATTGTTAAAACTGTTAAATTGACCGTTGAGAGCCACCTTGAATCAAACTTGGTCTGGTTTTATCCAAGCTATGCTGTAAATGATATTGTAGCTCTTACAATATTAACCTCTCCAACATGTTAATCCTAAATTTAAAACAGCTGACATTTTAATAATAATTACTTTTATTAATAATAATTACTTAATTACTTGCAGGAATGGATCGGTAAATACTACACTTGCACAAAAGTAGAGCAACATTCATTGTAATTAATTAATTGTAAACGTAATTAATTATTTAATTACCACTCATTAATTAAAGCATAGATATAAATACTATACCGGTGTTGTAGTGGAGCAGCAACTGCTGGCTATGGTCTCCTGTAGTTCTGGGTAAAAACTCTATAGTGATCTGCATACACTCTCCAATACCAAGAGTACCTATTGAAGGCTCTACAGAGAATGGGCTATAGGAAACAGAAGAACACAGGTGCTCGGTAATAATGTACACATGCACGTAAACAGAAACCACACCACTTTGCAGAAGAATGGTTAAAGCAGTTTCTGATTCACTAAAACCCCCTTTGCTCGTCAGCGTATCTCTTACTTCTGTGTGCTGAGCTGAAATTTGGCCTGGCCATTCCCAATGTTGCGCACAAGGAGGGTTCTCTGGACTGAACACTTGACAGGACACAGAGGGAAGTGCAGCTGGTCAGGGAAGTCCAGGATGGCACGTGCCCCAATCGCCTTGACGGGCACCTCAAATTTCTCCCTTTCAGTTACACAGATCAGCCTGTGGATGTAGTCCTACAGAAGAGACCAGAGGCATGCAGACCCATATATAGGACTGGAAAACTGCAGAACACATGGGTCTGCTGGGCAGGATTACACTGAATGACCAATCTACATATGTCAAGCATTAGAAATACCATGGAACACAGTGAAGACGGTAATCAATAAGTGGATAAAATATGGTACGACGGTGACTTTAAATTAATGAAAATGCAAGAAGAAAACTGGTTCAGCAGGCTGACAGGAAGCCTACAGCAACATTAAAGGAGCTGCAGGATTTTCTGGCAAGTACAGGTTGTTTACTACATGTGACAAAAAACTCCTGTATTCATCATATTTCTGGGATGTGGGAAAGGGTGGCAAGATGGAAGCCTTTTCTTACAAAGAAAAACATCCAAAGCCCAGAAATCTACATCAGGTCTGCCAAAAGCATACAGGACAATGTGTTATGATCCTTAGCCAAAAATAAACATTTTGGCAAACATTCCAAAGACATCTACCAGAAGAACACTATTCCCATAGTGGTGGCAGCAAACATTCCAAAGACATCCACCAGAAAAACACTATTCCCATAGTGGTGGCAGCAAACATTCCAAAGACATCCACCAGAAGAACACTATTCCCATAGTGGTGGCAGCAAACATTCCAAAGACATCCACCAGAAGAACACTATTCCCATAGTGGTGGCA
>JAOYMR010000026.1:20621541-20640901 GCA_025802075.1 Tenebrosternarchus preto | reverse complement strand
GAGAAACGAGTCTGCAATGCATGCTGGGATGCAGTACACCACGAAGATAGCTCCCCATGCTCACTGCAAAATCGGAGTGGAGTAGTACACCATCCGGGTACTTGTAGTATACTACAGATCTCCAGTTTGGTCACATACTGCATACTGAATACTGGATTTAGCCAAATTCAGTACGCGAGTAGTATGTAGTATGCCATTTCGAATACAGCCTATGTGTTAAAACAGTGAAATATAAGGTATTTACTCTGACAAGTATGGTGCGGTGAATGAAGTAGGTACCCCTTCTATATTATAGATCAGTGTATAGGTCCTTCTTCAGAATACTGATGAAGGCCAGGATGCAACAGTCCTGCCGCCATACAGAACACATTTTCATTGGTCAGATTCCCTGTCATTTTACTACAGAACCTTTACAAATATAAGAGAGCATAGGTTCAATTAAATACATTTCATAATGCATTGGGAGGCAAACTGGAACACCATTCGTTCATCTTCTCTTAAATAAACATTCAGAGTTAATTATTCCCTGGTGATTAATTCTGTAATAATTCTATTATTTGGGCTCACACTAATTCTGTAATAATTCTATTATTTGGGCTCACACTAACTTCTCAGTTAGAAAGCAAGTTGCACTTGCATAAGTCTCTTCGTATAACAGAATAATCCAGTTAGACAACTGGCTACCAAGCATTTCTTATCCAGAGCAATGTACATTTATTACTTTCATATTTATTAGTTTGACAGCATGTTTACACCCTGGAAATCAAACCCATTTAATGTTTACAGGCCCTGACAAATGTCTCTCTCTCTCTCTCTCTCTCTCTCCCTCTCTCTCTCTCGCTATCTATCTCCTTTCTCTCAGCTCAAGATGTTTGATCTGAATGGAGATGGGAAGTTAGGTCTCTCTGAAATGGCAAGGTGAGCATTTTTTCAAGAACTATCTAGCTGATAAGATAGCATCTCTCACCACTCCTCTCATTTACAAACCCATTTTTACAAAACTCTTCTCTTTTAAAGGCTTCTACCAGTCCAGGAAAATTTCTTATTGAAATTCCAGGTAATAGCACAACTTTATAAGTTAAAGGTTAAAAGCAAAGTTGCATGTCTATACTAATGACTTCTCTAAAGAACAGAGCTCAAAACTACGTTTCTTTTGTACTGCAGGGTGTAAAACTGACTGCCGAGCAGTTCAATGCCATCTTCACATATTATGACAAGGTAGTGTTGCAATTATTCATTAATATGAATGACATGTGCAATGAAACTATGGGAAATCGCCTGCAGGCAACAGCCTGATTCAGTACAGTGTACAAACCCGAGGGGATTCTCTTATCTCTGTTTATGTCTGGTGTCCCTTAGTCTTGTCAGTCCATTTTGCATGGAAATGGAAAGTTTTTTTCACTCACCTCGGCAGGTAAATGACAGAGAGGCACACCTGTACGTTCAGGCCTGACCATAGCTTTTGGGTGTCACAACTGCCAATGCAAATTGTAAAGGGTGGAAGGGAGACAGAAATACACCCTTCTGCAAACTTCACTCACTCATCTCCCGTTTATGTCCCATTTATGTAGGTCCAATGTCCTGTAGCTACAGTCTATATGTGTACCATTTTTAAAAATACTTTAATACTTTACTCTTTTTTTTTTGCTGTTTCAGTGAGATTTCCTAGACTAGCTGTATTTCTGTCATATTCATTTGGGCAGATGTATGAGACGTCTGTTCGGCAAGTTCATCTCGGCCTTTTTAAACTTGGCATTGAATTAAAAGAACTCCTGGCAAACAATACCTCCTCTGGCATACACACCTGCTCAGAGCAGCCTGGATATGATGACTACAGCAAATGCCCAATCATGAATAAAAGATAGGCAGAGTAAGCACAAGGTGCGTCAAACGCTAAAGACTATTATGCATAAATACTGAGGTGCGTGTCACGCATTTTTGCCCTGATTCCCCCAGCTGCATCTGAAATCATAGGAAGCTTCAAAGCATCATTATGGAATCATGGATAAAGAGAACCACAATAATTAAAAGCGAGTGGGAAGCACTGCAAGATGACTGAACACTAATGCACCTTGCAGGGCCTGAAAAGAATGTGCCAAGCTTTGATGTACACAAAGTTAGACAAAGTTAGACTTGCTTACAAAGCAACTGGACTGACACCTACATCACCCAAAATGACAACACATACCGCTTAGCTTATGTCATTTTCCAGAGTTATGACATCAACAAAGCCTATAAATCAGTAAACATGGAAACAATCCTGTGAATTAGTTAATAAACAACAAGAAGAACTTCTTGGGTCATTACCGTTCCCTGTGTAATGACAGAGTTCTTTGTGCACTGTGCACAGGGTGTTCATGGGTAACGTAGTGTACTTTCTCTGCGGTTTTAAGGATGGAAATGGTTACATCGATGAGCATGAGCTGGAAGCCCTCCTGAGAGACCTCTATGAGAAGAAGTCGGTGAGAGGACAGAACCAGTAAGCAAGAGGTTAGAACTTGTAACTGATTATGGTTTTTGTTGACCACTATGGTTCCATGCTTGATTTTAGGAGGTGGACACCAAGGACCTAACTGGCTACAAGAGGAGCATCATGGCTTTGTCAGATGGGGGGAAACTGTACCGCTCAGAGCTTGAAATCGTCCTTTGCCGGGATCCTCTGGCGTGAAGCTACACCCACTGGACTAAATCTCACCTCTCTGAGCTGCCTGACTACTGTAACCTTATGCATGTGCCGGGCATGCCCCCTCCCCCCCCTACAGTCACACCCCACCCTTACATGTGTCTGAATGAATGTGCACTGCAAAGCACAAAAATGCCCCACGTTTCATTACCCCTCCCCACATCCCCTGTCCTCACTGCCCCAGACCAGACTGGTCAAGCTATGATGTTGCCCTCTGCTGAATTTTTAATGAATATATATAAAAAGAAGAGTTAAAAGAATCTTATTGATGAAGAGATTTTAATGGTTTGAATAAGAGTATGATTTGTTTGTCTATTTATTTATTTATATATTTATTAATTTATTAAGTCCTTGGCTTGAAATGTATTCTCTGGTTCCCTCCCCCAGTCAGGTTTTATCTTCTCTTTGGTTTGAATCTGTTCCCAGTCATTTCATTCTTAACCATTTCTGTTTGTTTTTGTCGTTTTGAAAGGTGTGTATACTGTTTTCTTTAGCTTCTATGGTCTTAGGACGTTACTGAATGATACTAATGTGACAAAGCATTAATAAAAGATATGTGAAGAATAGAATGTGTGGCCATGCTTGATCTTTTGCAAACAACGTTAGCATGACAAATTATTTCAATAATTCTATCAATTCAATAGTTATTGATTTTTTTTTTTAAACTTCAAGTCTAATGACATAATGAAAGAGAAATTTGTGTATAATGCACTTCTATTTTCCTGTTAATTTAAGATGTAGTTCCTTCTCTTTGGGTGAATATTTTCTTCAGAAAATCAATTCATACAGTATTTCTAGTAAAGTCTCAATTGTATGCAGGTGGTTTCAAAATCCAAATGAATGATTTACAAATGTTTTGTCTTCCACATCACGTGTTAAAACTTCTCCCATTAAAAAAAAGAAATTCTCATAAATTAATCAGCTGCACTTTTAAATATTTAAAGTTTGGGCAATGTAAGTTTCATAAAGGTTTACTGATCAAGATGTTATAGGGCATCCTACTTATTCTGTATAATGATAGAACAATTATAGAATTACTATAAATATAACTATAATTACACAATTACAGAACAGTTTTCCAAAAAATGTAAATGGTAGACATCGATGTGCCCTGGTTTTGGGCAGGTCAAGTCAAACTTCCCTGTGGGCCACACTGTGGACAGCTCTGAGTTAGATCAGTCCTCTAAAATAGTGAGGACAGTTTGGGTTTAAGGCTCAATTCTCACCAGTAGTGATATGATCTCTGAACTCTTATCCAAAACAATCACTTAATTGCATCATTCCTCTTTCCAAGCAAATGAATGGGTGGGATGACAGGAAAACAGGATACGAGTGTTCAAATGCTTTCCTCTTTTCTCTAGTACAAGGTCATGAACACGTCTCGTGTTTTTTTGCATATAAGCAGTGTAGACATATTGAAGCAAAGCTTCTTTCGATGAGCGCTTCGTCCAAATCAGGAAAGCGATATAAATACTTCTGAAAGATGGTGAGCGCTTGCTCGTTCCGTTTTCTTAACATCTGAATGTCATTACAGACAGCGCCAGTCATGTACAATGAGACATAGATGGAGCTATTTAAAAAATAAGGTCATCGCATTTAAACATCAGAAAGATCATGCTCTTTCTGTCTTTTAAATGTAGCTCAGATGAATGTAATACGTAATTCAGAGTGTAACTCTCTGAATTTACCTACTCAGCCAACACAACTTATTCAAATATGCATTGGGAAAATGGGTCTTCATTTTTCCAATGGAAAACATCCATTTTTCGAAACCTGTCCCTGGAGCTGCAACTAATTCTAATTCAAAGCCTATCTATTAGCATAACAGGCAACATAGCAGGGACTGCATAACACGTTTAAGACTTTATAATCCCTTTTTAACAACAGTATTAAATATATAAAACAGCTGTTTGGAGGTTTAAACCTCTGAAAAGCTTATCTCATGTCAAAACAGATTCTGGAGCCTGTTTTCATGACACAAAGCTTAGTAAACTGCGGGGCACAACAAGGGTATGTCCAAAAGACCATTTTCATACATGTCTTCTCAGTTATACCAATCATGCGTTTCCAACAGCTGTGCTAACCACTATGGCTAAACAACTGCAGTGCTAAAGTGCTTTCAGTGAGCCTGAAGCACATTTAGACGTACTGCTGCGTGAGGTGCAAGTCCAACATGAACAAACGTTTAAAGCACAATAACGAGTTTCTGTCTGGTGTCGCGACTGCGTATTTTTTGTCCATAATGGTCGGTTCAAAGAAAAACTAAACGCCAGCGTCGAGCCGAAAGCAAAAGACCTACACTCGCACTGAGGCGACAGGAGAGAGCTGGCGTCAGCTGGAAAGTAATGAACAGCAGTAAAAAAAACAAAACCAGTACCTGTGGACCTTGAATAGGAATAAAGAGAAACAAGGTACAGGTGCTAGTGATAAATAAACAGGTGCTTGGAAGTGGGGCGTTCGTGGGTCAGTGGGCGTGTCCCTCTTGCAGGATGTTCGGCGCACTGTGACAATTTCACTTTTGTTAAACCCGAGCACTTTAATTGGAGACATACTGTTTAACACAAATTAACAATTCACATCCTAATAGTTCCATAAAAAGATTTTCAGGAAACTGAAACTGATAAATAAGATTTAAGGTGACTAAAGCTGAAAAAATATTTGTAATACTATTTTCATTTAACTTTATCGCATATTGCCAGAATTCTTGATTTTGTCCCATTTTTGAAAGTACAAATAACTTCATTGTCAGAAGGACGTTACAGATTATAGCAGACAAAGAGGGAAAAAGCGGATTATAAATGCATTGTTGATAATGCTACAAAACGTACATTGTTAACATGGCTCTTATTGTGAATGATTGCTGTTTCTTTTATTTTGAGATTTATCTGAATTTCCTTCCTTTCGATGTTTTGAGCGTGAGTCAATAAACCTTCTAAGAAACTAGTACTTTGTAAAATTCTAGCATACGTGACTATAAAACTCCTGTGAACTTCGTGGTTTTGGAAATATTAGTTTAGGTCTAGGCATTCATGACTGCTATAGAGCCTCAGTTCTCACGTGACTGTATCTGGTAGACAACATGCACTTTAGACAGTAAGTATGTCTTTTAAGTATTTCTTAGCACTGTACTTAAGACATAATGATACTCTGGCTACTCATATAAATAGGGCTTCCATAAATATCCTTTGTGACATCATTCCATTAATTTGCATTACTACTATAATTTGCTCCAATTGCCACTATGGATGCATTTTTTTAGCTATGCTGCATGACTCACTGTTCCTGATTGGTTGGAAAATAATGTAAATATACTTTTAATTATCTATGCTCCTTCAACACAAAAAAAGGGTCAATTCTGTTTCAATTCTGTTTCTGTTTGTTATATGATTTATTCAGTTGCCACTCAAATACAGTAATGCCAGCTAGACAAGTCTGCAAGTAGTCTGATGAACACCAGACTTTAAGAAGCCAAAATCTTTCAAGGACCATCAAATGTCTTCCATGGCTCCCAAATTCCAATTACAGTTCTGAAACTCTATAACTTCATTCCTGGAGAACAGCCCAAATTCCAATTACAGTTCTGAAACTCTATAACTTCATTCCTAGAAGGACCAAAGCTATTCTAAAGGAAAACAGAGGCCTTGTTTCTTTATTAGATATTTGAAATGAATTCACTTTTCTTACTGTATCCACCTATGTGCAAGGTACAATATTCTCACTTGCCTAATCCAAAGGTAAAATATTTTTAGCATAACTGGAAAAGGTATCACTGCGTATTACAGAACTATGTTATGAAAAATAAACAGAGAATAGTGAAAGGACTAGAGTGGATGAACATGGGAATGACACATACAAAAAAATTGCCTTCCCACAGAACTGATTTGTCTCACTGACATCTAAGTATATACAACAGACATATATTAATGCTGTAAATTAGTTCTCACTCCAGTTTGCTGCAGTAAGAGTAAAATGAAATGCCTATTTGTCAAGGTATTAAAGGAGCTATCGAGGCAGATGTTTATTTCATATGCGTGTCATACTCATCTCTATGCGGTAACATTGCCTCCTGGTGGCAATTTTTTGTTATTGCAATGGCTGGTTTTGAAATAACGGTTTTAACGAGGGTTAACGTTTGGACTAGAAATGAAAAATCAAGTTAAAATTTGTCACGTCTGTTTCATTAGCTGAAACAAACTTACTGACTTGTTTGAGTAAATATCCTGCCAATTCCCGAATTAAATCTGGAAAATAGTCACTCAGAAATTGAAGCTACAACAAAGCAAGTCATATATGCCCAGAAGTAAACTCCACATGCCAGCTTTAACGAAAGTCTTAAGGAGTGAATGTCGAATTATGTTGGATATAAACATGCTTAGAAAAAATACTAAAAATCTGTACTCAAGTATACGTTCTGTTACATTACTGAAATATTCAACTACAAGTAAAATTTGTTTAAAGAAAATACCTAAGCAAAAGTATTCTTCAGAAAACTACTCAGAGCATTAGTTACATTTTAACTCATGATGTTTAATGCCTTATCAACAGCTGTGCTAACTGTTGTTGATAAGGCATTATCAACACAACCACAAAGACTCTCCGTGGTTATGGTTCGCCGCGGCCTTTGGTGCGTCTCCTCCCAGACACCTCCTCTCTCTTTAACCATTGCCGACACAGGTGAGGTGGAGGGGCAGATGTAACCCTGGGCTAGAGCCACCTAGATGTAACGCTACATCACTTGCTCCTCCTCCTTGGACCTTAGCACATGGGGGAGTGGCCCCCTCCTTTAGCTTAATAGTGCAGTCCCACAGTTGGTGCAGGGGGAGCTGAGTGGCTTTCTAGTGGATAAAGACCTCTGCCAAGTCGAGATAAGGCCCTGGGATAGGAATCTTCCGCACCTCGTTGAGGCTTTCCACCAAGGTGGCAGGCGCAGATGTCTCCAATACTTGGGGCCCACACCAATACAGTGTTAGCGGGCAAGGAAATTGGGGTGGGGATTGTGTAACTTAAGCCAGATCAAACCTAGGGTGACAGGTTGTAGAGGGGACGTGAACAAATAAAACCCCAGTCATTTAGTGTGATTCTCGGTGTAAATATGTATGTGGGGGGTAATATGTGTGATAACACCCAAGCCCACTGGTCCACCATCAAATGCCTGCACCTTCAGGGGAGACAGGAGTGGAATCGGCCGAATCCCCAGGATTCTGGTGAATCCCCAGTCCATTCAATTCCCCACTGCGCTGGAATCCACTACCATTGTGGACAGGTGACCTTGGTGTGTAATTGTTACCACCAATGAACACATTAGTATTGATTGTTTCGTACTCACCAGGCGACCCTCCCTCTTGGGTTTGCAGGGTGGACGCTGGACTCCGGCATGAACTTCTCAGCGAAAGTCTCAGCGAAAGGCTGGACTTTCTGGTAGGGAGGTCTCTGATGGAGGGAACTCTCAGCAAATTATGCGATGGCAGTCCTGCAGGAGGTGATCATAGGTGATGGTCAAGGGGACAAGATCATTCATGCTGGCCACCTCCTGCTTTAGCGCGAGCTCAGCCTGGAGCTCTCCTCGAAGTCCTCCCATAAAGACGTCCATCAGTGCTAGCTCGTTCCAGCAAGTGCCAGCCGCCAGTGTCCTGAACTCCATCACATAGTCAGCGGCTGAGCGACTGCCCTGGTGGAGGCACAGAAGCACCTGGCCGCAGACGGTACCCCGGCGAGGATGGTGCTCGCCCAGGTAGTCACGAGATGACAAATGCGACTTTGGCCAGGTCAAGTAGATAAAGTTGGTACACACTGTACCACAAACACCTCACAAACCTCAGGGTCTCCGTCATACACCTCTGGTGTAGAGAGGTGACAACAGACCCCCTCCAGTACTGAGGGTTTCATGAGCCTACCTGCCCAAGCCTCCACGGAGAGAGTTTGGATCAACTGAGCATGCAAGTCCATCATGGACCGCAGCTCGATAATTTCCTGCTGTTGGTGCCGCTGCCTGGATAGCCAGCAGGATATCCCACTCTGGGTATCCTCATTCCCTGTGGGCTGCACATTCTGTGTGATGGCGGCAAGGAAGGAGCAGAAGGCATGGTGAGAGTAGGGATGACTTTATTCGCCAGATAGCTGGCTGTTGATAAAATGATTAAGAATGGCTTGATAAACCATATATATATATGGTAAAACTCCACAGATTAGCTACACAGATTACAGCAATAACGCTGATTCAAAGTTCCAGAGTAAAGACGCCCGCTGCTGTAGTACCTCCAGTCTCCGAGGCCGTGCCCTTGGCGGCGCTGTTCAAAACCAGCCCACGTTTATCTGATGTCGACAACGCAAGGCTTCTTATACGCGGCGTTGGTGTCCTAGTCTCGTTGCAGTCTGATACAGTCGCAGCAATGGCCCTGCTGAAATCTGGCAAAATTATTACAACTGTTGGGGCTTATACCCCAGCTTTGGGAGTGCTGCCGCTCCGTGCAAGGTAAAGTGATATTTTTAAATAATTTCAATTAAAATGCAGACTAGTGTCAGAGCAACAGAATACTACTGTGCATCTTTCCGATAACGTTAGATAGCTACCGAGCTAGCGTGTTACATTAGCTATCGAGGATTTTGACGATATGAATTAACCTCAATACTGATTTTTCAGATGTGTTTGGCAGTCTTGACCGGCATCTAGCTAGCTGCCAAGCTGACATTACGTACAAAACTGTCAAGTATAGTCGACTCTTAAAATGACTACTTGAGATCATGTGGTAGCTAACTATGCTAGCTAGCTATCACCTTGACAGTTATCACGTTTCATGGGGTTTGTTAGCTAACTGGCCGGATGCTGATACTATAATGCTACCTGATTTATTTAATCTATTCTTAATAAGAAATAACTTGCGATAACTATCTTGAAAGTCCAGCCAAAGGCCTTAGAAGCTACATGATGGATAACTAGCTAGTTGGTGTAGCTATTTCAAGGTTGTTCATATCTTGGGATGGTTAGGCTAGCCTGGTTGCCAGATACTCGGTAAAGTTTCCCAAGAGTAATATTTCGCCTAACTGCAGGCAAAAGGTGCTTGTAAAGTCATCTTTACAAACATCTTACAAACTTCGCTAGCTTACGTAACGTGTGGTGCTGTAGACCTGGTAGTTTGCAATTGCTGGTTACTCATGTTGCAGGCCGAACTCGATTTTTCAAGCTAATTTTCCTAGTTTACTCTCACTGGTTAGAAAACGACTTGTCCTTTATTTAACAGATTTGACCGATTTTTCCTTTATAGTAAGAGTCAGCGAAGAGACCAGGTTCCCCCTTACTCAAACATGGGTAATGGCACTCTTTTATAAAACCCAAAGATGTTTTTGGTTATGGTTGATGGAGGATTCCTCCAGCTAATGAGCTGTAGACCAGAGATGCACTTTTCGAAACATTTTTTAGTTTTCTGACGTATTTCAGCTTGATCTGTTTAACACTACTATCACAATAAACTATATCACTTTTTCCCTTTTTCTGTACTGAACCTCTGCTGTCGGAAATTATGTATTTCATGTCATGCATTTATAAGAAGCAGACATGGTGCTTTGAGTGAAAATGATTAATTTTTTGTCCGTCATCATTGGTGTAGAATTAGCATTTTAAACAGATATGGGTACCTGTCCAGATGGCCTCCAAGATTTGCAGTTAATTTATCTTTACTGCAAAGAGGGGTAACCCCTAGCAACAGAATCAACATTGTTACTCGGTACGAAAGGTCAAGCACGATGCCTGTACAAATGTGCAGGAATATGTTAGCATTAGTGAATGAACTTTACAGGGATTTGCTCCCCGAGGTAAAATAAAGTCGTGCTTTATATCTGTAGAGGGCCTGGCCTAGGGAGTGTCTGTAGGTGAGTCATGATTGGCTGTGATCAGGTGGGTGGAAACTGGAAACCGCACGTCATTGGTCTGCCTCACTGCCTGTCCTGGGTGGCAAGTGGTGAAACTATTGAACCTTCAGGCCTATATTTGGTCTATGTGAATAGTAGACCAGCTTTGACAGTACTGAATTGATTTAGGCTTAATGTGCATTATCTGTTTAAAACGTTTTTGCCTAATTGCATTGTTTGAGCCCTTATGAGGGTGTCTGTTATTCTCAGAGTAAAATTCATTAGTGGCAGTAGCAGAGTTTCACAGGGATGATGAGGCTCTCTCTAAAGCTTGCTTTAGCAATGAGAATTGATTTAAATGAAGTTTATAGGCACTTAACAGTACTAGCCAGTTTCTGTGGTTAGGCCTCAGGAAAAGCTAAATGCCATTGTGGTTCAGGTGGTGGAAAGTCGTAGTAAAAGGCAGCCTGTTCTGGGTGAGCACTCTAGATGACCACAGGACCAGGGTGTGAAGGAGGCACGTTATATTTTAAGATGTTGAACCTTAGTCTGTGGCACTGTTTCAGATTCCTCAGGGATCACAGTCTGGCACATGCAAGTATTTCAGTGTAGCTAGTCTCTGAGTGTTATACAACAAGTATTTGACCTTTTTACTACTCCTTACCAATTCACAGCCATAGCTTTTAATATAGTTTATGAAAATAGATATTTAAGTAGATTGTTCTAATGTAGTTTAAATGTCTTTGCTCAACACATCTACACAGGAAAACATTCTTTTACAGTCCTATGGCACCGTACTTGTATGTTGCAGCTCATGGTGGTCGGAGGTCCAGATGGGTCCTCCTGACCCCATCCTGGGAGTGACCGAGGCTTTCAAGCGTGATACCAACCCCAAGAAAATGAATCTTGGAGTGGGGGCTTACCGTGATGATAATGGCAAGCCCTACGTGCTCAGCTGCGTTAGCAAGGTAATGTGCTCATTTCCAAGGTGACTTAAATGCCCATTAACTTTCTTCATTGTTAGATATTCTTGTCTGTTAGTACCAAGCTACTGATAAAACCTTTTTTACGTTATTACTTTATTACTCACCTCTGCAGTAATAATCACAACCACGTACACTTTGAAAGTCTTGACTCATCATACATTTTGTGTATCTTCAGGCTGAGGCTCAGATTGCTGCAAAAAAGCTGGACAAAGAGTACCTTCCCATTGGAGGACTGGCAGAGTTCAACAAGGCCTGTGCTCAGCTGGCTCTTGGACCTGATAATGAAGTCCTCAAGAGTGGCAGAGTAAGATTTTTAGACTTATGTTTAAAAGAGAGGCTGGACTCTGAGGTCCTTTCTGGACTTACAGCTCTTTTCTTTCCCTCCCGCACACAGAGCATCACCGTCCAGTCCATTTCAGGGACCGGATCTCTGCGTATTGGGGCCAACTTCCTGGTTGGTGATTTGTGACTTCATTCTTGTTTGGAGGAATCCACATACACGAGGACCATGACCTTTCTCTTACTAGTCGTCTCCTGTGTTTGCTGCAGTCACGGTTCCACACTGCAGCCCGGGATGTGTACCTGCCTAAGCCCTCCTGGGGCAACCACACGCCCATCTTCAGGGACTCAGGCATGCAGCTGAAGGCTTACACCTACTATGACCCGAAGACCTGTGGATTTGACTTCAAGGGAGCCCTGGATGACATCTCGGTAAGATATTTGTTTGTGTTTGTATTCTATGGTGTTTGTGTTTGTATTCTATGGTGTGTTTGTGTTTGCTCACCAATAATATAATGAAGATGACTTGGTTTGTTGGTTATATCTGGGGCATGAGTACATGAGTCTAAAGTCTGTTTTCAATGATAAGTGGTATTCAGTATATTTTTGTATATTACTTTGCATATCTGGTGTTTGTCCAAATGACATTTGTGCATCTGCTTCTGCCAATAATTCTAATGATGAGGGAAAATACAGTACATTTTTATGTCTGAGTTAAAAAAAAAAAAAAAAATCTGTGTTCTCACCTAAATGTTAGCATTGCCGCATGTGTTCAGTAATTCCTCAACTCTGACTGATGTATGCAGTATGTTAAGCTTACTTGTACCAGGCAATAGAATTAACTTGGTGAGGGATTCACATAGATGTTTATCTCCCTCAGAAAATCCCAGAGAAGAGTGTGATTGTGCTCCATGCGTGTGCACACAACCCCACAGGAGTGGACCCACGCCCAGAGCAGTGGAAAGAGATGGCTTCTGTGATTAAGGTACTGGTTTTGCAGTTAAGAAAACTTCTCTAGCTGGAAGAAAGGAATCATTCAAATAAATATAATTTAAGCTTTCTACCTCCAGAATTCCAAATCTGCATGCAGTAACGGAAGTAATATGTCGATGTGTCCGACAGAAACGAAATCTTCTGGTGTTCTTCGACATGGCCTACCAGGGCTTTGCCAGTGGAGACATCGACCGAGACGCGTGGGCTGTGCGCCACTTCATTGAACAGGGCCATAATGTTGTTCTCTCCCAGTCCTTTGCAAAGAACATGGGGCTGTATGGTGAGGGGCCATACCAGGCGTGAACCTTCAGATCACAAGTCAAGTCAAGTCAGTTTATTTATATAGCACATTTAACGACATCGGGTGCCGACCAAAGTGCTGAACAATCACACTCACTGTAGGGTGTTAAAGCCAAGATATGGGATGGATAGGGTGTAACAAACCGCAGGAGGGGTAGTGATTGTGTGTGTGTTGGGCAGGTGAGCGCGTGGGGGGTTTCACCGTGGTGTGTAAGGACGCGGAGGAGGCCAAGCGTGTGGAGTCCCAGCTGAAGATCCTCATCCGGCCCATCTACTCCAACCCTCCGATGAACGGAGCTCGCATCGCATCTACCATCCTCAACACACCTGAACTCTACAAGGAGTGGTCAGTCTTAGAGAGATGCCTCACATAATGGTTAACGTCTAATTTATATTTAAGAAAGGGTGAACGTTTATAGGTGGTAGTATGTATTATAAGTCTGGTGTAAGATGGTGTAGTCACTGTGGGCAGAGGGGGATGATTTTAAATGATGGTGCCTGTGGGTACAGTAGTGACGGGTCTGATTTATTAGGCTGGTGGAGGTGAAAAGCATGGCTGACCGCATCATTAAAATGAGAGAGCTGCTCGTCACGAACCTTAAAAAGGAGGGTTCCACTCACAACTGGCAACACGTCACCGACCAGATCGGAATGTTCTGTTTCACTGGTCTCAAGCCTGAGCAGGTGAGTCCAGCAGTGACATCCCCACTGCCTGGGGATTTTATCAGCATCTCCTCTCTGTTCCTCCCTTGCAAACCTCTGTTATTCTTTTTGGTTTGTTACTTACAGCGAGGGGAAGCTGTGTGCACTTGTTCTTGAGTTGTTTTGACGCACAGTAATCTTTGCTTGTTTTATGTCTGATTTTTTCTGTTTTGTAATGTGACCAAGTTTGAGAGAGGCTCTATAGACATTAAATGAATTATTATCCTCTGACATTTCTGTTGCAGGTGGAGCGTCTGATTAACGAGTACTCCATCTACATGACAAAGGATGGCCGTATCTCTGTGGCAGGGGTGACTTCCGGAAATGTTGAATACCTAGCACACGCTGTTCATGCTGTCACCAAGTGAAGTCTCGGTCCGTAGCGGAAGTATACTGTAGTACAGTGGACAGAGGGATAATGGAATTGCAAAAGGCAATGTAGTTCACACAATTTAACTTGGTCTCTCTTCTCAGGAGGCAGAGTAAGACAACTATACTGTATACTGTCAGTTCATCTTCATTAGTTTACTATATACTGTTGGTTCATCTTCATTCAATTTTTGTTAACCTGTTAGAACCATGAACAAACTCAAGAAATGTTTTGAAAATTGGAAGGACTATAGCTGTCATGCATTTCCATTTAAGAAATTAACTGGAATTGTGTAACTGTATTGTCGTATGTGTGATGTTAAAGGTTTCCCCAAAGAGCATTGCTTGTTAACGGTTCAGTTTCTCGGGTGGAAAAGTCCACTATACCACTTGTAAATCACCTATTTTGAATCCAAAGAAATTACAAGAAAAAATACAGCAAAAGTAACGCAACTTTGAGTTCCCTGAATCTTTCCACTGATTTACAGTGTTTTGCACTAAAAGTGTTTAACTGTTACACTTTTGATCTGATAATGTCACAACGAGTCCTATTTTGTATGAACAGTAGTGTTCTTTGTTCCAGCAGTGGTTAATTAATACAGTACTATCAACGCAAAGGCACTTTTCAGGATCCTGCGTGTGTTGTGGGGCAGGGATGGCCAACTGTTCGTAGGGACAGGCTTTTTACGTGTGTACTTTATTGAATCATTAAAGCACTATTTTCCCTCATATAAGAATGGAAAACTGATGGTTGTAGTCAGTCAAATTGACTTCTATGTGCTATTAACCTAGCGTTTTAACAGCAGTCTACTGAGGATAAAGAAAAATATACATTTAATAATTATTCAGTTCTTCATTTTTGAATGGAAAAACCTTGTGCTTTATGTGAATGAGTTCCTCAAAATGTGAATGAGTTCCCCTTTTGCTCAAGTTTGCCATCTATTGGTAAGAAATTGTTGGTTGCTTTCGTGGAACACGAACCTCCCTAGACTTTCTTGATGGGTAATGGTTTACTGTGTTAAGTCTAATGTAAAGAAAATGTTACTGACTGACCCTTGCCCAGGACCTGAACACTCTCTAACTTTACTGTCGGCTATTTGTGCTTTACCATAATGTTGAATGCATTTGTAATTGTTTCGTTGGAGGAAAGTAATGACGATGTGTTTCTATAATTTTCAGAATTTCAAAGCACGCAAATTTCAGCTTCTCCAGTGTTTCAGATATAAAAGCTGCACAACTGTGGGACAAATCTTGTACGTCATGCAGATAAATAAATCATTATCAATAAACGTGCGCCCAAAAAACCTTAGAACTTTGTTAAAGTGATATATTGGGTATCATTCGGGGTCGTAGATCAGCGGTTGGGAGTAGCTGGGACTGGTTGGATGTAAATTACTTCTGTGGTCGCTTCAGCTATGTATGGTAATTGCTATCAAGAAGTGTAATTAAATACACAGTACAGTATCTTGATTCTGAATCGAAATTACGAAAGAAGGTAGAGCATAGGTTTTTTTCTGTTGCAAAGTTGATTGTGACATTCAGAGCGGCGAAGCGGGTTAGTTTAGATACCGCAATCTTCAATCATGTGACAGTCTAAATCTAATGAGCAGGATGTAGTGAACGCAAATCATCAGTATCGCGTTCCAAGATAAGGAAGACATTAGTTACTTAAGTAACGATGCGTAGCGCGTTTAAAAACTGCAAAAGTCTCCTTGTGACAGGGGCTAACCGAGGCCTCGGTTTGCAAATAGTTGAAAGCTTAGTAGGTGGAGGCGATTGTCCAGGAAAGATCATCGCTACTGCGAGAAATCCAGACAGAGCTAAGGTAAACTACAGCCGCACTGCGATGCGGTTCTTCACAGTCGCACTAGTGAAACGTTCTAGTTTAAATTTGTAATGATCTGGGTGGGACAGAGTGATTGGAGCAGTAGAGAATTCCATCCAAACTCTGCCCAGTTTTTTATTCTTACTCCTGCTCCTCGCTCACATTGCACTTTAATCCGTTGTGTCCTTTCCCCACTCCCCACTGTTTCAATGAAGGAATAAGCCACCCAAAGCTGTGTTTTACAGAGTTTTTATCACAGATAATGTTTTATGACGTGTCGTGCTTTACTGAACTGAAGGAAAACCAAAAAAGCTTTTGTGTGAAGACAAAATTTCCTAATAATTTGCTAATGTTTTAACTATTCGTATTAATACTAAAGTTTACCGCGCCCATACGGAACAAGGTATCCTAACCACCCTAATGCAATAAGCTATGAAAAGTCTCACGAAAATCATCATTATTATTATTATTGTTGTTGTTGTTGTTGTTTCTTTGAACTACGTGTGTGAGCGCCTGTGTCCCGAGACATTGTTTCTCCTTTTGCTCTCTAGAAAAAGAACTTTTAGTCTTTTGAGGTCACAAGAACCGATATTAAGATAATGCCACCTATCTTCCTCTTTTGCAACAAGTGTTATTTCCTCGTCACGAAAAGACTCAGCCCTACTGGTTTACTTCATGAGTTTTGTAATTCTATTAAAATGTATAGGTCTGAGTGTCATGTCTGTTTTAACAGGAACTACACTGTCTGGCAGAGAAACATCCAAATATACACATTATCACGCTTGGTGAGTTATTTAATACCTGCGCATATGCTGAACACATTTACGGTGCTGAAATTATATCCTTCCCGGTGAGACAAAGTTGCGACCCATCGCTTTATTAGATATATTTTACATGGGTATCATTCATAGACTGTATATACAGTCAATAGTAGTGTTAACTGTTATCTCCGACGTACTAACCCTGACTAGAAGGTGAACTGTATGAAGAAAATGAGGCATATTGACTATTTCCTCTAGGCTATAGAGGCTATTTCTTGATTCATGGACAGCTTTGTGTGTGTGTGTGTGTGTATTAAGGTGGCAACCATAACTCCACCTCTCCACCCTGTTTTTCTAGATGTTGTCAGTCAGAAAAGTATAGAGAAGGCTGTCGAGGAGGTGGACGGGCTTGTACAGGAGGATGGCCTCTGCTGCCTCATCAATAACGCAGGAATCAATGTTTTTGCCAAATTTGAATGTGTAACTGCTGAGCAGATGATAGAGAACTTCCATACCAATTGTGTAGCACCCCTCATGATAACCAAGGTTTGAATTCTCCACTTAAAACCACAACCTACGGTAGAAACAATTGTAGAAGTATACAACAGTTCCAAGTCTTCATATTCCAGGCCATGCCTTGATCTTTGCACTAGCTTTAAAGATGATCTCAGCCATTCACACCAATATTCCAGTTAATCTTCTCTAAACTGAACATACACTTGGCTGTACACACAGTTAGAGTTTGGTACTGTCTGACAGGCAGCGCTTCCGATGTTAAAGAAGGCAGCTGCCAATGCGACTGGCATGGGCATCCACAGGGCGGCAGTCATCAACCTGAGCTCACTGCTGGGCTCAGTGGAGCTCAACTGGGGTGAGCGGGCCAGGAACTTCAAATGGTATCCATATAGAGCCTCAAAGGTATGAGTGTGAATAGACAGCCTGCGGTTCACATGTTGACTAACGCATGCAAATCCAGAAGTTGGAGTTTCCCATTTTTCATGATGCATGCTATGCCAGGCTTGAACTATAATCAAATTCTGGTAGACCAATAAATTAAATTGGCCACAAATATGTAAAGGGATTTACCATCTTTGAGTCCTTGCCATAAATAAAACAGTCATATGGCTACCTGAACATATAAAGACATAATATATATAAAGATAATATTTGGGAAACCAAAAAAACATTAAGAAGGTGCTGTTTGATTTGGCTCCTATGGCAGAGTGCACTGAACATGATCACTAGAAGTATGGCAGTAGACCTGCAAGCAGATGGGATCCTCTGTATGGCCATCCATCCAGGCTGGGTCCGTACCTGTATGGGGGGACAGCAGGTAAGATCTTGCCTTCACTGCTTGGCCTATTGGGGGTTGAAATAAAGGAATGGGTGTGGGTGTATTAATAATAATAATAATAATAATAATAATAATAATAATAATAATAATAATAATAATGTTTGATCAGAAAGTTATATAACAAGGGCAAAAGCATCTTTCCCCTGCTGAAATTTGCTGCTCCTGCCTCCTTTAATAGCTCATATCAGGTGTGCCTTTCAGGTGTGCTCCTACAGCCATGGTTATCTTATTACTGAATGTTTTTGAGAGAGGAATTAACATGTAAGACCTTATAATAACGTCTGCTGTTAATTGTACTGTTCTGTCCATAGGCCCCACTAAGCACCACCGAGAGCATCACCTCTGTCTTGGATGTGATTGGCAGCTTGACTGAGAAGGATAATGGCTCATTTTTGCATTACACTGGTGAACCACTGCCTTGGTGAAGCTGTTCAAGATAGGAAATATACAAGTTATCAAACCAAAATTTTCAGTATTATTTATTAGATGCATACTTGTATATGTATTTTAGATTTCAAATCCTGTCTGTTTGTGTAGAGAATTCTATGACTGAAGATCATGGTATAGAATTAACCTTATTAATGATAACTGTGGTGCTTTCATCTGGAGAATAATAGTGTAAGGATGGAGATTTGTCCAATTGTTGATGGTGTATAATATGCAATATACTGTAACCTGCCAAGACAAGTTGATAGAAATCATACAAATTGATTTTCACCACAGATAATCAATCACTGCATTTTGGATAAATACAATCCTGAATTCGTAATTACTGTATACAAATTAAGCCACTCTCTCTAACCAGAAATGCATGTGAATGTATTATATTGCTTGAAATGGTGTGGATGAGTTACTGTTTATTTGTGTTTGTGTGTATGCATGCATGTTCTTAAACGATGGTTGGAGGGGGAGGGGGGGGGGGGAACGCAGTGTTTTGTAGAGAGCTTTTCTAATTAAAAGCTATCTTTTAATGTTGAGTTGATCACAAAAATGAACTCACTGTCATATAAAAGGTTTAGCAAATGACAAACACAACAAGACCTCTTCCCTTATGGCAAATAAGACTGCAGAAATAGTACATGAAGAACTGATACATAATGCAGAATTAATGAGAATTTATGGAATGAATGTTCCTAATACATTCTCTCAAACAAAAAGTACTAAAAAGATCTGACAACATATCTGATGTTTATTCTTGTCTAAATGTTGACCAAAACCAACCCTTTCTTCATAGTATGTGTACTGATTAGTATGTATACTGAT
>JAOYMR010000026.1:20606758-20621441 GCA_025802075.1 Tenebrosternarchus preto | reverse complement strand
CGAGTTACAGCTACGTCAACGACAGCTGAACAGTCGAGCAGAGGAGAAGAGCAGAACTGCAGTGAGCCCATATCAGCGTGTTCATATCGGCCATGTCAGTGTGTATCTATTCCAGCTGAGTTCAGGAATAAGGACGGAGAGTGAAGCCCGAAAGGCTTTCAGGTGTGACCAATAAGAAAGTGCTCAGACTGGTTTTCAGTTGTTTAATGATCATCTGTCAGGTGATTGTCTCCAGTCAGTGTGAAGATGGATAGAATTTGAGGTTAGATGGCCTTCAATCTTCTGACAATCAAACACATTTTCCTAAAAAGGTAAGATTTCTTTTCCCAGTGGAGACAAAAATAAGATATATGAAACTGGCAAGCACGTGTCAGACATTATGTTTGAAATAGTATTTTTTTTACAGTGTAGGTTTCTTGTACTGCTATAGATATTTTACTGTAGTTTTTAATGTTTAAGGAATTATGGCAGTTGTTATACTGGTACCAAATATGGATCTTTATCCTACAATGCACTATGAAATAAGAAAGGTGTCCTTATCACTTAAGTGCCATCTGGATGTTGTAAATTGTTCTCTGTAATTTGCCTATCAAGCACCAGACAGAAACAGAAGTGTGTTCTTCTTTCTCTCTCAGTCTGTCCATGGCAGGGGAAAATGTTCCCTGTTACTCTGGAAAACTCTTTCTGGGACATTCATGTTCCAATCTCAAAGGAAGTTAAATACAGTATTTTGGGAATTTCTGTCATTCTCTTTTTTTTGGCTTTCTCCATTCTGATATGGCAAATTCACCAATACTGCACACAGTCAGCTGATTCCAAACACACTGGTACGTTTCAGTTTACAATACACAATAAGTCAAGTTGTAACCTCTTCTGCTCAGTTTTTGTTAGCACTGTTGTTGAAAAAATTATGCTAGGATTCTGAAAAGTAACAAAGTTAACTAAAATCTGTAATTGTACATACATAATGTATACATAGTGTAATTATTGGTGGTTATTAAAATATTAATAATTCTCAGTTGCAGGTAAATTAGACAGCCAGTCTGAAAAGAATGACAACCTTCAAAATGACTTTAAAGTAGGAGACTACAAGGTGAGCACTCCTAGACCTCTGATCTTCTGTCAAGGGATTATGACTTTTCACACACACAGACACACACACACACTTTCCCTAGTAGGAAATTTAGTCTAAAACTTCTTCATTGTACTGATGTCATTCTGAGTTTTGTACTTGGCCTCCTTACATCAACCTTAATTAAACAAGATCTCATGTTTGATTTGTAAATGGGTGTTTCTTAGCATTCTGTAGTACAAATAGAACGTTTCTGCAATGTTTACATTTGTTATGTAATTTGTTATGTCTATAAAAATATTACATAATGATAATTGGACACAATCATGAATTCATATTTTGGAGAAATTAGAATAGACCCTGTGAGTAGAAATGAAAAATTATTATTCCTACATTATTACGTTATCTTTATTAGATTAAATTAAGAGACAGACACCAGACATACTTGTTAAATAAATCTGGAAGGAACACCATTATACTAATGCATTAAAAAGCTGAACGGGATGTAGGCAAGACTGATGCACTCAGCCACACTACCTCCATGTTCCTGCCTCAGTTGGAGTCGCGTCAGGACGAGGCAGAGCATCTGAGCCGCTGCCTGTTACGCAGCTCTGAGCTGACCAGCAGCACGGACAGCCTGGGTGAGACGGGCGATGTGGTCAATGTGGGCGAGGAGCGTGTGCAGGGTTCGCTCCGCTTCTCGCTCTTCTTTGACCAGCTGCAGTCGCAGCTGCTCGTCACCGTGCTGGAGGCGCAGGGGCTGCCCGCGCGGGGGTTCAGCGGCAGCGCCGACCCGTTCGTCCGAGTGCGGGTGCTGTGGGCTCCGGCGGAGGGAAGGCAGCACCACCTCTCGTGCGTTCTCCAGGAGTGGCAGACGCGTCTGGTCAAGGACTCCTGCAACCCCACGTTTGGAGACCAGTTCTCCTGTGTACTGGCTGAGGAGGAGATGCATAAGGTGACAGTGCGGTTGGAGGTGAGGGTGAAATAGCCAAGGGCATGAGCACAAACTTAGACTATTGTCAGTAAAGGTCTGCAATGGTAGTCAAGGTTTATAGATTGTTATAGTTTTCTTGACTTTGTGGCAGGATTAAGTTAAAATGACCCTGGTGGAGTTTTAATCCAAAAGGTCTCTAACAGATGTACACACACACGTTCTCACACTGCACTCTGCTAGATCACTTCAGTTTCTCACCACATCATGCTTGGCACAAACTCCACCAACATTTGATGCTGATCAGCCAACCATATTGTCATTTAAATAAATAAGAACTGAACTGAAAAACTGACTACTTTATGTGAATTATACATTGCACAAGCATGTGTAAGATTTCTGTGTGAGATTTGTTGGTCTTTCAGGTGAGAGATTTTGATAAATTCTCAAGACATGGCATTCTAGGAGAAGTCCGGGTACCTCTGAACGGTCAAAAAATTTCACATCCAGTGGAAATGCTAGAGGACCTACAAAAAGCAAAGAAAGTGAGTCTCTTTCCCCCCAAAAACAACAAAAAGCTCCAAAAATGGAAAGAGAATGAGTTAAAGCAAGGACTGATAAACAGGTTGTAAAGTCAACATCATGACACATAATTCTTGTCCAGAGGAAAATAGACTGTGCCAGCAGGCCTGTTAAACTAACTCAAAATCTTCCAAGGTCCGATATCTAGTAGAATCTTTCACTTTGTAGGATATTATTGGAGAAGTCCTTCTCTCTCTAAAATACATGCCCACATCTCAGAGACTGGAACTGGGAGTCCTGAAGGTCAGAGCGCTTTTCCAGCCCAGTAAGACAGAGAGAGGTAAAACTATGTTTCCGGGGCAGGGATCTTGCTCAACTTCTGCATTTACATACACTAGTAATCAAAAGTTTGGACACACCTGCTCTTCATTTATTGTTACTGTTTTCCATTTCCATGTGTGCATAGTCAAAAGAGCATAGTCAAATGTGGACTTGCTTGGTTATATCAGAGTGGCCCTAAAGTTGAATGACTTTTTTGTTTCCAGCACTCTATGCCAGGATCAGTGTTCTGTGCAACCACTGTAAAATTCGACACCAGAGAACTTCAGAGAAGATTCGCTGTGACGTGACGGTGTTTAACGAGGTCCTGATCTTTGTGCTGCCTGACGCACAGATAAAGGAGTGCACCATCACAGTCTCTGTCTACGACTTATGCCGTGGCAAGAAGTCCTCCAAGCGCCTGATTGGTCAGGCCAGTATTGAGAAGGAGAAAACCACAGAGGACGAACACTGGACATTAATGATGCAGTCACTTCGACAGCCAATTGCAAAATGGCACATGCTCTACCTATAAAACGCAAGATTAAAAATAAAGAGGGATATTTTGTACTTGGGTTATAACAGACATTCTTATTTGGTGCTGTAATAAAGAAATTTATGTTTGTCACAATCTTCAGATCATGTAATAGTTTTTTGCAACCAGATCCGCCACCTCTTTATCCATACACTTCTGTGTATATTTCACACAGTTCTACTGAAAAAAAAAATCTAATTCTGGAAGGTATAATTAA
The DNA here is from genome assembly GCA_025802075.1 of Tenebrosternarchus preto. Taxonomy (NCBI): domain Eukaryota; kingdom Metazoa; phylum Chordata; class Actinopteri; order Gymnotiformes; family Apteronotidae; genus Tenebrosternarchus; species Tenebrosternarchus preto. The sequence continues at coordinate 20,617,846 of JAOYMR010000026.1, read as the reverse complement.
CCCAAAGTTAAGGAGGACAGAGCACTTTTAAAAATCACTAAAACCCGCTTTACCCGCCGTTTCACAGCTTCGACACTAGATGGGGCTGTTTCCGCATGCTAAGCCATTTGAGATATCGGTTTCGAGATTTAGCTTTGTTTTACGTTTCAGTTCGTTTGATCCGGAGGCGTTCCTCTTAATCAGCCTGCAGGTGAATGCATACCAGAAATTATCAACGCTCACCAGATGTGGACATGTACTCAAGGCCGTTCCCACGCTCCCACGTCTATCCTTCCGAGATGTTGCGATGTAAGAACATCACCGCCCAGTGTTCTCTACGTAACAGCACGGGAATTACAGGGCCTTTGGAAAGGGAGCGTTCCAGTTTCTGCTTAGTTTATCACTACAACTATGTCAAGTTTTCCTTTGCTTTTTTTCAGGCTAACATCTTAAAGTAAAATAATCTTTTCTAACCTAACAGATAACAGGAAGTTGTCATCTAGGCATTAATGGAATGAACGGTGTTTCCTGAATTTTGATTTATGGCCATTATATAGTAGAAAAGGGATATAAGATCTATTGCGTTTATTTTGACGCGTGACAGTGCCTACAGGTTTCCTCGCTTTTAACAGTTGTAAATACAGTATGTAGTAGGCGCCACAGTGTTAAAGTTGTTTTATAAATGAGAACGTTATCGCATGACCTCTGCCCTCTACACAGACGTGTTGGAATGGAAATTTACCAGGGCCGCAAGCAGCTATTAGGTCATCTACTTCTATGTATAGAAATAACTAGCGTGACCAGATCGACTTCAACATGTCACGTTAACGCCCAGTCTTTGTCAGGTTTTATCTGTTTGTCACCGTGATGGGAATTCGGGCTCTTTTTTTGTGAGCCAGATAATTTTCTCAGCCCAGCAACAACAGCCAGTTCTTTCGGCTCCCAAACGGCTCTTCATTTAGTACCTTTTCTGGCTTTTATAGTTTTATAGTTCAATTTAGCAGTGTTTAGTATAAAACAGATTTATACCTTGAACGTTTTTGCGATTGTCACTCATCTTGTTCGTGCACTCCCAGACTATACAGAGGAGTATCCACACTCCTCTCGTTTATCCCCGTCCACTCCCCCTATTATTCCGATGGTATGATCCATGTCTGTCATCACACGTTAACAACAAAAAACAAACACTTAATAATCGACTCTCAGAAGATAACGGGCTCTCATCCTTCTGGAAAATGAGCGGCGTATCGCTAGTTTGTCGCACAGTATATGTTGGGGTCTACGGAGGTGTGACAGCATTGCACGCTCAAGTTTAATTTCTACGCATATTATGATATGAGAAAATTCAGCAGCCTGTACACTGAATTAGACATAAAGACGATTGAAGGGAAATGATTCAGAACTTATGTCACCTCACTTTCGTGCAGTCCGTGCAAGACGTTTATGCGATCGTGGCACATTAGCTATAGCTATGCCTGGGGGCAACACGCGAGAGAGATTTTCGTTTGTTTAGCTTCTAGTTACGGGTTTTGACATGTTGAACGGTAAATTAATAGAAATGTACCCGCCGTTTGTTAATTAACTTTTAAACGGTAAACCTGAAAGAGTGAATTGGGTTTGGCTTTTACTTTGTTAAAAAAAACAAAAAAAAAAACATGTTAAGACTTCTTTGGCAGTGTAGGTTAGTTTGTTCAGGCGTTGGGTGTGAGCATGTCTGCATGACACGCGCTGGCTCCGTTCTGGATCCAGACGCGAACTGATCATATCTTTGTACAGTTAACAGCAGTAGTAGAGAGAGATCCTCTCTGACCTGTTCGCAGTATAGTCAGGGCTGTCGTGACTACAATATGCTGCATCTACACATTTCACTTTGAACAGTGCTGAATAATCACAGCGTCTGGACACTTTCTTCTTTTTGCACTTTTATATATTTTGGCTTTACGTAAGTGCATCACGTCTACGTAAGCAATACCTAAAATACCTAGATCTGTCTCCCTGGGACACCTGACTTGACACAGTAGGTTTTACATTCCGAGTGGATAACACTAGAAATGTCATAAACAAATCTCCATAAAGAAAGAATACAGTCCCAATCATTTAGTGTGGTTACACTCTCTGCTTGTGCATGATTTACTTTAGTGTGGTGTAGAGGATGCAAGGTGCTTCATCTCTGCTTTGCTCATGAGTGAGGAGAGCCCCCCTGGCTAGAGCCGGTCAAATAATTAGTCTGGAAGTGTTTCAGCCTGCATTTTCTGAAACACTGCAGTGTTGGCCCAGCACACTGACTTATATAACACTATAAGCCCTGCTTGCAAAGTATCGTGGGCCAGGCCATAAGTTTAAAATAATGTTTAAAAGAGCATAGTGGAAAAACCTTCAATATCTCAGACAGACCTGCATAAATCTTTACATACATCACATTGTGTAAGTTAATCCTTATGTGTTGACATGAAACTGTGCAATGTTTTTAATGAGCATTACTCTGCTTCAACAGCCTAGAACATGGTGTAATAAACTGCATTATTTGTAACAACATAGGGATGCAGTGCACAACAGTCCAGCATGGAGTGGAACTAGAGTATATCCTGGACTCATCACAGGAAAAAAGTACATGTTGTTCCTCTCCCTGGAGCTGATGTTCAAGTTCCTCTCTGTTTCCTGACCACAGTTCTTATGTTTTTGTGTGTGTGTGTTTGTGTGTGTGTGTCCTTAACAGAGTAGCTGACTGATTTAGCACAGCTTTAGTCGCAGTGTTAAAGAAATTACAGATTTGTCCTACCATCCTTTAGACGCACTGGCGTTGCCAAATATGTTCCCACCTCCCCTCTTGCACTGTCACAGATTTCTCATTCAAGTGGCTGCAGCAGTGTGCTCTGTTAATATTGCTTAAGTGCCTCTTCTAGACAAAAGTTACGACTTCAGTTATTTAGCTGAGGGCTGATCATCTGTGGCTGTCAGCACAAGCCATAAAAGGACTTAAGAGAACTGGGGAGACAGGAGGAAGAGTGATTAAAACAGAGCAAGAGAGGTCTACCACTCTGTCTGTCCTCGAAAAAGGACCACTCCAACCATACTAGGCAGTTCTGCAGTGACAGTGTCTCACAATCCAGTTATGGGTGGGCCAAACCTGAATGACAGCATCTAGATGGTACTAGTACTGTCAAGTTAGCTTGTGAATGTTATTTAACACAATGTTGTTTGTGTTTGCTGTGAGGTGCACTGTGCTGACAAATTGTGCTTGTTATTGGGAGCTAATTTAAAAATGGAAATTGAAGCTGTAAAAATTGTACAGTTGCACCCAATTAGTTGCTAAGAAATTAACAATTTTTAAAAAGAGCGTATTGGTTTCATAGAAATATTTGTGGAAAACAGCAGTTTTAGGGAGCAGCACTAAATATATTATAAGATATATAACCAATGACCATTTAAACAAGCTCGGGTCCTCTGGACGACACGGTTCTGGAAACAAACACATCCACCTTGCTTCACTGAATTATGCATTACTTTGCTCAGGACTGCATGTCGCTCTGACCTGGCACAGTTCCAAGGTAGATGAGCCTGTTCTGTGTATCAAATATTAAAACACACATAGTTGCTAAAGTGCCAAGTGTGGATAAGATTGATCAGACCCACATTGTTTAGGAGTGGCCAGGGTACGGGCATAGTGTAAACAGAAAGTATAATTAACAGTGATTACAGAACATGCCTGTGCAGTGCACACTCACGTATACACAAGCAAACAAGAAGCAGAGGACGATATTAGCTATGGGTTAAAAACAATTAATCCCAACTACCAACTAGTCTTCCACAGCACAGTGAAATCCAGATTTACCGTTGGTCTGCTATAGAATTCAGTGGTTGACTCTTGCACTGGTTGACTAATGGCCATTGAAATTGTAGTGGACAGATAGGTGAATGGACAGCAGAGTTACTGGGTGTTTTTGGCCATGCAATGTGTGTTCAGCTCTTTGTGCAAGTGCCTTGTTTTGTGAACTACAAACTGGCCTCCCCTCCATACAGGGGGTTAATCGGTTATGGTAGCATAAGACGTGAGGGTATCAGTAAATCATTTGATATTTCAACGGAGGCAATCATGACATGGAAACGTTCCAGTGTATTATGTCACTGAGCTTATTACAATGCTCTTAAAAGGCAATTGTCATTCTAGTATCAGTTTTCAATTCCATGATCTTTTTATCTGTTGATTATTTATCGTGTTTAAAATAAAGCAAACACGAATGATAAGTTGATGATTTTTATAAAGCTGATTATTTTTATAATCACATCATGGCATAACAACTATGAATAATGAGATCTGTTTGAAATATCATCAGAGAAACTGTTAATCTATATACATGCAAACCAAAAATATTTAGTCTTATTCATGACAACATTTTGATGTGTTTTTAAGGAACTTGTTTCAATTTCAAAAAACAACAAAAAAATTTAATTAAACTAATCTTTAGATGAATGCCGGAAACCTTCACACTAACCGCGCCTAGTTTAAAAGTCAATACGTCAGAGCAAAGAATAAACTGGAGTGTTTCTTTGGGTTTGATTGGTAGACAGATTAGTTCATTATTGTAATCTTTGTACTCACCTGTCAGAAGAATGTGTTTAACTGTAAAACATCACTGTTTATCAAATCCACAGTACTGAATTTAACACCCTGGTGGTTTCATTATATTTACTTCCAACTAGAAACAAAACACTGTAAAAGCTGTTTCTGTACTAAAGCATTCGTTGTATTTCACTGGACAGGGTTACATTTTTAATTGTTCATCATTCAGGAACTTTTCAAGAATGTTTCGGTCCCAGCGGCAGGATAAAGACAGGAAAAAACGACACTTTAGTAGAATCCTTTTGCTTGTTTCTATTTATTAGCAAAGCACTGGTTATTATAGAACAAAAATAACCCTTGCAATACGATGAAAATACCTCCTCTATTTACTGAGTATAGTGGAACTACATTTCAGCACACAGAGAGCAAAATGTAGAAGGTTCACAACCATCCCGAAGTTGCAGACACATGGGAGGGTTTTTCTTACGTCATCTGGGAGGCTGAGGGCAAATAGGAACCCTGGTGTTGTAGAACATGACTCATATTACACATAATTACATTCACTTTCCTCATTTACAATTTTTTTTTTTGTTTTCCCGCTGGACCTTAAATTCTTATTTATGAATACTTCCAAATTTGCAGAATGTTTATTTACTGCTAAGGATATTTGATATATGAAAGATGTAGAAACACAACAATCATTAAAATGTTACACCCAAGATCCTAAAGAAAAAGGAATTAACATTTAAGTCTTTTCAAAGAGCACAACTTTCTTATTAAGAAAAATACATCTTCCATTAAAGGAAAAAGAAAGTTCCATTTAGAAATACCTGTTTGTATGTTTACAACTATTGCTGAAGAGTGACGTTCACAGTTAGCAAAAGTTCCCAATAAAAATAATAATTATAATCCTTATAATGTGCCAATAATTCTTAAAAATAAATGTTACAATATACAAACAAAAACTAACCAACCAACCAACCACAGGTTCATCACAGTTTAGTAGAAAATATGAAAAAACAAACCAAGAGAAATGTGTCCAGTCCCATATTATTACACTATAATACATTTTGAAAAGAAACGAAAAATTGCTTACAATCTGATAAATGTTTAAATGTACTAATTAGTATGTCAAAATAATTTTTCTAAAGTGAAAATGTTTTTAAGTAATACATTAAATTTGATAGTGGTAATTATGTTCAATTGTACGTCTATGCAGAGCCAGTAAGCTAATAGAACTAGCTTCTACGACTCCCTTTTCCTTATGTAATAACGCATCACATGAGGCTCTTTTCCTCAGGTATACACAGGCAGGCAGATCCCAGCCCAGAAGACACTACGTTGGACAATATTGTTTTTCAACCTACACACACAAATAGCTGTTCAAGTAGGAAAAGAAAAACCGTAAACCAATATAAAAAAAAAAAAAGATTGTAAGACTTCACATAAAAATGGGATGAGTGCTAAAGGTTACCCCACCACTGGAAATCATGAAATCTACAGTGCCAACAGAGGCTGATCTCTTGTACCACTCTCAAGGGTCATGTTTCAAACCTCACTCTTTCACTTCTCCTAGCACGAGCTGTAAAAATAAACCAGCACAGTTATTGCCCACAGCAATAAAAGACTGCACACGTGGCACTTTTGAGCTGATCACTTTCCCACTGAACCCAGCCAAGCCTTGCTTCCAACTGTTAGTGCAGCATACAATGCATCTGATGAACTGTTCATCCAACTCTGGATAAACAGGTACTTAATTTCATTTGTGATCTTGAAGTTTTGTTAACATTAGTATCTTTTTTTTTTTCTTCTAAAAGCATTTAGGACCAGGCATGCATATTGAAAAGGTGGAGCTTATTGTAGTTAACACTGAGAAGCAACACATAGTCTTCAACACCTGATGGAGAGTTAAAGTGGTATTGATTTTGGTTCATGCAGCACCACAGAACCAATTACAGTAGCAAAGCATCCTGTTTCTAGTGTACTGGAAAGCCAGATCATAAGTGTCCACATCGTTCATCGTTCATACAGTGTTTAAACACCAAGCTTCTTTTTGAGCTCGAAGTATGCGCTGAACCTGGCCTTGGCGTAGTCCTGGAGGACAGAGAGAAGGAGAGCAGGTGAGGGCAACAGGAATGGAAGGGAGGTAGAAGCCAGGAGGAAAAACAGTGACACAAACACCGGATAATTACTTGGATATGATCTTCATATGTCCACACTATGCAGTTGTTATGTTACCCTGACCGGTAATGTCTGCTGTATTTGATGAGTGTGATGTTTGTTTGGTTTTTCTCCAAAATGTTATTGCTGGCTAAAAACTGTTAACCTGACATATCGCACACTGCATAATTCATAAGTCAAGTTACCCTGAACTGCCAAAGGTTTGTACCGGGTTCAGGGTTGTCAAACAAACATTGCAGCAGTCATGTGTACATTTAACCATGTCCCATTACTAAACAAAATGGCTATTAAAGCCACACACATAGACTGGATAAAAATGTGTAATGTTACTTGTCTAAAGGAACCCCACTGTGGATATACTTATAGGCTAAGTGAACAAAAAAAGTTATAATCGATAAGAAATACTGCACACTGTGATTCGTTATGTTACTAACACAGATGCATAAACCATTCTCTGACAATCTACAATGGCATTTAAACTTCAGAAATGGTGTATTTATCACATTTTATATATTGTATCACTCATGTTTATGTAGTAAACATCAAGAGATTAAATCTAAAAAGTGGAATATTAGTTGGTGCTTTTACTTTCACTTTAAAAAAAGCAACTATACGTCAGAAGCTCACCAGGTAGCCAAACTCAATGGTTGATATTCTTGCCTGGATGATCGACCAGAGGCCCCAGAAGAAGTGTGAGGCAAGAGCAAACCTGAGTGGGAAGAGAAGTTCATTTGAAACATTGTGGCCAAAAACTAAACGCTTTTATGAGCTGCAATACCTCCTTTTTCCTCTGACAGCACCTTCTGAAAATGAGGGCTACTCTTGGACAAGCTCCAAGACTTTTCTCCCTCACCGGCAGTATGTGTACAATGCCTGAGGGGCCTGGTGAGGGGAACACTGTTTAAGTGCCCTGGATTGGCATCTCCTCTCAGTCTAGAGTCAATAAACTAGCACAGCAAAGAGAAACTCAGTCAACCACGTTAGATCTTCTCTTATGAACTGCATAACTCATTAAAATGAGTAATTTAATACATTTAAAAGGAGGTAAAATATGTCTTTTGAGGAAAGTACAGAAGGCAGTAGTGAAAGAATCTCAGAGTCTCACACTGAGGCTATTCCAGTTACTTTGTATTCATGCATCACCTTCACTGCAATGAAGAACTGCAACAGCTAATTCAACTTCATTTTTAAAATGTCACAAAAATAATATCCCATTAAATGTCACCAAATATCACCAAAATTTATTAAAAAATAAATATTCAAAACCATTCAAAAATAAACCTTTACCAGCCTTGCCTGAGTTTTTTTTTTTAATGAGCATACAATAACACAATAGCATGTGGGGATTTTAAAACATTTGCTTTCATGTATAGTTGCTTTTTTTGTTTGTTTGATTATTTGGGAGTTTTCCTTCCAATTTTATTCTTCCATATATACCAGACCATTTGGAAAATAAGCAGCCCTGGATGTTGCTTATTGATAGTTTCGTACCTCAGTATGCTAGCGCTTAAAAATGACTATTCTATTTACTCTGATATTTACTTAGGCAAACAATTAAATATTTCCATTTTCTGCAGTTAGGAATGCTTCAATTCTCCCAAATAGGTTACCTGTTAATCTCCACCAACATGTCCTCTCTCAGTTTCTGGTGGTCTTCATCACTCAAGTTTGCTAAGCCTGGGTCGTATTCCGACAGATAGCGTTTGATGAAATGCATCTGAATAAAAGCAAGCAGTCAATGTCAGTGACGCACTGTGGAGACACTGCAATCCATACTGAGTGTTCTGCACTCTAAACATATATTTGCAGAAATGAACAAGCACCATCTCGTACCTGCTCAGACTGGGCAGGATAATTGTTGGTGTTGGCTTTGAAAAATGGAGACGCGTCACAGTTGTAGTCGTACATCCACTCACAGAAGAAGTTTCCAATGTCAAATCCCCTGTAAGCCAAAGGAGTGAGCCCTTTTCAAATGACTTTCATGACATCTGGTGTATATCTATCATCAATTACTGCTTACGTAGGATACAGTAAGCATAATACAATTTTTTTAAAATTTACCCCACAAGTATTTTATTTCTAGCTTTGTGTGGTCTTTTTTGAGCCAGTGCATGGAACAGTCTTGCCAGCTCAAAAAAGACGGGGGAGGGGGGGGGGGTGGGGGAACCTCACTCTGGCCTTTAAGGAGTACAGACAGGGCCAGATGAACTGCAGATCGGCTGGCAGGCTGCCCAAGCTCAGCAAGTCTTTGAATGAGGCGCGCAGCTGCTGTGGAAACCAAACAAAAGAATTGCCCAGGACAGGTGCACAGCCTGCAAGGGGTGCTAGCTCCTGGCTCCGAAGCTGAATGGACTATATGACTTCACAGTCCATGAGTCAAGACTGGGTGCGTGGAAGGGAAAATCAATCATGCCCTATCATGGATGACTATCTCAAGGCTATGACACTGTCCAAAAGGCCCATTTTCTAGACAACTTTTGTGTTGAAAAAAGCCACACTACCTTCCTTGTGTTAAAAAAAATTACTACCCTTTTCCAAGCCACAGAATGCTGGAAACTTGGATGTCCAGGCATTCTGGATGAGGCCTGATCCATCTTGTATTGGGACAGGTTTGGGAATTGTTAAGGGCCTTGACAAAAGTGATTGGCCAATGGGGGTAGGTGCCAATGAAGTCACTGACTGGAAGTCTGTTCCAAGAATAGGGTGGTGTTAGCATTTCCAAACGTATCAGAGTAAGCGCTGTGGAATAACACTAGAGGAGAGAGATATCTGCTGCTTCTGAAATCACTAGCTAAAGAGCTGAATACAAACATGAAAGAGCTTTGAAAGAAGCACATTACCCATAATCCTCCATGTCTAATACTAATAATCTCTTTTTTCAGAGTTTTTGAGAGTCTGGCTTGCTTAATGTGCCACCAAAATAATCACCTTTGTGTCTGCAGATTTCAAAGAAAAAGTAAACTGTGAAAGATTAACTTCCAATGTAAGTTTTTAACCACTCATTCTGAAATGATTCAATTTATATTCTGGAAAATTACAGACCCTGTCAGAACATTTTTAAGCCTGTCTAGGGCACTCTGGTGACTGAGCTAATATACTTAGCACTGAGACTTACAGACCTGTAGTTGTAGCTGCTGTATTCAAAGTCGATAAGCATTAGCTTCTGCTTGTCCGTGTTGTCACGGCCACTCAGGAGAAGAATGTTTCCTGTGTACAGTCACGATAATGACAAGGGTAATGAAAACACTACTGAAAGATTCATTAGGTGCTAAATGGCACTCAAGTATCTTTTTTTGGCTTTACTTTACTCTTATTTATTCTTTGTTTACCTTCTTGTAGGTCATTGTGGCAGAAAACAACAGGTGAAGGGGTGGATTCCAGCAGACACCTAAACACCACAGTCATCTGTTCAATTTCCCATGTTTAAGCAAGCAGAACTATTCAGCATTAAACTAAGTGGTTTTAATCAGCTGTCTTGTTATCAGCCAGTGGTGATCCTCCTTCAATACCAATATCTGTTATAGCTATGGGCAATTTATGGAAACTATTTGAATATTGTTTGGCTAGTAAATGCTCTAAACTCCGTGCAGGTTGGGCTGAATTAGGAATTTGCATATTGGAATTTGCATATGTTTTGCATTCACTGATTTACCTGAGACTTTCCATTTCCTGAGGCAAGTTGTAGCTCATAAGGTAGGTGAACTTGCGCAGGTGTGTCTCTCTGGTGAAGGTCAGCCTTTGCACTTGACTCATGTATCTATGTAATAAGGAAGGACCAAATGAACAACCATGATATAAAGTAGATCACCGGGCCAAGACTCAGACCATAAACCCTCAATCAGGTATGAAGGAGAGATTAAGGAATTGCCCAAAAGTCAGGCCATTTATCAGCTGACTGGGAAGCCTAAATCTCACTATAGCATACCTCTTCGATTTACAGCCTTGCTGAAAATGCTTTTCACTCAGGACAGTTTATTGGTGTGATAACTCTTGTTGACAGTTTTGTAACGTTTGCCTCTTCCCTTTCCAGCTCATTCATAGAAATGTTATCTCACTGTCATCTAGGTCAAACGTCTTAAAAATACTTGAGGCATGCTGAAACTTGTTTCCGTAACAACTCAGAGCGGAGAAACCGTAGGTTCCGTTTGCCATGCAACTTCAACTGTTAGTACAAGGTTTATATGGTCTCTCACTTTTCCATGGTGCCAAACAGCCATTTGGGCTCTTTGTTGAAAGGCATCTTCATCCGGTGGAACTTGGCGATTTTCTCTGCAATCTCAGCAGATATGCTGGGAATTCTCAGTTCTTCAGTGTCAAGCTTCCGACTCTGTAAATACAGAATAGGTGGTGTTGGGAAGGTTAAGACA
>JAOYMR010000026.1:20544386-20606658 GCA_025802075.1 Tenebrosternarchus preto | reverse complement strand
TGGGAATTCTCAGTTCTTCAGTGTCAAGCTTCCGACTCTGTAAATACAGAATAGGTGGTGTTGGGAAGGTTAAGACAATGGTTTTGAAATTCGTATCATGAACATCAGAGAGGAGTTAACCTAGTATCCTGTGTAATCATTATGAATGTATATTAACAGTTCTTGGAAAACATTCTTTACATGCTACCGGACTTGATCATTACTTAAATTTTCAATCCTGACTTCATTGAATACTCACACATGATAAGCATATGCAGCCCATCATCACGTGACTTTCGTGTGCGTGTGTGTGTGTGTGTGCGTCTTGTCTCCCGTTAGTGGCAACACATGCCTGTCTTGTCAGTCATCGTACCAGTTAGTCAATGCGTACTTAAACCCTAACCCTCTGTGTTACGCGTGTCACTTGTCAGTGCTCGATTTAGCGTGTATGCTGCACTAACCATTTGCTCTACGTTGTTCTGTGACATGCTGTGCCATTGTGTTCTGTTCTATGGTTGTATTACCCATCAGTATATGCACCTGTGCACATGAACAAACCCACAATCGTGGGCTCGTTTCCTGCTAATAAACATAGATCAATATCTCTGTTCCAGGTAGATCAATATCTTTGCTTTTTCATTACATCTTTCTACTTGTAAACATAGACTAAATAGTGACATGATCCTGTACTGGGAGCATAATTTGATAGGGAGTATTAGTCTATGGAGATATGTTACCCCTGAAACTCTGAATAAACATTATTATAATAATGCATTAAAACATGCTCCCCTTATTTTCACAGTACATATGGAGTAAACAGTAATATGCTGCACTTCTACACTGGGAGCATTAACATGAAATATTAGTTTCTTCCAAAAAGTAGAATAACTCAGAATGACGAGTTGTATCCTGCCTCTCTCCTCTTATGAAAATGTTTATGATATACAGTACATTATGATAAAAGCAACTTAAAAGATAACTTAGAATATATTTTGTCAAATATGAAAAATAATTTAAAAATAAAAGAATAAAAATGTTATCACTTCGAACAATACAAAACTTGAATTCAGTTCATGTACTACATTATATTACATATGAGAAATTCTCAGATACATGAGAAAACTGTATCACCATGGTGCGTCAGGTTTGATTGAAGCAACAAATACCTGTATGCACACCCACACCAGTCCCTGCTGTCAGACGGATAACTACGTCTCTGTATTGCAAAACTCACTGGCACAAACTGTTCCAGCCTCCCCTGAGGGAAGATGCCATAAAGCTTAGGTCCCAGCTGCCTCTCGGCCAAGATGGCAAACATCACACTCTCCAGGACCATAGCTTCTGCTCCCTGCAGACACACAAACACACATGATTAAAAACATGCTCTGTGATTGCTCTACATTCTACCTACTCCATCTCCCACACCTCCCGAACTATGTGAGTAAGCACACCATCTTTAATGGCTAGATCAGTAGTCATATGACCAGGGTTGTCAGTACAAAGAGACGAGTTCTTACAGAGCTGTGGGCCTTCGTTGATTGGTTGGGGTCGTTATTGTTGGCTATCTTATGAAAGGAGCTTAGATCTTCTTTCAACAGGCTAGCAAAGCACATTTTATAAAAACGTAATGGTTTGCTCTTCATAGCTTTTTGTAGGGTGGAATGAAAGTGAATGAATTAATCAAGTAATTTAAATGTGATTAACTAAAACTACATTTTTTAAATGTGATCATTTAACAACCTGTCAATTTCATTTCACGAATGTGAATTCACTGACAGAGCTGGAGCAAGCCGAGTGGAAAAAAAACAGCGCCTCCAAGAAACAAGGGAGACGATTGTGAAGATATCAGTTCAACTTGGCAAAAACCCTCCGGCCTTTAATGGTGCCTCCTTAACTAGGTATGACATCAGGCTTTTTCAAAAGAGCCTCGAGTTTGTGCTAGGGTTAGGCCAAACACACTGGTGGAAGGCCAAACACACTGATTTCCCTTACAGTTTTTAGAATGCACTGTATTTGAACAGATACAACAAACATCTTTAACATCACCAAGGAACAAGGATCACTGTGACAGTCTTGGTACTGTGCACTTGATAAATGAAAACTATAATCATATGTCTATGGTCTTCCTTGTGAAGAACTGGATACTGCATTATGTAATGTGCTACAAAAGTATTAATACAGGAGTGCTGGGAGGAAAACATTCTCAAACCAGTCTACGTTTTAGTGATCACCCTGGCAGTTTGTGTATGTTACTCACATAGAAGGCGCACATCAAGAACAGATCATTCAGACTGTTCTTATATAAGTGAAGCGACATTTTATAATAAATCTTTAAATGAGCTGATGTTTTGCTATTATTTATTAATCAAAGAAGCTTGGATTTAACTGGAAAAAAATGTGACTTAAATGTTAGTTTTCCTCTACCCCGGCCCTTGATTTCAGAGCAGTGATTAACGAACGAATGAACGAATGAACGAATGAACGAATGAACGAATGCCTTCTGGATTATCTATATGGTGCATAAGATCAGGGTTTCTTCACTTCCTGTTTCTCTGTTTGACTGGAATCATATGACATTTTTGCACTATGACCTCAATTGCGCAATCACACAGTCAGAAAAAAAAACACTGCATATCCTTCAGTGCCCACGTGAAGCAATATCCTCTTCAGCACAGCCAAACAGGAACTCGCAGACCTGAGCTGCAGCCGACTCCACGTCCCTCAACGAGGAAGGAAAGGCTTCCTCAAATCACAAGCACATTTGGAAATAATCTTTCACTTGAATGGCTCAGATTTCAAAGAGAAAAAAGTCCTGGAAAATAATATGGCGGTTGGGGCAGATGAAAGTGGCCTGCGAAGCTGGCTGAACTGAATGATTAACTGTGAGTGTCAGTAGCTTGCGTTTCCTCTCGTACTACACTACGCTCAGAGGTGGCATCCTGCTGCGCACACCTGGAGATGCGCACGCTGTGAAAGGGGCAGGCCTCTTTCTGCAGTGTCTCATGGGAGAGTTAGTGGCCTTCATATGGAAGTCGTTGCTCATTGCTGTAAGATTCTGTTTAAATGTGATTGTGTCTTTTTTCACAGGTTTGTTTTTCACACTTTTTTAACTCCAAATACAGTGTTCTTTCTTTTACTGTGGCAGGCAGAATTTCCAGGACTGCATTCTCCAGCACAACAACAACATTCTTTGTGTTTTATGTCACTGTTGTGGAATGTGTCAACCACACCTACTGCAGCGGTGTTCACAACTGTTACAGCTCCACCCTACCTCGCTCGAATCCTGTGCTCACCTGTTTGTACCAGCGAAACATCCGCAAACTAAAAATAACCCACACATATCCAACAGTCATTTGAGTAGTCTTGCCATAATGTTAATTTGCACAGTTTTAAGCATGATTCCAATTCATATCTCGTGTGGTTTTCCTTGATAGACGTGCCTTCTTTTGACCACATCTTCTGATTCTGTTCTGGATTGTTTGGTGTGGAAATTATGGCTTGGAGCACTAAGACACAATCTGTGATCTGCATTTCTACAGCATTACGATTTGCCTTTGGAAATGAACGTTTTTTTCTAGCTAGTCTTTTGTAGAATCACAAGGGTTAAATTGCATTAGGCTTTTGATTCTGTTTTTGATTCACTTATCAAAGATAACTGAGCAAGAGCTCAATGTGTAGAACACTGTCCATTGTTCATTTATCAGAGAACTAGTTTGCTATGTAGTTTGGCCAGTATGACCCAATATTCTGGAGAAACCAAACAGACCATATAGTAATTGTTATACAGAAATACAAACCTGAACAGCATAGCTCCACGTCGCTGTGAACAGTTAGAACTTCAAAACCTAAAGTCAATTTAACCAACTTTGGAGGAGGCACATGTCCACAGAGTGCATTTCTTAAGCCAATTTCTGTATAACTGTGTCAGGCCACAATGTAAAAACAACTGGTAATGTTTTGCTAACCTAGTCCTGATATTGTGCTTTGTCTTGGCTGCCTCCCAATTCGGTAAGAAGTCAATCTATCCTAATCATGTGGCAAAAACACGTTTCATTATCACAATCATTAGCTATGAGGTTGGTTTCCCAGGCAACACCTGCTCCATTGCTTGTTTAATCTCTCTCCGGTCTCTCTGACTAAGCAGAGGTCATGTGACCAGGACAGCACAGCAGCTGTGGGGTTTTTCCACTGCATCATGCCTCTTAAAACATAAGTGGATTAGTCATACAGATCAGATGAATTATTCTTCAGTAAAGTAGACAGAATCAGCATCCACTGGACAAGTGAAGATCTAGTGAAGATCTAGTACAGTGCAGCGCCCGCGTAACTAAGAGTTAATAACATGCCATTTGAGTGGATTACAAGCAAGATCATGTGAATCATGCAAAACTCCTAGACCTGGTCAAACATATGCAAAATAGAAAACATGCAAACTAGGGCACTGAAATCCATCATGGGCAGACAAGCAAATGATCTGATGCCTGAGAGCAGACGGCAGGGTTAAAGCTGGACAACCATAGAATACTAGTATTTGATGCTAGTAATTCAACCCCAGGAGTTGCACCTGGGTGAGGAAAGGAATAAGCCTTTTGCATGTTTAGCTCATTGACACTCAACACTCTACCAAGAAACTACCAAGAAATATTACAGAAAAGTGTCTTCTTTCTGTGCTAAAAAGAGACTGACCCCTTTTGTGTGTGAAGTGTCAGTTAGCCTTTCTGCAAACTAACATGAGAGAAAAAAAAATCCTAGCAATTCTGAGAATGTTTATGGAAAAACTGAAAACTTAATAATTTAAGAAATCACAGCAAGGGTGCTTCAAAACACTGATGACCCAGACGGCCTACAGCTATCCGCTGTGTGTTGAAAATATAAACAAATCACAAAAATAAATAAATATAAACAAACCACAAGAATAGCAAATGCTCTGGTGAAATGACAATAACAGTCAGACACTGTTATCGTATCGAAAGGCATAAAGTGGGTAGAGAAGAACATTTACAAATCTGCCAGCAGCAAATAGAGGTGTTACTCTGTGAGCCATGACCTTCAGTCATATTGTTGTGTGTTCCTATTTAATTCTATCCACTTACCAGGGATGGTAATGTTGTTTAAAAAAGAATGTGTTCCTAAAATGACCCTTTGAATTTAACAATCCTTTTCAAGATGCATGCAAATTTTACACAAATACCCAAAGTTCCAATAAAGAGAAAGAAAACAGTCCTTTGCCATTTATTACTTACTTGAAAGTCAATTTCGTTTGACTGTCTGGACTCCCCTTTATTACAGGACATCTAGCAATGAGAGAAAAAGCAAAAACTAACCATCAGCACAGAGTGATGTACTTTTCCCCATTTTGTTTTTTCGACAGCCATTTGATCATCACCACAAGGAGGCAGCAACAGCCGACGAAAAAGACCATAAAAAAGCCCCAAAAACAAACAAACAAAAACACAATAAAAACAAAACAGTTCAACTTCAGTACATTCTACCATGTCTTTTTTTAGAAGCACAGTGAAAGTAATTTTTCAATATAAAAACATTATGCATTAACTTTATAACCAAGCAAACTGAAAGAAAACATGGGACAGGCTCAACAGCAAGGAAAGTATAACCCACTGTTTAAGAAACACAAGCCTCCCAGGTGCTGATCCAAGTTTGTGTGTGTTGTTCTTTCCCTTACAGTTAAGATGGTTCTGTGACTTCAGCATTTATTAAGCAGGTTTATAACTACAATGATCAAAACCATGATCCAGCTGACTGATTCATAAACCATGCCCTACGAATCCATCAGCTACCATTTTAGAAAGAGCGAAATTAACACAGTAACAGTATTGGTAACCACACTACAGTGCAAGTGCAATGAAGGAAAAATAAATACAATAAATTACAGTCTCTTTTTACTGTTTTACAGGTCACATGTATATAAGCAGATAAAACATTTCAGACTGAGCGATGCGCACAGTAAAGCTCAATGTCATAAGGTTTACGTTTTTCACATAATGTGCGAGAACTTGGTTGAGGACAATGCTGTGGCTTCAGGAATCTAATACTGTACCGTGACTGGTATGGTGGGATCACCTGGAAACAAGAGTGCTCAAGGCACGCTCCATTGGCAAGCCTACGGCAAAGAAGACACGCATGTACAGCCATGGAGGTACATCACCCAGCAAACACGGCAGTCCTCACTCAGACACCAGCATGCAGGCACATACTCGCTCACATATGCTCTCTTTTACACACACACACACACACACACACACACACGCACACACGCGCGCACACACACACATTCACTCACTCACACACAGACACTCACTCACTCACTCACACGGACACACACACACTGCCTTTCTCATTCACAAATACAGTAACTCCCCACCCCCTAACAGTTACTTTTAGCCTTGAATTCTTGGGGAAATATCTTAATAGCAAATATAATTCATGGCTTTATAGTTCCGGAATAAAAACTCTAATTGTTTTAAATAAATATCGGATATAGAAATATATATTATTTATCAAAACAAACATTTTTTTCCGAATAAACATGTAATCAATAAGGTGGATTAATCATCTGGCCAAACTCACTAGACCGAGCTGTCACTTAGTAAATATAACGCGGCCAGATATTTTCCCAGATACATACCTTACTTACTACTCATTAACTAACGCTGAAAGAAGGAATGGAAAGTGGGGTAGGAATAACGTAAACTAAGTATTGTGGACAATTATCCAACTGTACCTGTACTCCATCTATCCCAGTTTACATTACAATATATTAACGCGTGCATCCTCAGTCATCTCGTCGATGGATTTGGGGAGACGCAAGAACAAGGGAAAATTTTCCAGATTTTACTGCCAGTCCCTTGGTTTCTGTCGACGTGTGTAAAGCAGTCGTAGATATTTAGACCAACGCAATGAACCCATGCTCACAAAAATCCATTACACAAATACAGTGCAACTACACAAGGCAGAAATGATCGAGCGATATGGAATAAAACCGATGTAGAATGGCAAACACACCTGCAAAATTGCTCCGTATAAGCGCAGAAGCACGTTCCGCGGTTCGTCTCCAACGCCCCGCTCCTTCTCCGGTAGAGCGCACAGAAACAGCTTGTTGCTGAGACCCCCCCTACAATGTGTTAAAGAAACAAAGTAACAAAAAAATCAAGCATTTACATTGCAAATGAGACGTACTAGAAACACAACAGTCTAATAATTAATTATGAATTAGATGGTTCATGCATTAATTTATGTGATCGTTTTTATTGTTGTGCGGTTAAGGCATGATCAATAAACTACCAAAAGATATAAAATGTCCTATAAACGTATAGTTACCGTCAATAGTGAATGCTAATCCAGGAGTATTAATTTACCCATAATTCACTACACTACTAATACACTACGAGTCTTATTGGCTCAATGACCACGTAAAGTCGTGGATAGGGAACATACCCAGAACATTTAGGATAGCCTACCTGATAATTGTGATTTGAAAATCATCTTCATCGATCGATTTCCAAGCTCCATGAAGGAATTCTTTACACCACATATACGCCATATGTTTGGTCTGCTCGTCAGGCTCATTCGGTCGAATATCCTTACATTCGGGCTCAATATCCGGTTGGACTTGGTGTACGTTCTCTGTTACCAAAAAATCAAGTGACATTGAAGGGGAGGATGAGACCCCATTGATGAATTTAGTCTTCATTTTAGGCTAACGTAGGCCAAATTTCATACGATAAAAATAAATCGATTCAAGATGGCTATGTGATCTGACAAAGGGAGATTCTGCTTTAGTGGGAGTTAGCCACTATCTAGCTAAAAGTAGAAGTCAGAAATTTCAAACTAGCGATAACACTGAAATTCTTGAAGTGCTAGTTGTGCGTGCTGATGTGTAAGTTGTGTGTGGCGTTTATCTTGCACAATTTGTTAAAAGAAAGAGGTCTGATGTCCGTCGTTGTACCACACCCATGATTTCTGATTGGATGATTCAGACACATCATCTTGACGCTGTTGGTCTTCCTATATTAACCCTTCCGGAAAGTATTTCCTTTTTTTTTAAAGAACGACTTGTACAGAAGAAGCATGACACCCATAAAAAAACCTTGAACAACTTAAACGCATTCATCCTATGTGACTAACACAAATAAAAAGAGATGTTTTACAAGCACATTTTTAATATTATTTTAATGGGGGCTATGTAAAAAATAAACACTGATTTAAAATCGTACATTTTGGAGAAATGTGTCTGCACAACGTCGGGGCTGGTATGTGTGAGGGAGGTGGGGTTTAGTTCAAAGGAATTCCGCCGCAGTAAGAGCAACAGCTCAGCTTTCATTAAACGAAAAATAATTAGTGCTGAAGCGCAAATGAAGTGCGTTCATTTGCCTGATTACCTGTATGGAAGTTATCATGTTGCAAAATTGTGATCCTGTAGAGCCTGATATAGGAACTTGTGAAATAAAATATGTAATTGTATTTTTGGTCTGAGAACTTGTAAAATATTTTTACACGCAAAAAGGAAAAAATAAACCCTGCGCCGCTAGCCAGATGAAGCATGAAACAGCATTTTTTGGACTTTAGAACTTTAATGCAAACATTTTCACTACCAGAAAATACTACCACGACCGTATTTTTAGATTTTAAGATACAGAGATAAAGTTGTAAGTGTGTGGACGAATACTAAACTTCTTAATATTAAGCATAATTAAAACAGAAAGAAAAGATATAAACCTGAACAGTGGCAACCCTAGCCCACATGCCACAGGAAATCATTTGTGCAACCTTTGTCCTTATGCATTGTGCATTGGTTGTTCTCTAAATTTAAAGTTCACCCATACAACACACTCAAATGGAAGGGGCTAACTGATATAACGAGCTTCGCAAGAAATGCCTCTGACAACCTGCTTTCCTGTGGGCAGTTTATGACGTCGTACGACTTTCCTGTACCCTTCAAAAAGTGTCACGCAGCAATGAATGACATTCCTGTACCCTTCAAGAAGTGTCACACACAGCCATGGACGCTATTCCTGAAGGCCTTAGGGACCGCGTTATTAGTCAGTACAGCTTTGTGCGTATGAATGGGAAGCAGGTCGTTGTTGCTTTTCAGTGGTCTAAGTATATTTGATAAAAAGTTTAGTCATGAACATGTCTGTAATCTTCTCCAAAGCAGAAACAGAAATTTCGCCTAGGGGTTAATTCACTGCATTCACTGAAAAGGAGTTGGCTTTTCCGCCTACGGCATTGTTTCTCTAAAAAGACCAACGAAATTCGTTTTAAACTATTCCACAAGATACTCTCATATCTCTCACATATTTTTATATTCAAAGACATAATTATGGCAACATACCTAAGAAGCCCCAAGAATATATTGTCAACGTTCTATTTGACATTTTTAAGGTTGTGTACCATCTCTTACGTTTTGGTCGAAATTGGATAATTTCTCCTCAAATCAAATTCTAAAATAAAAGTTTTTTTTTTTCTAAAATGGATTCATGTTTGCTTTCTTCTTACTTGGAAAACGAAGCACTCAGCACTCGCGCTGACATAAGATCTGGCCAGTACCTACCTACCGTAGGACCTGGACATTAACGAAAATAGGAACGGTATTAAACTCTCTCAGTTTCCCTGTATGGAATTTACCACTCATTCCATTCGCGTTCCAACAATTCACGCGGTATCAGAAAGATTGCATAAGACACCACGCATAAACCCGCGAGCCACCATTGCTTTCCACTGTGCAACTGCTGCCGAAGAACGCTTGGTTAGCGTCGCGTGCCAACGGTAAAAGTAGCAGTTTGTTTAAAGCCAAACTGTCAAGCTTTTACATGCATATCTAAAATCATTACCGTTACGGTGCGAGAAGTGATGACTTTTGCGTCATTTGTTCTACATTTGGGTCACTGGCTTTGACAGAACCACTTGAGTCCAAAAAGCTAATGCATTACGTTATATTTAGTTGATTGTACGTGTAAAACAAATATTTACTGGCACAATTAAGGATCCTTCAACCATAACTTATACATTATAGAAGCATCATATTATCATGTCTATTTATTCTGACAGTGTAGGTTTTAGTAACCCTGTTTTTGATGAAATCTCTTTCACTTACTTGCATTACAAAGCACTCACCTTGAAATCCCAGTGTATGCAAATTCATGAGCATTACTGTTGATGCAGGCAAGACATATAACAATCAGTATGATGTGCCAAAATGCTTACATATACAACAACTTCCTCCATCAGTCAGGAATCACACTTCTACCTACAATAGCAAGAATGATTGTCACTTAATTTCCATGAAAACATTTTATACTATTGTGCCTTTACTAACACACATCTTGAGCGACGAGGACACATGTACACACGGCAACAAATCTTGAAAATGACTTTTATATTGTTTTCAAGTACTCAAAACACTTAAATAAAAACAAGTCCCAGAATATACAGAGTGAGGAAGCCCCACACCCCTCCCCCCTCCCAAGCATGTATAACACCCCAAATTGCAACTTCCGTGAAGGCTGAGAAGAACAACCTGGGGTAATATTTGTGACCATTATGAAAATCAGCATCTGACAACCTGTCTGAACTCATAGACAGCATTAGATGTCCCAGATGAGAGAAATAAATCACTTTTCTTTTCTTTTTTCTTAGAGAGAAAATGTCAGCTGCCTACACTCATATGGTGAGTAATAAAATTATAGACTAACAGCTACTCTCAATAATTACCTCACTGGCAAAGCACAAAATGCACAAAGCCACAAGGTCAAATAGTTTCGATATCATTAGATGAGTAACAAATTATGAATGAAAATTTCCAGTACAACTTGATTTTTTTTATATCAGATTTTGTGCCTAAACATTTCTTCCTATGGGATTTTAGAGGTCACACAACATGTCTGCTGTTCACACACTATTTCAGTCTGAACTTTTTAATGGAACAGCACCAGGCCATAACAAAAAGCACCATGACCTTGGACGGCCAAAACATCTCATACATGACAAAAAAAAAAAAAAAAAAAAAAAATCCAACAATTTCAAGTGGAGAGAATTTTCTCGTTTAGGTTGTCACCTCTCTGTACATTATTTTCCCCCTCAATATTCCACATGATCAATGGAACACATCCTTCTCCACACTACTTAAAAAAAAAAAACCTTCTGAGGTGGATGCATACACCGTGTTACTGAAAGCAGATGAACATATCTTGGCCCACTCTGCCAGGCTGAGATATCAAAGGAAAAGTTCAACCAAAAAGGCCAACATGGCCGGTGATGAGTGAAGACTTGCAGGGCAAACAGGATGATGCTTACTGCTGGCTGTCAGTGCCCTGACGACTTTTATTTGACATTAGTGTTTCTGACTGAGAGCCATTTCTTAAATCGAACAAAACAGCAAAGCAGGACAAAAAAAAAGGCTGACACACATCTGCACATTAATCGGACTTGGATAGAATATTCATACATACCTGTACAATTTCTACAATATTTATAGACATAAGGAATAAAGAAGTGCCATCATTAAAATGTAGAGAAAGATATCTTGTGTCGATTTAATTGTAAATTTCCATCTTTCATCCCCATTTAAATTACATCATTCAAATGGACATATGATTGGTAGGAACAAGGGTTATTTACATAGCTTAAGCATTGAGTCTGAGCGACTGGTCCTCTCTTCTTCTAGAGGAGATGTCTATGTCTATGGAATCTTTGCCCACTATGAGCCGCAGGCGTTTCGCTGGTGGAAGTGGGATGAAATCATCCTCGTTATCAAAGTAGTCATCTTCCTCATCCTCCGAAGTCAGCGAGTCCTCCTCGATGTTCTGACCCACCTGAGCACCCATTTCGTGCTCAAGAACCTCCCCCGCCTCCCTCTTGACTATCCCCGTGAAAGTGACGTCATCGGGGTAAGGTCTCCGCAGGCCCGGGCTGTCCTCCTCACGCCTCAGCTGGATCTTCAGCTTGGTGGAGGTGCTGGGGGGGCCGTGACCAAAACCATTGTTCAGCTTGGCCACGTAGGAGCTGGCCCGTTCCTTCTCCCTCTCTTTACTGAACTTGATGCTGATCTTGGAGGAGCCGGGCGAGTGTGCCGGGTTGGTGTCCCGTGGGTCGGCCTTGCTGCTGCTGCTGTCTCGCCGTCGACGAAGGGTCAGTTTAGGGATGCCCGTGTTGTTCTCCAGGATCAGCTGGGCGTCGTAGCGCGTGATACGGCGCTTCTTCTTGCCCTTGCCGCGTCGCAGCGGCTTGCTGCTCTTGGCTGAGCCGTTGTAGTGCTGGTGCCGGCTGGGCAGGCCAAGCGGTACCTTGCCGCAGTCTGCCACGTCAGCGGCCCGGGCGGCGTGCCGCAGGTCTGGCACGCCCTCCTGGAGGAAGTCGTCCCCGTAGGAGTCCACCTCCTCCTGTTTTATCGTCCTCCTCCGCCTGGGGCACATCCCTTTCCTGGGACAGCTGGCCTCAAGGCTAGGAGTGTTGATCTGGTGCCCAGGTGTCACAGGAATGAGGTCGCCAGGCTCTGCCTTGAGGACCACGCCGCCGGGCAGCTTGGTCGGGCTGCTCGGCTTTGGCCCCCGTTTGCCGCCAGCAGCCTCCTGAGCACCGAGACAGGTCCGCGTGGACCTACGAGTTCTGTACGGACAAGGCACACTGTCCTTGCCTGCTGAAGCACCCTTTGAGGAGTTCTGATTGTTTTCGTCGGCTGCTGCGCGAGTCACACTGCCCCTGCAGCCAGAGAGGTGGACAGGCCCTCGTCTGTCAGACTCTCTCCGGGAGGACTGCTTGAGACCCAGGCTCCCAGCATTCGCTCGGCCAGGGGCCTTTGGCTCTGCTGCTCGACAACGTCTCCGTCCCTTTGACAAAGGCTGTGTGGGCTTCGATTTAAGTCTCTTTGGTAAACTGGCGTTGGTTGTTTGACTTCGTTTAGAGGATGAGGTAGAGATAGGAGTGCTTAACAGAGTTTGCCTAGTTACAGCTCTGGCTTTGTCAAGCGTTTTAAGACAGGGCTGTGATGTCCTCTTCCGTAATGCTACAAAAAGGGAAGCAGGCAGACAGTGTAACTCACCCAAATGTCCATCAAAAAGTACCAATACAAAAAAAACAAAACAAAACAAATGAATTGGCGCACACATTAAAAGACAGTTTCCAAGTGCTCTTACATGTCTGTCCACTGGGTGGTTCCTGAGACTCTGCTTCCGTGGAGGCAACAGATTGGCTATCAGAGTTCCTGCTCCCCTCCCCCAGCTTCTTCAGCCTGTTAAGCCGTTTGTCAGTCTCTCTCAGGCCATACTTACTATTGATCACAGGGACCTCCACAGGCAGCCCTGCTTTCGACTTGAACGCCCCAGTGCCACGCCTGAAAAGAAGATACCGTGGTAAAACATAATTCCATGCTAGGAAATGACCTTTGATTAACAATTATTGGCCACGATAAACAAACAAACAAAAAAAAAAAGAATAGAAAAAGTATCATACCGTTCACAGGTATAACATTCACAGAATTCATTGTTCTCTCCAAAAAAACCATCTCCATAGTAACAAGAGATCTCTTCCCCTGGTTCAATGTCACGCAGGACTTTCACACACGCAGTGTCTCGACCTGTTGATACAAACTATAAAAAAAAAAAACTCCCTTCAGCGATTTTCATTTGTGCCCATGCAGCAAGTTAATCTTCATAGGAAGCGATGACCCGTTGACATTCATGCCTATTTTATACTAACCTTGCAATTTGGCCGACAATCTGTAACGGAAAACACAGAAAGGTTTTGCTTAATTCACTTTGCTGTAAGACTAGGCAAGTCAGTTTGTTCCACTTATTGATGATGCTTTTTTAGTAAGGGAGTGGGAGCTTTAGGGTCTTTATACAGCAATGAAATGATAGAGGGAATGTTGGGGTTTGTAAATGGTCTGTAAACAATATACATCAGGGGTAAAAGAGTTTAAATTTACATGTAGAGTAGCTGCAGTTCATAATACTTATACATGGTGAAGAACCCTGAGCCAGTTGGCCAGGGCACAGTGTACAGTCTGAATGCAACTATTTGGTCATCGTGAAGTTCCGCATTCTTTACGGTCTGTGTCTATCTTCCCGTTACACTCTGCTCTCACATTTACCTGCTGTACTATCTCTGCTCTGCGTTGCTGTAGGTTTTTGCTCATTTTCCCCCACTTCCTTCACTGGCCTTTTCTTCTTAGCTCACTGCCTAGTAAAGTAGAGGCTACACTGCCAGTTACGCTGCATTAGCAATTCCATAACAGACCTTCTGAAGCTAGTATTTGAAGTTCATGAAGCAAACGTGTTTACAAACTCTAGCTCCCATCTAATAAGAGAGTAAACACTGAAAGTTAAAATGTCCTTTGTTCTTATTCTTTCTTGAGAAGTATCTCACCAGTGGTGAAAGAACCGCAAACGTACCATGATTAATAAAGGCAGCAGGTCCCAGCCAAAGCTGTGCGCAGTTCTTGCGTGTTGAGTACATGACACTAAAGTCATTCTCCCCATGCCGTAACAACATTCTCTCTTCGCTGGCAGACAGCTCAGCAATACAGCCCACGAGATATTCAATTTTATCGTTCCTTTTCCTTCAGGAAAGGCAAAAATACAAAAATGAGAAAAAGTCGCTAAAGTTTTGTGACAAAGCCAAAGTCTGAAAATGACATTTAACTGAGCTCACCAATCTTTTGTTGCTACAATTTTGGCTCCATTTTGCTCTGAGGAATAGCGATTGCATGGAAGAATCTCAAACCCACTGTCTGCTGCAAACATGCGCAAGTAAACGAATACCTGCACGGGAAAGACAGGGGACTTCATCTTCATGATCAATGCAATAGCACCTGACACCTTTATGTTTCCAAAGGAGGAAGCTGCAAACATGTTACTATTGCTATTACATGTGCTTTGAAGAGCTTCTCCTGGGCCTTGGTTTTATTGAGAAAGTGATGCCTGTTCCAGTCTCCAGAAGTCAAAGCCTGGAAGGCTTTTTCAAGGTTGTCAGTCTTCTTGAAGCTTTCAATCACTTCCCTAAGCTCTGTTTGGCGACCCTTGATTGGCCGAAACCTGAAACAGTGAAATCAGTTTAGAGACAATTGCCATCTTACCGGAAAGCTGCTAAACAGATATTGTGCAAACTCTGTGTGGCAAACTCTGCTATACCAAACTTCAAAAATGTTAAACTTCAAAAAGACAAACCGGGTGTTCATTTTGTGGGTCTGGAAGCCCAAGTAAGGGTCCAGGATCAGGCTGGTGGACAGGTCATCATACTCGCACAGCTCTTTGGCCGTCATGCCCGAGGAGGGAACATGGCGCCGCTCTGGTTCCGCAGCTGCCCCACTGAAACCTGACAAACAGTAAAGCAAAACTTATAAAAGCAATGAAGACTGAGTTAAATTCTGAAAAGTAAAAAAAAGTCAAACAGGTGATTGTGAAGCAGGCACCTAAGACTACATTTGCTCACTTACGTCGGCTGCATCTCCTGCCACTAGGGGAGCCCTTGCTTTGCCGCAGATGGGCTCTCTGAGTATTCTGCAGCCTGGTCTTTCCAACGGGCTGATCAGTGGAGAACCTACTGCCATGTCTCCTGCCATTCAGCACCATGTTCTTGGATTCTCCCATCTACTTCATACCAGCTGGCTCTCTGGTGAAGGTGCATTTAGCTTCTATGTGCTTATGAGAAATCATGCAATGTGGACAGAAGTGGCACAGTCTGGTTATAGCTCCCGTTTGCATGGGTAATTAGAATATATACTGCAGTCCAAAAACCCGTTTTCTGATTTAATAGGTACCTCCACCTGTTAAAAGAACACAAATAATTTGGTATTAATAGCTTTCGCAGTATATGTACGTCAAATTATGGCAAAAGAAAAACAGGCAGAACTGTTATGGTGCGTGTCAATTCAGTGATGATCTGTGCAGTCCGACTGGACAGGAAACAAAAAAGGCAGGAATTCCGCCATTCGTGATTTGCTTGTACTTACAATCAAAGAGAGAATAGGATTCATCTTTGGACATTAAACATATAAACCTCTGCAGATGTATTTTAAACAGCAAAAAACAAGACGGTGTACAAATTGTACAGCCCTAATGGTTGATATGCTGATTGAGTTGCCAACTATTATTGAGCATAGACTGCCACCCACTGGTTGTTAAGGGAAATTAAATCAGATGCCTGAGACAATTTAAAGCTGAAAATTCAGAACATTTGGGTGATGTGGACTATTGCGTCTAATGTTTCATATGTGTAATATTTGACATATTTATATAGCATTATCAGAATTAGCACAACATGGTTGAATGGCGATCTATGTATGCACTAGCTAATCGGCTACAGGAGCTAGCTAGCTAAACATTATCAGACCTAGCTAGCTTAGCTAAGCTATCTAGCTAACTCTATTGTCCATTTAAACATCCACACAACGTAGCTTGCTACCAGGGCAGGTGATCCAAACCACCAGCCGACGGAATATAAATCTATATTATGGATTAGACATGTTATCAAACTACTATACATATTAAAAAGACAGTTAACTTTATATAGTTATCAATGTTGGCCAAGTTAAATTAAATTCCGTTTACCTCATAGCTAGGTAGCTAGCTAGCTATGTAACTTTAACTGAAGCAGCGGTCCTAGAGTATCCTGCTAGCTGGGAAGTTTACCAGAATGTGGATCTAGCTTTAAGCTACTGCTTCGAAATAAGGAAACATTTGACACCTGGCAGTTGGTGATAACTTGGTTAGCTAGCTTCAGAAATTAGCATCTTGCTATCTAAAGAACAAAAATAAATTGACAATGGACAATCATTATAATAATGATAACTAGCAAGGCAAACAAGCAAATTATATAGCTACGTTACACTTTTATCACGGTTTTAAGACAGACAGCCCAATGTTAAGTTAACCGACTGTTATCACTTGGCCCTCAAAACGGCTAAATGATAAGCTAGTTGAATACATAAATGGTAGCTATTTGGCTAACTAGTTAGCTAGCTAGCTAGCTGATGATAGCTGATAGCTCACAAGCTAACCACCCTGTTGGCTAACAAACGTACCCGGAAAGTGTCAAATAGGGAATGCTCTCGCAAATGAGAACATGTTAGTGCTTTAATACTCACTTTGTTCTTTTTCCTATGTTAAGACTTATCCGTCACAAGCGCCCGAGATGAGCGAAATGTCTGTCTAAATATGCCATATAGAAAACAAAAATTGCCAGATAATTTACATTAAAATTCAAGATGGCGACAGGGTCTGGCTAGAGTGGAAAGATAGGACACGGAACCTCCTTCGAAAGAACTAGACCCCAAAACATTTTCGCTATTGTTGATGATTTCTAGTCTGTTGTGCACTCTTTCTAAATACAAATAAAGTCAAATTAACGTCGCCACAGAAGCACACAGTAATTGCTTATATAAGACTATAATGTCCTACGAAACTCGGATGTATACAAAGAGAGCGTTGTTATTTCCCTTTAAATGTCCACTTGCAAGCCTGTGATTGCGCAGCTCACCGGCGTGCATAGCAACAACATCCTATCACCATTGCAAGATAAGTTCCTTTATGTTTTTGCTGGTTTGCTTAAAAAGTCGACGGTGTCTAAAGTAGCTACTGGAACGCCGAATTGGATTAGATAGGTTCTTAAGATAAACATGATAAAGTCAACAAAATAAGAATTGGTATTATAGCTGTACTTCTCTATTACTGCGTCCTATGTAAACGCAAGGCATCCAGCTAATGACTGTATACGGTCAACCAAACATTTTAATTGGTTTTCATTTGCTATATGTAGATAGGCAGACAAATGATATGAAACACATCCAATTCACCATACCAAAAATGCTATACTCTCATAAATATGAAATCAATATTGAAAAATAAATAAACGTGTAACAATTCTAAAAGCACAAGTACATTTATTAAGAATTTATGGTAGGATAATTGAAAACCATAAAACTTTTTCCCACACATGCAGGATGTAAAGGCATCTTTTGTCACTAAGCACTAAGGTTTCGCAGAAAGATGAAAATGTCCTTTTCTGGCTCACAAAAATTACTGTCACTGCAAGCTTAAGGGAGTCTCTTATATTTCTGCAGTATCTTTCTATTGTACATGTGCAGCATTCATCAGAACTGCATGCAAAATAAGAATAGCATAAACTGTCTATAGTAAGCAACTGGTTTCTTGTGCTTCACAAGAAGTCACAGTATGGGGGGCTCCCACTGCACTGAAGCCTTTACAAGTCACACTGTCATATCGTGTGCATTTTCGGGCCACAAGACAAGCAAATGCCAAATTGACAGCTTTAGGGTCTAACAAACATATTTTGAAATGCCTCTACAGAACATGGATACCTGTTTTTAAAGTGGGTAAATATCTAAAATATTTTAAAACTTTCTGTAGTCTTCAGTCTGTTATTTTACAAATCTAAAGAAATACACACCATTTCTTTACTCACACTGTATACTATCTGAGTTCCACTCTCACTTAATTCCAAATTCTCATTTAATTCTAGACTTAATCTTTCATCCTTAAACTGAAACAGAATATTATGATCATCGATTGGTTGTACTTTTTGCTGTAAATACTTAAATAAAAGCAATGTATTTAGGGTTGTGAGAACTTCCCCAGCAATGAGACAAACAGTTAATATGGAGATAAGTGATGTACAGCATGGTCATTTGCCCAATAACATAAGCAGAGTTCACTTTCTTCGGTTGGCAAAGGCCGTTGTAGGGTAAAATCCCTAACAACTTAATGCTTTGCTTTTGAATAAACAGCAACAATACTGTATTATAAGTCGAAAATAATACAACGAAACCAATTATCCTATGTTTATTTAAATGTTGCTTTTGATTATCGCCAAAGTCTGTTATCTCTTAGGGTCAGGCCACGCATGTTGATGATGTCATTTAGCTACGAAGAACAACAAGAGCTTTAGAGTCATAGGGACGCTTTAATAGGGCTGGGTAGCTAGGGACTAGTTCAGCATTACTGTCATAACCGATTCCTGACTATTAGTTTTGGTTTGTGACTAACCCAGCTCTACAATTTAAGTTGAATTTCACTGCTTATGCTCGCCTAAGAGATGACACATCATTGAACTGTGTCTCGAATGTTTAGATAGCTAGCTAGGTTAGCTAGCTATCGAATGCTACTTTGCCTAGCTATCTTTTGCTTGTTATTTATCCGGCTAGATGGCTGGCTAAGGGAAGTTAAGTTTCACAGTAGTCTAGTTTTAATCATATGACTGTCTAGCTAACTACGCCAAGAGCTGGAACTGTGTATTGAACACAATGTATTGCTCTTTTTTTCTACAGTAATTAGCTAGCTAGCTAATGTTTCGACAGTAAGCCAGTATGGTAAGGTAAGAAGGTTTAATCAGATATCAACTGTTGGCGATTGCATTCTAGCTTTCTAAACAAGCTTGCGTTTCGCTTTTAAACGATATATATAAAATGTCTTGTGCATACGTTTTTGTTAAGATGAGTCTGAAATGTAGTTAGCTAGCTACGTTGTTTTTTTCTTTTGTCTTAGGTGCAACCGGATGAAGGTGTCTCGGCGAATAAGTGAAGCAGAGGCATGATCACTGTAGAGCGTTGGAAGTCTACCGTCACTGATCATGCCTCCTAGGAAGAGACCCCTCGTTCCTGTTAGTGCACGAAGGAGACTAAAAGCCGATGAAGATTACTTCCCTTTCAATTTGCTACCAGTGGAATGTCAGCTTCATGTGCTTTCGTTCCTTAGTGAAGTGGATAAGTGTAACTCTGCACTTGTGTGTTCTAGCTGGAGCTGCCTGGTACGTTCCGGTAAGCTTTGGAGAGTGGCAGATTATTCCCGTCGTGGGGTTTTCCATCTTGGACAAGAGGGATTGCTTGTGTCCAACAGGGAATTTGAGCGCTGGAAGGCCTGGGTTCATCATTACACTCACCATCTCATATCTCGTGGGGCCAGTCTGCTCACTCTCAAAGCAAGCTTTGATTTGGGGGACCAGTGCAATAAGTGGGGAGAGCTCCTGTCTCACCTACTGGAAAATGTCCATTGCAGGGACCTCAGTCATTTAGACTTGAACTGGACATTTACTCTTCTGGAGCCCTTGGACCTACGGGTCCACTCCAGTTCTAGCTCTCACCAGGACAATATCACCAAAATGGACCAAGTCAGTAACTTTCAGATCCTTTTAGCAAAATTAGCTGGGAGCTGTCCCCGAATCACCAAGATGCGCCTGCACTTTGACTGGTCGGACACGTCAGTTGCTTTAATAACTCAGTTCCAACATCTCCGCATTTTAGAACTTAAGTACTTCTGGGTATTTAAAGGTGTAAGCCCCAGCACCTTGCAGACATTGACTAAATCATTGCCTAACCTTAAGTCTCTTACTCTTCATGTTCTCGTGCCACTTCGGAATCTCGGCATTTCATACACTCTCGAATCCCTTTCCTTAGAATTCCTTGATGTTTCTCCCAGTCGAGGTCTGGTCTTCTCTTGCCTCAAATTGCCTGCTCTGCGAGAGCTACGGGCCAAAAAGATTGTTCGGGGAATAACTCTGGACCGCCGGACTAGGCTTCGAATCCAGAGCAGGTGGCCTTGCCTGTATCAAGTCTTACGGGAAGGGACACCCAAACTACAGGCCCTCAACAACGAACGACTCCTTCCCAACTGGAAAGAGCAGAGCTATGGAGAGCTTACTTCCATTCTCCAGCAGTCCTGCTACTGTATCCAGCATCTAGACAGTTGGCTTTGGTGAACAAATTAGCTGTATGGCACAAAGCTTTACAGATGTTTTACAGTCATAGATAGACATGGATGGTAGAAACAGCGGGCAACATTTAGGACCTTTTTTTTTTTTTTTTTTTTTTTTGACAAGGCAATTCACCTAAAAAATAAACCAACAAAAAATCTTGAGTTTCCTGAGTTGCAAAATTAAAATTTTGAGACCAAATAATCTAGGACATCATAAAAAAATTTCAGTAAACTAACTACCAGATATTAACACACTTGCAACAGGTGGCTGTTTTGTTTACTGAATGAAAGAGACTAGGGTGAGCCCTGTTCAGATATATTAAAGAGGTGTATATCTTATCAAAATGCAGTGTGATATTAATGTTTCAGGGTCTCACAAGAATATATGATGACATTTAAATTAGGAACTAATCCCAGTGCCTTCCTTTGAAAATATCAAATTACTTCCTGTTTAAAGATGTTGCTACATTTCCTTAGTTACCAGGTGGCACTAGTTACAAAAGGCAAAGAAAAATGTAAAAAAATTGCACACAGTGACAAAGCCCAGGTCTCAGGAAGGTAATGCAGATCTGAATGTTAAAGCCAGGGCTGAAGAGAAGATCTTTGGAGAATGGGCATTTTCAGTCTTTACATTGGTAGTCTAGGGAATCCTCAAATATTTGCTAGGGTACCAACAGGGAGAAAGTTGTCGAGTTTAAAGAACAGAAACAAACAAAAAAACAATTTCGATGGTCTTTTGTTTCTAAATGTTCCACATTTTGCCAAAGGTTTACTTATGTGGTAAACTACAACAATCCAAACCAACAGG
The DNA here is from genome assembly GCA_025802075.1 of Tenebrosternarchus preto. Lineage (NCBI taxonomy): Eukaryota > Metazoa > Chordata > Actinopteri > Gymnotiformes > Apteronotidae > Tenebrosternarchus > Tenebrosternarchus preto. The sequence continues at coordinate 20,585,148 of JAOYMR010000026.1, read as the reverse complement.
TTTCATTAAACAGTTGTTTTTAAACATGCTTCAATCAGACATTTGTCTTGAGCTTTTTACTTTTATAAAGTTGAAATTATTATATATACTTTCATTTGACCACTAAATTGTGTGTTTTTTTTGTTTTTTTTTTTTAACAAAAAACAATAAGTATATTAATGATGGATAATGCTGAAGAGTGAGACCCAGATGAAGGAATGTGCTGAAATGAACATTATTGTTTACACAGATTATGCTGGGTAGTGTGATTCATTAAAAAAAGCCTTTGTCCTGATAACTGTACCACAGAGTTTATCACTGATTAAATCTAAGGATTTTTAGTAAAATGGTTTTATGAAAAGTGGTGTAGACTGCATATCCAAAGACTAATGTAGCAAGTGAGTAAACATTTTTTGTTGAGGGAAAAGGAATAAAATTCTGCTTCTATCTTTGTTTCTCCATGCATTGAATGTTCCAGCATAATTAGAACCAGTCTTGTATGTGTAATACTTCATACTTATCCATAGAGGTCGCCTTACCCACAGCTTTGTACTACGACCGGAATTTCTCTCTGCCTATTTAACTGGTTTGTGCCTCTTGCACTTTTTAATGGTTACTGGAAACCAAGTGATGCAATGATAATTGAATACTGTGTGGAATTGTTAACTGCCACTATAAATACAATTCAACTGCAAATTGATGTTCCCTATAGTCCTCACTGTGTGTTCCTATTTGTTGATCTTTTATTTTTTAGCCACATACTTTGGTTTCTGAGTGTCGATTGCTTATGGCTTGCACAGTACAACTAATATCTATATATATTTTCTGGAATGCTTTCCCTTTAAAATAAATGTGAATTTAGGCATATACATATATTCAATTTGGTTGATTTTTAGAATTCTTGTGTAAATTAGGTGGGTGCAAATTTATATACTTATAATATACTTATAATGTTTTGACTTAATTCATTACATTTAGGTCTTATATGTCCAAACTCAGACACAAATTACTGGCAACATTTAGCTACTTTTCTATCAAAGGCCATTTCTGGCAGAACCAATAAAAAGCATGCTTACTAATATGAGGTTTTATATCTTAATAAAAATCAGTATGTTGTACATATCCAAAGATAAATGATGTGTATTAATCTGAAGAAGATTACAAACAAAAATGCTAATAAAATGTTAGTAAAATATTATAAACAAAAGATACACATACAATGTTAATATAATTGTTCATTGTTATTATTGTTGGGATATTTATATACAACTACTCAAAGCAATTATTTAGAGTTTAAAAAATAGAAGAAAAATGCTTAGTGTTATTATTATATAATATCAATGCCTTGCCACCAAATTCAACTTCCTTTATTATCAGTAATAATAGAATAATAGAGTTCAGTATAATTCAATACAATGATTTATACAAAATCTGGTTATAATTATGGTTACACAAAATATATGTCAAGTATACCAACAGACACATTTTAATCAGCAGAGAAAAAAAACAATAATATAATCTTTGTTCCTTTTCATTTTTCAATTTTGTTCCTTTTCAATTTTTCTTCCTTTTTCTGTAGTGAATATATGGTGCATCAGTTACATGTAGACAAAAGAATTTTGTCCAAGTTCAAAAGTGTTTCATCACTGGTTCATGAGGTCTGGCACATTTGTTTTGGTAGATTGTCTTTAACTTAGTGAAGAGTTAAGATGAACCAGGCCCACACGCACTGGAAGTATGCTAACATTTCCCTTATAAAAACATTAAAAGCAGAAATGCATATGAAACATAATACTGGAGTTAAAAATGAGCTCTAAAATTACATAAAATAAACTGCAGATCTACTCTAAACAAAAACTCTGTATTTACAGTATTTGTAATCAGGTTACTGTTTGGAAAGTTTTGTTAAATAGTGTATGAGCAACATAGTAAGTATAAATCACAGAAAAACTAAATGATCTAAAACAACATGATCAACAAATAGTTTTTATGTTGTTTTCATAAAGAAAGTTTAAATAATCCGCACACTAACTACTAAATATTATACTTGTCTTTTTGAAGTTTATACTGGAGTTTCAAGATTATGCTAGCAATATCAAAACTATTACTATTTCATTAGTAATAGCAATTTTAGTATTTTCCAGTAGTAGTAGTTCAGTATGTTTACTACAGTCTTTTTAAGGAGTGAAACTGTTTTGAAGATTATCTTACTGAGCTTTTGTCTAAACATCCATAAACAGAAATTGATCATCTTGTGATTTCATCAGACAGAATTTTGTTGGAATATGTAATAATGAGAAGCCATTTACAAGAATGACAAGGAAATGTTTTGTCAGTGAACAAAGTGCATTGCCAAGTTGAACTTTGTTCATAAGCAATAATTGTGGGAGTGGAATCATACTTTCTCCACTGCATTGTAACACGTACATTTCAACCTAGATTTCCTCTTTTCCTTTTTCTTTCAAGTCAAGTCAAAAATTTGCGGTACAGGGAGGGGAAAAGGAGCTAAAAATCTCCTCCCCTAAACTCCTTGCAGAAACACATGCTACCAATTTTACTTGCATGTGTAATAGATCAGCAGTAGTGGGACACAAGGGGTGGCCAATGTTAAAGAGAGACTTTAAGAAACACTTTTCAAGAAGAGCACATTGTTCACCAGCAAAGTCCCAAACAGCTGGATCGCTAATCGTCCCTACTTGAACAAAGTCTCACAAGACATAGGATGGAGTTTAGAGGGGCACCATGTGGAGACTTCTCTTGTTTCATTTGTTAATACTTGTACTCAGGGAAGGCATCTCATTAAATCGCTCCACTGTTTTTCACAAGATTTTGCTAGTAGAATGATCATGTTTGGAGGGTAAAACTTCCTCTTGTGAAACCAGACTGGTGGACTTAAGTGAAAACCGAATCCTGATCCAGAGGTGAGAGCAATGGATTAGATTACATGCAAACGACTTGTTTATTTGATCATCCAAGCTGGTTAATGTGTAATCCCTGTGAAGGTGGTACTTTTGTGTCTTTGGCCACATACGTTTCCTGGATTCACAAAAAGGTTCCTCGTTGAGCTTGAATTCATTCTTCAGAGTTTCTCAGAGGGTCAGACATGGCTAAAGGAGTATACATCTCCAAAGCTCTGGCTTTCACCACTATAGGGCTAACAGTTTCTGCTGTTAGTGGGATTGTATTGATGGTCATTCTGTACCAGATGCAGATAGACCGGGCGCCACCATTTCCACCACCAAGTCTTATTCCTACTACGCCTTTTCCAACTGGACCTCCACCAACGCTGAGACTTCCAAACAATTTGATTCCAGAGAGCTACAGCATTTGCCTTCAACTCTTCCACTACACAAAGTTGGACAATACCACAGAGCAAGATTCTAGTTTCATAGGAAACTCAACAGTGAGGTTCAAGTGTGAGAAAACCACGAGGAGCATCTTTCTTCATGCCGTTTTTCTGTCTGTAACCAATGTTGTAGTGACCCATTCTGACACACAAAAGCAAATAGGTGTTGAGAGATACAGAATACAAAACGAATCCAATTTTTTGGAGATCCAATTAAAGGATGTACTTGTAGGAAACGGGACCTATTATGAACTTTTTACTGAATTTGAAGGGGAAATCTATAATGATTTGGCTGGTCTTTACAGTAGTCAATACACAGAGAAGGTGGATGGAGAAGATGAGGAAAGGTAAGTATAATTTGTAATATTTTAATTACGTACAGGTCTTAAGTATTATCAGAAGTGTTTTCATTCCTATTGTCTGGATTAGATACAACAGATGTGATTAATATTGTGTAAAAACTACAAATGTCTTTCTTGGTAAAGCAAGCCCCAAATTAAGTAAAAGTTTTCCAATTGTTTTCCAAAAGGCTTTCCCTATTCATATTCTACATTATTATTATTATTATTATTATTATTATTATTATTATTATTATTACTATAATAATTTGTTTTTGCTTTAAACTTAATTATGTACTCTGATGAAACAGAGAAGACTCCCAACCTAGGTCTCCATAAAGGTTATGTCAGATGTGGTGTTACTGGCATTGATTCTGGATTAGATGCAACTGTCCAGTGACAGATGTGACATGGAAATATTCTTAGGAATGTTTGGATTTCCTTTCTTTGTTTTGGTGTGCCTGTGTGTTTACTGTTTTATGGAAATATATTTCCTAACAGATTCCTCATTGCAAGCCAGATGCAGCCCACAGACGCTAGGAGAGTATTTCCATGCTTTGATGAGCCAGCTATGAAAGCAGTATTTACTATCACCATCATCCATAGAGATGGGACCATTGCCTTATCAAATACCAAAGGTAAGACAATTGTTTCTAGAGCTTTCTTTAATCATTATCAAAACTAACTGTAAAGTGATGAGCTACATTGTTTTTGGTAAGCAGATATATTTTTGATACCCCAATATAAAATAAGAGAAGCTCTATCTTTCATAGTTTACACTGAGTAGTCTTGCTCTGACTTCATTCAGCTCATCCAATCTGAGAATATGGGAATAACCTAAAAACATACAGCATTTAGTATCTATAAAAATATCTAAACAAATATATAAATATATAAATATCTGTATTTTATGTTTAACAGGCTCTCCTCAATATGTGAACATGGGAACAGAGAAAAACTCATGGATTGCTACTACATTTGAGACAACAGAAGTCATGTCAACATATCTCTTGGCTTTCGCAGTAACAGCACGTGATTTTGGAAACAAAAAGAGTAAATATGATACAAAGGACATGACGGTTTGTTTCTCATTGTTCTTTTATATTATTATACTGTTTCCCTCCATTCTTTCTTTCTTTTCTTCTTGTCACTACTATAATTTGCATTTGTATTTTTGTTTGTTTCAGTTTAGATTCAGAAATTGTAAGAAGAACAGCACAACAGAGTATGATACTGGATATGCTTAATACATTGTTGTTTATGTTCTTGCGTGAGAGTGTTCTTGTGTGAGAGTGTTCTTGTGTGAGAGTGTTCTTGTGTGAGAGTGCTTTTGCTTTTATTTTTTACTGACTCCCAGCGCGCAGTTCATACTCACCTGTATATATTGGCGTTAACAAATACATTCAGACTGCATTCATATCAAGATGTATATGTTTCATATACCAACTATTGTGTGTTTAAAGATATGGGCACGACCTGAAGCTGTGGCAGCTCAGCATGCAGACTATGCACTGCTAATCACTGGGAAGATTTTGAAATATTACGAGGACACTTTCGATCTGAAATATCCATTAAACAAACTAGGTGGGGGACAAAGCAGAGGTTCTTAAAAGTATAATGTTAATTGTCTTTTTTTTTTTTAGGAACCAGTAAAGCACAATCTGTTTATATCCCTAGATCAAATTGCTGTGCCAGACTTCAGTGGAAGTGCTATGGAAAACTGGGGATTCATTATGTACCGTGAGTCTTCTCTGCTGTATGAGGAAGGAGTGTCGTCTGCCTCCAATAAGGAGTGGATAGCCACAGTTGTAGCTCATGAGCTGGCTCACCAGGTACAACCATTCACCTTTCAGGATTTCACATTTTACTCAAATAATTTAACAAATTTAAAAAAGTGTCTGTAGAAGCTTAAGAATACTATGTTTATTTAATGCACATCTGTATCTGGCACTGCATGTACAAAATGTGGTACACATTCATGACTTAAGGACATTGAATGGAGTTCTGGCTTTAGATTTAGTGTAGCTACTAGTCCTAACCTCCATCCATGATTCTCTCTTCTTTATAAGTGTCTTTGGATTCTTGGAAACCGCTATATAAATCTCATGTATTATTATTATTATTATTATTATTATTATTATTATAGTGGTTCGGAAACCTGGTCACAATGAAATGGTGGAATAACGTATGGCTCAATGAGGGATTTGCAACATTCTTATCATACATTGGAGTAGATGCCGTTGAGCCGGAATGGAACATAGTAAGTAAAAAAAAAATCAATGAGAATGTCTATAATACACTGGGGGAAATATTGCATTGCGATAAAGTATTTGATTAGATCTCACAAATATGGCATTTATCCCTTGTTTTCCCAGAAAGATCTGATTATTCTGAAGGAAATCCAGATCGCCATGGAGGTGGACTCCCTGAACTCTTCACACCCTCTCAGTTTTACAGAGTCTGAAATTGAGAGTCCCAGTGACATCTCAGAGCTCTTTGACAGCATTACCTACAGCAAGGTTGACTTGATTTCTCCTTGCAGCCCATCAATTTCGAGAGTTAACAAATGTTTATATTTATTACAAAGCAATTTTTTTCTGATGAGAAAATCCACTGTGCTCTCTATAGGGTGCAGCTGTGCTAAGAATGCTGTATGATTACATTGGAGAAGATGCCTTTATGAAGGGCCTCAGAGTGAGTGGAAGAGTGCTGGAAGATTAAGTACAGCTTACTCTTACCCACACCATTATATGACTGAAATGATTGATTCATATAATTTTGCTAGTACACATTGCCATTTTGCACTCTTACATTTTGTCTTATGAATGCAACATTCTAGAGCTATCTCAAGAAGTTTCAGTACAAGAGCGTTGATTATAAAGACCTGTGGGAATGCTTCAAAGAGGTGAACTTATGCATGTCTGCCACTAAGTCCTCCATTATTGCTTGAAATTCCAAAATACCCAAGGGGGGGGGGGGGCAGGTTGTATCTGAAAAAAACGATATATGGTATGAAGGGCAAAACAGATTATTCTCCTTCGTTATCAGCACACACATAAGGATGTAGAGGGTGTTATGACGATGTGGATCGAACAACCAGGCTACCCAGTGGTCACCATTAACACCAGTACTGGGGCAGTCGCTCAGGAGCAGTTCCTCATAAATCGAGCGGAAGACAAAGGGTGAGATATTAACCAAACAGATCTGAGAGAAAGAAGGTTCCTGAAGTAAAGAGCATTTAAGCCATTAAATTCACCACAGGAGGTGTGGAAGTCAAAAGTGAAGCTTTTATTCTTTTTTTAATATTTTCTTGAGCTATTTTAAACTAGCTCTCAACTGAAACAGTTTAATTGTAAGTTTAGGTTTATAAACAATATAATAACAATATATATAACAATATATATTTGTTTATGAGCAAAGGCAAGAATCATTCTTTTAAAATTCACCTTGTGATTTATTAAATGTCTTTGCTCTCTTCTTCTATGTACCCTATAGTCTTAAATGGCAGGTTCCAATCAAGTTTAAAACAACAAATTCTGAGATTCAGGAAGATTTACTGAAAGAAAAAGGACCAGGTAAGAAACAAACATTCCTTTAACCTTTAACCCCTTATACCAGTTATAGTCTTTGCAAATGGACTCAATCAAACTGTAATAGTAGTTAGACAGCTGTGTTGCCAATGTTGAATAATTTGAGCATGATGTAGCACTGTTGTCTATTTACTTGTACCCTTTAGTCAGAATTCCTGCTTACGAAGTTAAAGATGACAAATGGCTGCTGGCCAATGTGAACTGCATCGGTTATTACAGAGTGAACTATGATGAACAAAACTGGAATAAACTGATTAAACAATTGGAGAGTAATCATAATGTAAGTAGGTTTAAACAATTATATCAGATTAGCCAAAAACAAGCTTAGTTGGATTCCCTTGCAGAGATTGCAAGAGAACAAAGAATACAATGTATTACAATTGAAACAGTAATTTTTAATACATCTTAGGACATCCCTGTCATTAGTCGTGGCCAGTTGATTGACGATGCATTTAATCTCGCCAGGTACATTGGTCTTTATTTATTACTTCTAATAATAATGAACAACAAACAATACACCATGTTGTTTTTAGCAGTCTAATATTTCTTGTCTTCTAAAGGGCCAAATACATCAGTGCCACCCTGGCGCTGACCACAACCAAATATCTGATCAATGAGACGGACTACGTGCCGTGGGAGTCTGCTCTGAACAACCTGCGCTACTTCGTGCTCATGTTCGATCGTTCTGAGGTCTACGGTCCCATGCAGGTCAGCGGAACCGGCCGTGCGTCACATGGGCCAGTGAAAGTGCATGTGTGTGTGTGTGATCAAAATGCATGTGTGTGTGACCAGCAGAAGAGCTTTGCTATTAACTATGTTTTCCTGTGTACAGAAATACTTACGTAACCAAGTGGCCCCACTCTATAAGCACTTTGAAAACTACACAAACAATGCAACTGTTCCATTGGGCCTCGGTGACCAGTAAGAATCTGTTTGGTTCAGTTAATGATCTAATGTTTAGTATGGTTTTTTTTTATTAGGTTTTAATTTTTGATTATTTTTTCAGGTATAACCAGATAAACGCCATCTCAGTAGCATGCAGCAATGGTGTTCCTGAGTGCATAGAAATGGCCAAAAGGCTTTTCTCCGAGTGGAGAAATGGCACCAACCGGTAAATGAATGTTTAGTTTGTTGCATAATAGCACTTGTGTGAATGAACACAAATATTAAAGGTATTCCTTATGCAGCTTGAATTGTCTCACCAACTAATTTTTCTGTTCCAACATAGCATCCCGCCTAATTTAAAATCCACAGTCTACTGCAACGCCATAGCAGCTGGAGATGAGGAGGACTGGGATTTTGCATGGAAAGAATATGAGAGTGCTACAATTGCCACAGAGAAAGACAAACTTAGATATGGACTCTCCTGCACCAAAATAATCTGGATCTTAAACAGGTAGATGATGGCTCTGTAGCATTGTCATAGCAAACTCCAACCTGTGGTGGCTCACTATCATTTCCCCACCCAGATACCTTGAGTACACTCTCGACCCTAATAAGATAAGGAAGATGGATGCGGTGTCTACCATAAACAACATTGCCAACAATGTTGCAGGACAAGCTCTTGCCTGGGATTTCATCAGGGCCCATTGGACCTACATAAGCCAAGAGTGAGTCAAGTTTGTTTCATTACTGGAATTACGCTGTTGAGTGATACAAGATCATGTAATCAGCCAGTCAAACACTAACACTAACTCAGGTATGAGGACAAATACTCCAGGGTTGGGTCGTTTATCATCGCTTCTCCAAAACTCGCAGTGACATCATGAGATAATGGTACTAAAGATCAGGAGCAAATCATGGATCAAAGGTTGAAGCTCTGAAGTTAATCATGTGCTCTAAAGGCTGTGTATTGCCTCCTGGTTGCTAGCAATATAGTTACATGACTATTTTTCATTTCTTTGAAACAGGTATGGGATCATGTTTGATGACAGTTTAATTGATGAAGTCACACAGAGATTCTCCACAGAATTTGAGCTCCAACAGGTGAATTCTCATTAAAATCCACCCAATTACATTCAGGCTTTCCCTCTCTTCCTTTAGCGTAGGGCTAGCCTTAAAGATGAGAGGGCGGTTAATTAAACAAGTGAAATTAGATGGTTCTCCAGCTTAGTTAGAACAAAAGTGCACAGTGAACACAATCTCCTGTCTTTACTTTACTGGTATGTGTACAGAAGTGATCAGAAAACCGAGAGAGTTCTACTAGCTTGTACTCTAGCGACATTGTTTCCGCTCTAGCACATTTGAACCCCCTCGCAAATTTCTAATTGTCTCTGTCCAGCTGAGGGATCTCCAATTACAGTGCAGTGAAGATGCCAAATGTGTGGATAAACGAGCTTTGGAGCAGGTCATCGAGAGGACCGAGGCCAACATTAAGTGGGTGAAGGAGAACAAACAGACTGTGCTGAACTGGTTCGTAGAACAGTTGAAGAAAGCGTGAGTGTGTGCCGATCGGAACAGCCCCGGTGAGCGTCCAGCGGAACTAGTGCAATGAAAACCAGATGTTGAGGCACGGCACAGTGATGAAGACAACGGCCGACGTTTTGCAATATTTGGGGTGTTTTCATGTAGTTTTTTTTTTTTTTCATCTCATCAAAAAAAAGGTTTTATATGAAAATATGTTGAATGTGAGGGAACATGCATTTTTAACACAACTGCAAGTTAACGTTAAGTTCCAACTCCCTAAATAAATATTATTATTTAAGTAAATACAAGTTGTATTCTTTATCAGTAGATAAGTTAAATTGAGGATTTTCATATTAAAAATCATTCTAAATTATTTAAAAACAAAACTAGACACAGAATTATTAAAATAGCTACATTACAAAGGAACCACATAATATATAATTACAAAGGAACCACATAATATATAATTACAGCAGGCAGATTTTCTTTAACATGAAATAACAATTAAAATGCATGTGACTCTTAACCCTAGAATATGAAATACAGGAATTCATTGTTATTGTTTTTGCATAAGCAAACTCCTATATTACTTAAAAATTGGACATTGTTTACATAAATAAAATTATATCCAAAATGCCTTACTTGGTCATGTTAAGCACTTTAAAAAAACAGCAATGCAGTCTTTTATTCTGTAAATATAGAAACTGGTATAATGGAATAAAAATAAAAAAATATTCAAATACAAACTGTCACGGTGGTTCCCCCTTGCCTCTTCCCTGGTCCCGTGTTCATGTGGGTGTGTCCGTGTGTGTGTAGGTTTGTATTCTGTATGTGTTATGTGAGTGTGTGCATCAGTGTGTGTGGCATGGGCGTGACGTTTCGATGTTCATCTTGTTATCGTTATCTGTCTCACCGACCGCCCAGGATGCCATGAAGAAGGATTGGGAGGAAACAGGGCAAAGGTAGGTGCCCCATGTCTGAATGCTGCCTGCCACCATATTCTCCACAATGGGGTTTTCTGTATCGGCTCAGTGGGGCGGCCGATGTGTGGACAGCTGGAGGAGTACATGCACAAGGCTAGAGATCTGCTGGTGGGCAACCTATACACAACCACAGGGGAGGAGACCTCTAGCTTCAGTGGCGACAGCCCCTGAAGGGTAATCGAGGTTGGGGATGGTGAAGTCCTCGCTGCTTTGGTGGGAGGAGCCGCCCTGCGCCCTAGAGGGGGCCTCCCCAGAAGCCAGCGAGTACCCCCCGGCAGCCCGCAAGCACTTCACAGCAGCCAGCGAGCGCTCCTCGGCAGCCTTCACTGACAGCCTCATTGCCATGAACGTGGGTACCTCTGGGTCAGTGGTCCCTGTGCGGGCAGGGGTCCCATCAGGGGGTTCCCTGACCCATGTCTCTCTGCACCACCCCTTTTAGTGTCGTTTAAATGTTCGTTTTGTTAGCGTTAGCCGTCTCACCTGTGTCATGTCTAGTGTGTATGTATTAAAGTGTGTGTGTCACTCCTTCTTTGTTGGTCTTTGTCAATTTATGTGCGTCTCAATGTTGAAATAAAGCCACTCAAGCTCTCAAGCTTGGCCTCCTGTCTCACTTTATGTTTGTGTCATTTAGTGCTAATAACACAAACAATTATACATATAGACAATCAGACCCACAGTTCATAATGTTTGAAACATTCTCCTGTAAAACTAATTTCAGATTACATGGACGAAGATTGTGTTTGCATCAAATGTTTATTGCAGAGCAAGTAAAAAAAAAAGCTATTTTTGTTGTTATTCTTTAAGTAAGGCTTCATACAAGAGTGGTTTCCTCCTCCATTATGTAGGTCATAATGACCTTATAATGGTGCCTATAAAAATGTAAACTATTTATTAATTCCACATTATAGACATAAAATGAACAATAAAAAATATTATAAACATCAGAAAGTAATATGATTGATATGCATCAATTATATGATGTGTATGCATACATCCTGGTAACAAAGGCTTCCACGAGCAAATCAGTCATCCTGAAAAAAAGGATAAAACATTGTGAGATGTTGAAACACATTGAAATCACAGATTTCAAACATTCCATATGGCTGTGATAAACTTGCAGTCTATCTTTCAGCCATATAGTCGCATTACCCACAATGCAATGTTCTTAGCATCAAAAACTGAACATGAGCACATACACAGAGAGCTTTTAGTATGCTGCAATAGCATCAGCATCATGTTTTTTTTTTTTTTTTTTTGGGGGGGGGGCATTCTTTAGTTAGTTTATAGCACCAATGTTAGAAACACAGGTTGCAGGGCTTCCTTTATTTTATGTCTGCTTCAGTAAGTAATGTGTCACATTCCTGATTCAAAAGACACAAGCTACCCCCAAGGAGAAACTCTGAACAGAACAAATATTGTTCATAAAAGTAGTATCTTACCCACTCTTCATCCTCAGCCCCTTCACCCTGTGCAACTGGCTTTGCTTGACTCGGTGTGTCTGCTTTGTTGACCATTATTTTGTCAGTCCATGATGCCCCCGTCTTCTCATCTCCCGCAAAATTGCATTTTGTCACTGTGCCAGCATCCAACTTAGCAAAGGAGACTGAAAACAAAAGTAGTCCAAATTGTGCTTCATATCAAGTGAGGTACCACCTCTTTACAGCTACATGGAGACTACACTTACAGATGAAGGGGCCATCTCCTTTGGTCTTCAGGCGTATGTCCTGGCCTATCTCCAGCTCTGTCTTCTCCATCTCAGCTTCAGAAACCCAGAAGGCGAAGGTTTGTTGAGGGCAGTGTTTCTCCGTCATCCTGAGCAGCTCCTTCTTATTTACTATGACCTTCAGCTGGTCTTCAGTAAGACAATCCGACTCACCCTTAGCCTCCAGCTCTACGTGGTTAGAATATGTACAGTAGGAGTCAAAAGTCTACACAGACTCTTTGTCCATTTTTTATATTTTCAAAATTTTAGCAAAACCACATTATATTTGACTTAGAAAAACAGGAAAGCATAAACCACAAGATTAAAAAGCTTTTAAGACCATGAAAAACATACATTCAGTCAAATGTATTAAAACCTTTGACTGGTACTGTGGATAAATATGACTGTGAAGTAGTGCTGTGCGGTATACAGGTTCGCACCGAAAACCGTTTTTTAATTTTTGTTATGATATAAATTTTCATATACCGGCCACACCAGTTTAAATAGCCTAAACATGTCCAGAACGCAGCGCGGTGGTAAATTGTTCACAGGAAACATTTTTCATTGCTGTGCTTCCAAATACACATGGAACAGAGCGCAAAGTATCAATGGAGTTGTTGAGCTTGATGAAAATGGACAGAGGAAGTTCTGAACCAGAAGTTCAGAAGGATGTGGTACCATGAGCAATTTATTATTTGTCCAAGTGCAGCCACTACTAACAGCCCATGGTCCGTGATCTGGTTGTAAGAAAAATCGAATGTCCCAATGAAGCGCATCCCTTCATAAGGGTTTAAGTCAAGTCAGTAGTCGTCTGACAGAACACTCGATGTTGAATGCTCTGTGATGTTGGAATAACCACAAATATCACAAAAGAGCTAAACATTTTTATTTATTAGCCTATTAGTTTTGAAGTTGAAAAATGTGTTAAATTATAGGTTCTACATTTTCACTGCAACCGTCCTGCCATATGATTTGTTCACCACTTCAGTGCCACCCCTCCGAAAACTGACTATGACATTTTTTACAATGTACAAGTACTCTTAACCACTCTACTGCAGTAATTGTTCTTGCGATCAATGCAGCTAACACGTCATGCATGGGAAAGGAAAAAAAAAACATCAAATACGGTGAAACCGGTACAATTTTGAAAAATATCTTTATATAGAATTTTGTCATACCGCCCAGCACTATTGTGAGGCATTTTAGTTTGGGCAAGTCATTTTTACAATCTAAGATGTACTGGATACAAAATTTTTGAGGGCTTACAGAAATGCAATTTGAAGACAAATTCTTGCTCCTGTCCTAAAGACAACCAAACAGGGAGAAACCAAATGACTGTGAAGAAACACACACTGTTGTTTGGAGAAACAGTGCCATGATATAGTTATTCCATCCCTCTTGGGAAAAGGATATTTTATAAACAAATGAGTCACTTTCTTGTAGGGAACCAAAATATTACAGTTCAGACAGCTGTTACTACAACAAATGTCAGTTAGAGAAAATGAATAGCTGAGCTCAGTAGTATCAATGCATCTCAAAAACCAAAACATGTCTCACATCATTGCAACGGAGATTGCAGACGTAATTGCTACATGCATACAATGTGACTTTAGCAGTGTGGATTAAGTTAGAATTACATTAACATAAAAACCGTAATATGTAACAAAGAAAATGAACCGGCTCCCTATAACGTTTTTCAGTGCAGTACAAATACTTACTGTACGATGACATGAGATAACCAGTGTTCACCTTCTTGGTGTCACTGAAGTTCGGCTCCATCTCGTTGCCTTTGGAATCATATTTTCTGCAGTGGATGCGCTTGGGCTTGACGTACAACACGTTATAACGTTCCTATAACAGACGTGTGTGTGTAGGAAAGAGATTAATGCACGTGAAAACAAATGACAGCACAAACTTTCGCTAAAAACTGAACACTCTTTTGTTGACGCTTTCTAAATTGTGGTTATTGCATTTTCCCTTTTGATAAATAGCAACCTAATTAATAAATGTTTCACTGTACCAGGCTCAAACTGGATAAATAAACGTGTTATTATTATGACATAACTGGATAAAAAACTAATATTTTAACACAACCACTAGGCTATCTATTCCTGAAGTCATTCACTTAATAAGACTAATTCCAGCACTTCCTTACTTTTCTGTTGTTGATGTCTGTGACTGCATGGCGTGACACATCAACAAACGTCCCTTCTAAAATTACCCCAAGGCCTCTGAAACGTACGTTTAAAGAAATTATTTTGATGTACAGCAAATAATTTGTTCGCAATAATGCTTTTTTTTATAACAATTATTTTTTCATTTGGGTTTATATGCTAGCGTCGTTTCAAACGTACATTTGCTAAGGATTAGGGCAACATAAGGGCATTAAGGTAACAACTAAAACACTTACCTCTGATAGGAAGATGGATCCCATATAAAAGACAGCTTTTCGTTGTGAACTGGTTTATTTTGTAACGCTGTGTTGTCATAAATCCGACTCATTTTAGAAGTCGGATTTGTTTTTCACGACGTTTCCGACTTCCTGGTTTTACGTAAGCAACGAAATGCTCGCGCGTTTAAATGGGATCTAAGACTCAAAGGCTCGCGGAATTGACCGTGTATAATTTGAAGATCAGTAGCTAATTGTGAGGACCTTAACATGCGTGTTTTTTTAAAACAGAAAAGATCAGGAAACATTGTACTTTATTTTGTACTCAGCCTTAGGATTAATCTACTTGTAATAAAGCAAAGTACAAATAACAGCTAAAACGGCTGCAGCAGGTGCCCCTGTCCTCATTTGGGCCTTTGTCTATGGTGCAACAGCACCTCCTCGAACACAAGCTCCATGGGCATCCATAGTTGAAAACCAAGTAGACCTCTGCACAGAGGAGTAGCATGCCAGCATATCAGGGGGAGGTGGCGGTGGCAGTTCCAGTTTTGCTGGTGTTTGGTGGTGAGGATCCAGTGGAACCACTCCACATGGTGTAATACAAGTTCTCCAAACATCCAGTCGTATGCAAAATTTAGCCATAACTGTCAACTTGAATGGTCGCTCTAGACCTGTCAATTAAAACCCACAAAACTCCTCAACCAGACTGTCATGACTATGGGCTACTTGGTGAAAAAATCCATCATCACAAGGACAGTGGTTGTCAGCGTTGTTGGTGGGAAAGGGACCTAGAACGTCCATGGCAATCTTCAAAGCCTGGACTCCCTGCCCCAGGTTTGTAATTACACCATTGAATTAGGCACATACAAACCCTGCCCTCTGTGTTTTCTGAATTCATCATCAGTTCTGACAAGGGTGCTGCTCGTGTGTACTGCCCAAGGCCCATGCTTACCTGCACTCCCTTTAGCCTCCACCTCCTTGGAAGCAGCCACTTGACCAGGAGTACCTCCCTGAAAAATCATTGTAGGGCCACTTGCAACTGTGCATGGCAAGGTTCACAGGAATCAACATTATAGCATGGAGAGTGGATGCATACATTGTCTGCCATTGTTTCTTTCCCACCGGGCACCAGTCAGGCTCTGCTACTGATCCTCACTGTGCTGCCTTACTACCGTTTTCCCCTGCCTGCCGCCTCACCGTCTTCCTCAAGCGGCTGACAGCAAGGCCATCCAGCAGGGGGCAGATGTAATGTTTGGTGATCCTTACCCTCTTTGGGCTACTTCATTGCCGTCCGCCTTCAAGTTCGTTGACACACTCCTTGTTAATTCGTAGTGCATGTGACTTTGGTTAACGTTTTCCATACGTCTTTGATTTGATTGGTCGCCACACCTCATTCAGGTGGTGTGTTGTTGCCTCATTTGCCACATCACCTGTGTGCTATTATTTTTTTAGTGTTTCTTGCTTTATAAACCTGTTCTGTTTCCTTGACTGTTGCAGGCCATTGTCTGTGTTATATTGGTTTTCTTTAGATTTCATTAGAGCACTTTTATGTTAATTTTCGTTCATTTCATTAACCTGTTTAGTTTCAGGACTTCTATGCCCATGACAAGCGACAGCATCACCCTTCTGACAGCAAAGTAGGGCCAGGAAATGTCATTCCTTCAAATGAAAATGCTGGAATCCAAAACATGACTTGCATGTCAACAGCCTGATTCATGTCTCAGGATGGAATGGATGTAATGGAATGTTTGTAATGCTTTTTGTAACCAGTTCAGATGCCAATAAATTAAAATGTTTCTGAATTGAATGAAATTGTCTTTGCACATAATGCAACACGAACCCAAACTAGCTTTCATATGTTGGAACGCAAACCGTAAGGCACCTAATCACCATAGTGATGCTGCTTTCTCTCATGAGATACTGCCTCAATACACAAAGCTCTTGACATTCTATAGTCAGTCAAAATAATAAACGTATGATTATACGTCAATATGTCAGTAATGAAGAGTGGAAGTGCAGATGCAGTTCTTGGCAAAGCCAGAAACTTAGACCCTTCTTCAGGGACCCATTATTATAAGGACTTGGAAGGGGAAACAGGAAATGTGTGTTAAAGGCTGCATTTGTCTTTCTCAAAAAGAAAATCCTTCCAGATGTACAAGAAGGAAACTGAAATACCAAGGTCTAAGAAGTATTGTCTTTACATCAGGTTATGAGCAATGCTGGACATAGATGAGGGTGTTTACAAAAATGCACACCTATAGTAGAGTTTTGTGAGGCTAATGACTTGCTATCTAAGTTGAGGTCTTGGCATAAAGTTATTTCAAATTTGGTCATTGTTTGCTGTCTTAGTGTCTGTGAGCTTCATCTGCAATCACTACAATGTTCCTGACAAGTTTTGTTCTTGTGAATGCCATCATAGATTTGGACAAAATGTTCTTCTTGACAAAGTTTTTGCACAAAATATCTCCTTGACAAGTTTTTTTTTCCATCCAAATTTTACTCAAAACTTTACTCAAAGTTTTGAGTAAATGCTCATAATCAATGCTGATAATAAATATAATAGACTTACTAACATTTTGTTTTATGTACGGTTTGGAATTAATAAAATAGTGTGTTTTAATAATAATAGAATTGTGTCCAAGGACTTTGTTTAACAAATATATTTTAAATCTGTAATGTAAAACTGTAATGCCATTTACATTTACGAGATGCCATTAAGATGCCATTCATATTTACATGATGCCATTAGGATTCCATTTACATTTACAATTTGAACATGACATTTGATTTTTGATGCCCAATTATGAAATAATAAAAAACCTAATTTCAGCAATCAGTTTTTTTCACTGCAGCTCCAGTATGAACTAGGATGATGATGCAGGAGACTGATATTGTGCCAGATACATGATTTCCATCTTGAATACATCCAGCCGGGAACCTCCCACATCTAAACCCATACAGTACAGCAAGATTTAATAGGATGTCTTGCTTTTTTTACATTTAGGATTTGACACAACCTGGTTGATTAGTTGCTTCTCTGCACATCTCTTTTGAGGTCTTCTTGACTCTGTGCTGGTGAGTGCAGATTGTGACATGGACTCCAGGACCTGGTTAAAAGATCATTTCAAAATATGAGAGTCTATATAAAAGCTCCAGTAAATAAGCATAATTTGGGTTAAATGTTTATTACCAGAAGATTATTCTGACTTCCTTATTGTTTTGACTAGTATGTAATTTAATTTGGTGGTTGAATAATTGTTGCATTCCAAATCAGTTGACTGTCATCTTTCTCCATAATTTTTTAAATAAATGCCAAGAATGTATTAAAAAACCACAAGGAAATAATTATAATAAGGTAATATAAACTAAGACATGGGAAATCACCTTCCTCTTAGTGACTGCGGGCTTTCTTTAAACAGCCAGGGTGGTGTGTGGACTTTCATCTGATCTTGTACCTATAAAAAAAAAAAAAAAAAACCTGAGCATTTGCCCAGGTCCTCTTCAGAAGTGCTTCAAATCAAAGAGCACTCCTAGGTCTTACAAAACAAAACCTTGAGAATGTTGGTAGATACTGAGACCCCATCACACAAACAACTCCTCAGCCTTACAAGCTGTGGGTTATGGGAGTCATTACATTAATGCCTCACTTTATCAAACAGTCTTTGCCTTTGTCTTTGCAAAACAACAAAGGGGCTCACTGTGTGTTGGGTGGGACTGGAGTTGTATATTTAACCACACGTTGCGTCTCTGACTCCACTCCCCAGGGGCCTCCACTTCATAGAGACGCTCTCTTTGTTCCTGGTGGGTCTCCAGGTACTTCTTGCACACTGTACACAGAAGTTGAGACGAGGCGTGTCAGAAACGTTCTTCAAAGCAGTACTTGAGGACTGTCTCCCTCAAGATTCTTTATTTAAAATTAAACTTTTCTTCATTGAACCATTATCTCATTCCTTTATTTAAAATTAAACTTTTCTTCATTGAACCATTATCTCATTCTTTTGGCCTTCCATGTTTTCCTGCCTCATTAAACTTAAAAATATCACCTTTTATATTTCTGATATATATTACATTTACAATGTACTAAAATATAGATATTTTAATCAGATTAATTGTTCTGAGTGAATTATTTAGCTTGATCACTACTTATTTATTTTCCAATAAAATACATACAAGAAATTGTTCTATATTCACTAAATAGAGAAGAAAGAAGACTTATTGCAAATTCCTTGGCAACTGATGAGTGTTAGAAGTGTGTGAACACAGATACCACTCTACCCACAGGCCTACCCATGATGTGCTGCGAGATCTGTTAGGCAGCCATTTTTACTTCCTGCTTGGTTTGGGAGCAATGAGCTTTTTCAGCTAGCTTTTTCAACCTTGGCTTTGGTAACAGAAATGCGTACTCGATGGGGTTCGAGTTATTTAACTAACTTGAACTGTCAAGAACATTCCACAGTTGCTTTAAGATGCTTCTTTACACTTCAGGTTGTATCATGCTGCTCTGAATCATCAAGAAGAGTGAGCCAGTGCCAGCAGCAGCTACATGTTCTAAAGCCATTGCCGCATCTCAAAGACTTGGTGGCATGCACTGGATAATTTCTTTCTTTTCTCCACCACTTCCTCCTTCCGTCACACTTGTACTCATTAATCTTCATCTACTTTTTGACCTAGAATGCCACAGACTTTTTGTAATATAAGGAAACTATAATCTGGTTTGTACCTTGTAGAATAAAGTCAGATTTGTCTTCTCTTTATGCTAGTTGTTGAGTCTTTGAACCATTTGTGTCTATGATCTAGAGTTCTAATAATCATCTGCAAAGGATGTTTTTCTTTCGTAAACTATTCTATGGTCAACCACAACTTTGGCTTTTCCAGGGTTTACAATTACTAATCGAATAAGCACATTCTTGCTTCTCAACAGTGTACCAAATAGTTTTTTTTGAAATATGGATAGTTTAGTCTATGTGTCAGACTGATTTAGCCTCATGATAATTTACCGTATTGGTAACCCACATTTCTCTGGTCCTCATGATGTGAGACACTGGAAACAGAAATCATAGGCAAATACCACATCTAGAATCACCTCTGGACCTTTTCTTCTCTGCTGTTCAACGATGTACTCAAGACCCAAGTGATCAGCCAACTGTCCAGTTACACCTTGTCAACTACCAGGGAAGACTATGTATATAAAGAGGTTTCAATTCTATGTGGTACGTGCTTTATGTATACCCTCAATACTGTCAGTACCTTAATTTCATGCCCTGGAAGAGAAGCAAAAACAAATCTAAAAAAGTGTTTGGTAACGACTTAAATATCTATAGACTTCGCAATGTAACGTCAGTCATTACTGTGGTGTTTATTTTATACAGCTTATACTGTTTTGACAATATCTCTTCAATGGCAATTCCACATTCCTTATCATTAAGTAAACATCTTAGTCATAGAGATTAATGCTTTTACAGGTCCCTAGATAACAAAGTCAGTTTGCTATCACGTAAAGCACACTCATAAGACATTCACAGAGAAAATGGAAATGGGCACTTAGACTGAGCCAAACTGTAAACAACAGTTAACACGTTATCTTTTGGCTGACTAACCTGCATACATGCTGGGAGATATGGGATAGCTGATTCCCAGCACTGCCTCTGTGGGCATGGACATGCAGAAGTCCTGGAGCATAAGCAGAGCCAGGCCTCGTCTCCTCCAGCCACTGCGTACAAACAGGGTGTCCAGCACGGGGAGAAGGTAGCTTTGACCAGTGCTCCCAATGCAGAGGCTTCCTTCAAAGACAGCAAGAAATGTCACCACAATGCTAAACCAAAAAATTATTTAGCTTGATCACTACTTATTTATTTTCCAAAAAACCAAAAACCAAAAAACCAAAAAACCAAAAACCAAAAAAAACCAAGCAAGACTTGTTAATACTTGGTGGACTGGCCAGGTGTTACTGAACTCAACAGGGAAACCACCATGAGCGAAGGCTTACTTCAGATGTGCTCTGAGAATATACCACAGACCAGCTGAGTGCACAGGAGCAGAACAGCATTGTCTCCTTGTATTTAAATTTCCAACATTCAGTCTATGACTAAAAATGTTAACATATATTAATACATAAATAGTTATCGTCAATTCACGGTTATATTTTGATTGACAGAGAAGATGAAGGGGGAAACATTGTAGCAACAAACTTTTAAGAGTAACGACTTAACAAGTGACTAACAAGGTATTGAGATTAATCAACAAGAACCAAAGTTCTTGGTTTTAGCAGGAGGGCTGAGGGAGCTCTGGGCTAATTCACTAAAGTTTCCATTACACCAAGCCACATTTCATATTAACAGGAGAGTATAGTAAATCTGAGGAAAATGTCGCCAGAGTGGTGCTTAGAACATACATGAAAATAAATCACACCTTTCTTTTTTGTGGTGTAAAAGCCAACTGCTTCTCCTTCTTGCCACAGGAGTTTGCCATGTTCCCGCACAGGATGACTGGAGAAATACATGTGTTCTCCCAGAGGCCTCTCCAACATCCCAAACACAACCTGACTGAGCAGGAACAGTATAATTCTCTCCATCACTGACTCTACCTGTGGTAATAAAAAAGTCATAACATCTACATTGTGACGTACAATACACAACTTTGCTTGTGCAATCCTGCATATATACATGCAACAAACTCACAAGCACAAGTCCATTTCTGCATGTGCTTGATGTCTTCAAAACATCACCGATGGGCCACCATTTTCCATGCAAATATAATGCAGCCACTGAAAGGGCAGGTTAAGCCAATTTATAAGTGAACATTCACAAAAAGAAGACAGATAAGTGAAGAGCAGGCAGAAGGGTGCTAACCTCTGGTTTCATCCCCTGGCATATGGAGGGCCATAACAGAATACGGTGGACCATCCTTACCAAACAGCTTCAGGTGACCTATATTTTCATGAGTTATCTTCACCTGAAGATGTACAAGAATCAGTTTTTATCAGTGAGAAGTTAATATATATTCTTATATATTCTTAACAAAAGGGCACAATACAGGGTAGAAACTCCGTACTGGTCATACCTTTGCTTCACTGGGAAGACTAATGGACTTTGTACCTAAATGGAGACTTGAGAGGTGTTTAGCAGAGTCATCATTCAGTTCCGTGTAATCCTGAGAGGGCAGGTCTACTGGATACTCCACTGACGAAATTAATTTTTTTAATTTACAGTAAAAATATATCCAGGTTATGGAAATCGTCATGATGACAGTACGTCCCTCAGCGAAGTGCCACATTTGTAGAGTTTTTTCAGCATCAAAACATCCCGAAATAAAGAAAATAAATATATCTCTATGCTTGAGCTTAATATAGCTAGCTTATCTAGCTACTGTCGTTTGCTTACTCCATTCTTCACTCTTTTGGGGGGAAAATGTTCATGTTTAGCCTAAATGTCGACAAGTTATTTATTTATAGTTTATTGTGTGAAGACCACTGTTTACAACAGAGAAGAACCATTATATAAAACAGATAGCAATCCAAGCCATAAATAGGTATATTCTTACCTTGACGTCTGACAGACAAGTTCGACTTGGATTCCATTTTGAAGGGACATTGATCTTTGAAACTACTCGTAAAACAGCTCCACCTGGTGGCGAATGAAGCGCAAGTAATTGTTTGAGTTTGTAGAAGTACGACTGTTGAATTTCTATAAGTAATATAACTTTCTATACTATATAAAAATTGTACTGTCTGAATTTCAGCAATTAATAACTTTTGCAGAACTTTTCACTTATGCAAAATTACATGCATAATAACAAATATCTACAGATATATAACAGATTAATTATTAATTACTAGCTAATTCATTAAGATAAATTAATACATTTTATTACGTTTTTGTTAAGATAAATTAAACTCACTGGCCTAGCCTAATTCAGACCAAGACATAACCTTTGTTCCCACGCAGGAGGTGTAAATGTACTCTTTCTTCATTCACACTGATATGTGCTCTATCTATCTATCTATCTATCTATCTATCTATCTATCTATCTATCTATCTATTATTTATCTATAGATAGATAGATAGAGTGAGGGTGTGTGTGTGTGTGTGAGAGAGAGAGAGAGAGAGAGAGAGAGAGAGAGAGAGAGAGAGAGAGAGAGAGAGAGAGAGAGTCAGAAAGCTTCAATGAGGTACCTTATTAATTACTTATTAGAGTACTCGCTTTGCCAACATTACCCACTAGATGGCAATAGCAGGACACCTGAATGCCTGTTAAAAAATGCATCCTACAAGAATCCTGAAAGTTTAAACGAAAGCTACACAGAATAAATAATAAATTGTGACTCCAAATTATGTTAGCTTTGCACATTTGATTGTAAAAATAAATTTTAAAGAAAAAAAAACACGCTCTGGCATCTAAATTAGATTTATTTTATTCCTGTCACCATGCTAAGACATGTCCACAGTGTGTCTAATAATTATTGCAGAACTCCTAGAAAGAGAAGGAGAGAAACTATATTGTGGGCCTATATAAGTTCTAATGAAATTGTTAGTTTATCATGTTGCAATAATTGTTGGAGGCATGCTAGGTGTTTCATTTTGTTCACAACCATTTTTAGTCACATCTATCACAGAGAGTGCAACACATTACCTTGAGAAACGTTATAATAATTTTTTTTTTGTTTACAATGGAAAGCAGATTAGAGTAACAACATATTTTTGTTTTTAAAACAAATTGGAACCTTACATACATTAATATGAACTAATGGACAGTAATCTTTGCTCACTCAAAATCTGTTTTGGGAAAAGAGTCCTTCCACAATTTTCTAGCTCATCCCTGTTGCACCAACCACCAACTTCCCACTAAGAAATTGCCAGCATTTCTGAAATTCCTCTCACAGGGAAAGGGCAGCTTGGTTTGTTGAATTTGTTTTTGTTGAACTGTGCCTTTGTGATCTTAAGAGGATCAACCCAGTTATTTAGCCTTTAAGGCTATTTGGCTTCAAAACTGTTGTTTTGGGAGGTGAGCTTGGCTTAGAGACACACAGCTTCGAAAGCACCTGCAAGACTCCTGTTTGTGTGCAGATGTTCTTGTCTCACGCTGAGCACACTTACCTCATCCTGGACATGTGCTTCTGCTTTAAGCAGTGTGTGTTCTGCATGGCAGTTTGCAGTCCCTTGCAACACGCCTGATGTGCGGCGTTGCATGAGTACCTCCAGTCCTGTCTCATGACTAGCCCTATCAAGGAGATTATAAGTCAAGCCTATGTCACTCTGAACTCTCCGCTTTGTAGCTGATTTATCACTTCTATGACGTGCATCGTTTCTGTAAAGAGGAGTTCAGTTTGAAAACTATACAAAAGCAGAAACTGATCGTTCATATAATACTGTATCTTTTTCAGCTTCTACGTAGAGGGTCAGAGAGTACACTATGAAAAATTGCAGCTTTTAAGTGGAAAACCTACCAGACTATATCCCTGACATACTAATATGTGGAATAATCTCTACCCAGGACGTGTAGCTATGGATGATTCGTAGCGTTTTCATGCCAACACAACAATTCAATTGAGAAATCAAGATGCAGGTAAAATGGTAGCAGGTAACTATTCACTGCTGTAACTATTGTTAAATAAAGTAGTTTCAATTTTGCATGTAAATGTCTTTTACATATGAATATGAAGAAACTTTTGTGCACCTGCATGACCTGGTATATGCAAGGATAATAATAAATTATTAATTATTGGTGTAGGTATCCAGTCAGGTATCAAATTTTTCGAGAATTGTATTATTTATATATATTGGCATCATTTCATTTGCTGTGCCCATCATACCACACCACAGGATTGTTTCTGTGAATTCTGTGATGTCACTTTTATGCCAGTTTTACTGTATATCATATATTACTATATAAATAAATTATATTTTTATTGTGTAATGGTAGTTATGTATATATCATGTATCCATATGAGTATTGTATAGGAACAGATAGCCTCTGTGCAGACAATATAAATGAGAAATTTGAACCTGAATCTACACACACCCTTTTGGACTTCCTGCTACAAGTATGTTTAGATGACAACAGGTGAGACATGAGACATGTTTCAGCCATTGTTTACAGAAGAATAGTGTGATGATACAATAGTGACTTATTAAGTATATTTTTTAAAAAACAGTCTAGGTCTCTATCTTTGAATATCACGAATGTCCCAGAACAATAATGGATGTGATTAAATTACTGTGCCACATAGCAAAACAACACACCACCCCCACCAGGAATAAGGAAGTTCAGATCATAAGCTTCCTGCACTGAATCTTTATTCATTTCAGCCATATAATGTTCAGGAATCCTTTTTTTTTTCTTCTCTGAAACATAACTGTCACCTCCACCTCCACCCCACCTGCTCTGCTTCAGTTAAGTGAAAAACAAATAGTCTCTTGGAGCAAGTGAACGGCACACGTAAACACTCATGTTTCCACATTAGAGCCAAGGAAAATAAAACTGAATGGGAAGGATGATCAAAAATGCAAGTGGACAGGGCTGACATACACCAATGAGGTGTGTGTGTGTGTGTGTGTGTGTGTGTATGGGTGTGCGTGTGACTGAAGTGCCACACATCCTGGTGGTTGTAGTTGCCACTTCTATTCTTTTCTAAAACAAATGATTTATTTTTCCAGGAGCTTTACTTTGTTTTGCCAGGCCTAAAGTAATGCAGAGCTCCCGTCTCTTATCACTGGAAAAGCTTTGAGTCTGGGGAGATAACTGAGAGGAATTTAGGCAGGGATTTTGCAATGTTAGCCACTACAAGACAGATAATCAGCTGATTTGTTTTTTTTTTTTGTTTGTTTACAGGTTTGAAAAAGCCCTTAACGTGTCTGCAATCTAGACAATTTTATAAGTGGATGTTGTACATAGATTTGGCCTCATTTGTCTTGACCTGTGCTACAGCTGATGATTGCATTGTTTTAAAACAATATGCAATTTGTTCTTACCGAAAATTACCGACATATACCGTGTTTCATATAGAAATGGCTACTGGCCACACTATTTGAAGAACTCATTTGAACATCTGGTTTATAATGGCCTTTCATGGAAAATAAACAGGAATAGGAGAAAAAATAAATAGGATTAAAATCCGTTTTGTAATCCTGTAAGAGAAAAGATAGGCGAAAGACGAGCTATTTAATTGATAACAACGTTTTGAAAAACATTATATTTAACCCTCATAGATGGCACACCCATCACAGATGTACGAAAACATTTCAGACATCGAAAGTGTGCGAGAGAAAACGCTTCGCTTTGATGTCTTACAGTAGCAATTAGCTATAAACTTTTCCATCCTTTAGTCAAAAGGAGGCGCCAAATACAAACTTGCATTTTAACGTAGACTGTTGTAATCAAATGAGTGAATGGCCGTTTTCCTGGCTGTTGTACTTACCTCTGCTGTTCTTTGCTAATACACATTTTTTCTTCCAGGAGCAAATTTCGTAAAATAATGTGTCATGAAACGCCAACGTGCCGACACTACCAAATCATATTCACTCTTCTAACTGAACTAGTACGGGTATGTTCAGATTTGGGTTTGCGTGGGAAGAAATTGTATGTGAAGATGTGTTCACTGTTAGATGCCAAGATTATGATGACATTCTCGGACAAGACAAAGTTTTCACAGGTTCGTGTGTCATACTGCCAGGCTAATCCTACATTTTTCGTATACACTTTTTAAAGCATCACCATTGCTGCTTATATTTAAGATCTTTCGGATTTTACTAATTTTATACAGGTATAATTACTAAAACTACATAGGTAAGACTAAAGCTCAAAACACTGAGGAATCCAGTTCTACCACTGGATTCACTCTCCTTCTTGCATCCTCGTGATGCAAATCACTGCGGTGGAACATTGATCACAAACCTGATCAACATATCACAATGTACGTATGATGGCCAGGTTACCACGTCTGGGTAAACTGTTGTGGTAATTCAAGATGAGCAAATACGCGCAGAAAAACGCGTTAACGTACGCATAATTAAGAGTCCTGTCCACTTAGCTGAACGAAACTCTGCATCGGGTTTTACTTGCAACTCACGTGTCTGTAATGGGCAAAAAATGTCCTATGCCACACGGCAAAGATGTGGACTTGATCATAAACTAGGTTTTAAACAAAACAACTACAGTTCGGGTGACGTTAACTTTTAACTAACTTAATATTCAATGTCTTGCCATTTCAGAAAACAAATATGGTATATTCAGTACTTATAAATTATTGAAAATCAGGCCTGGTTTAATCATCATATAAATTCGCTTGTCTTTTTCATCATAATTTATTTAATTTCTAATTTAGATTTATCTATAATTCCGTCAGGCTATAGAACACAAAATAAGGAAAACACTGCTGAGACGGGTCACGTTACGCTCTGACCTGTGTTTATATTTAGACCGACAATAAGTCTAATTGGCATCCTTTTAACATCAATCAAATCAGAGAAAATGCCTGAAACTATCGAATCAGTCTTTGAAGGAAACATTAGTGTAAACAACAACAATAATAATAATACATAATTATAGGAAGCAAAATTTCAAAGAAAGAACTGATTTCAAAGGTTTGTCTGATACCACAATCTTCGTATAAAATATTACATTTTTGGCTTTTGGCAAACGAACACTATCGTTGGAAACTGTTGTGAAAATATTACTGACGGAGGATTCCCACGCCTGGTGGGTTCCGGCGTTGTTCACCGGTCGTACCGTAAGCGTACTCCACTCCATTTTTTCCCGCTTACTTACGTGTGTTTCTGTGTGTGAGAGAAACCGAGTCTTGTTTACAGCGGTGATTCTACGGAGCAGAGACCGTCAGCGGAGTCTGGCCGTTGCGTTGCAGCCCGGTGTCGCTGCCGAGACTGGAATTAAATGCGAATCTTGTATTTGTTTGAAATAAACTAATCGATTATTTTTTGTCGACGTGGAAAAATCTGTCCCTAACTCAAGAGCTCTGTATTCGTGTTTTTGCGTCTCTGAAAAAGGATTATTTCGACTGGAAAACCGATCGTGAGAGCGAGTGGAGACAGAGGGAGGGAGAACCGAGGGGTGCAGTTGGTGAAACCATTTTTGTCCTGGCGGATATTTTGGATCTACCCCTGTTGGGAGGCTCATTGAACGGGGCTGCGTTTTCATTCATAGCCTGTCCAAGTCACTATCCTCTGAACCTGCCCTCACCATTTCCTCACACCTCGCTGGTATTCACCATAATTAGGCCTAGATGAAACGTTCGTTCTAAATAAGGTATTTTTGTGGACGAGAGAGCGTTCGTTTGCTGGCCGTAAAGCTAGCGTGCGCGTCGCGTATTTTTTTTTCAAGAAATGGAGGCTGAAGATGCGGATTGTCGTTTGTGTGAAATTCGTGACTCAGTTAATTTAATAAGTCACAACTCACTGCGTTTCTGGCAAAAATAACAAGATGTTTTGATTGTTCAGAGAAAGAACGCATCGTTGTTAACCCAAGTGTTATCTCCTCTCACCTTGTTCCACATGCCTCAACAGAAAACGGGGATTTGTTTTTCTTTAAGCCCTTAAGTAAATGCAAAGGAACTGTCGATTCAGAGCTGCGCCTATTTGATATTTGTGCAGTCAAAAGCATTTTGCTCTTTTATATTTGTTGGACACGACGTTTCTGTTTTGAGAAATTTGATTAATGAGACAGGAATGAGATCTGGAAAAGCAAGGAATATTTCGACCTTATTTTGGGGTCTCGTGCTCTGTCTCCCTTCGATCTGCCTGTGGTCCGCCAGTGGAGAAAGTAAGTTACAAGTAAAAAGATGCTAGCTAGCATTCACATTTTAAAAAGCTGTTTTTTTTTATTTCAAAGTCTTCCGTAAAACGCTCAACATGAATACATAACACGTGGACTTGTCACATTTGTCTGGACTAGGCCAGGCTCTGTAAATCTTAGACAAAGCTGCGTAATCACAGGTAGAATGCGCTATGTGTTGGTGTGGTTGACGGTGACCGCGCGTGCTGATTTGGCCATATCCCTGTACCAGCAGGTTAATACTTAGCGTGTTAGGACAACAGTTAGGTACCACCGTAATCACAAAACTACAAAAAGATATTGCGCAAAATCTACTTCAAAATAAAGAGTTGTTATACACACACACACACACGCACGCACACACACACGAACTGTTATACTATGTCTTATTGCTTTGCATTGTGGCGCAATTGTCTACACAAATTGTTCAAAACACTGGCGCGTCTATACGGTGATGTTTATTAATATCTTAAAACGTCTTTGTTATTTTGTTATGAGAGTATGAAAAACACAAATTTACTGCAACTTTATTTGAACACGGCCAATGCGATAATGCACATCGTGATGCAGTAAGGGGCACGTGTTTGCTTGCCCGACATTGCTGAGGATGGGACAGGCTACACACTGATGAAGGTTACTAAATAATCATGTGGCCATTTGACCATTTTACGTTTTACTGGCATGTCGGCATCCATGGGTGCCCGAATATTTCGGACTGCTATTGGCTAGTTTTCATGCAGATTTAGATTGTATATCGTGTAACAGACACGCTTCAGTGAACTCTGAGCTTTGTTGAAATTGGGTACTGACAGGATTTTTTTAGTTGTAGAGCGAAAGCGGTGAACCTACGCATCGCTTATTGCATTTCTGCTGAAGAAAAGTTTTGCTTTGCAATTACAATTTCAATAGGATATAAAACTACATATTTAACTGTTCAAATTAAGTCAACTATAGGATTGTATTCTCAAAAACCTATGGCTAATATTTGAAGCAGTCTGAATCTTAGTGTTCTTTTTTCCCTTTTTTTCCTTTTCATGACGTTTCAAAAACAAAATCCTATAAATGATTCTGATGATCTCAGTCCGAGCTAGTACGTATTTTCTGCTTGTTTGGTATTTTGTTTTGTTCTGTGAAGTTGATCAGCTACTACGGCCATAAGGAACCTGTCAGCATAAGCTTGCAATGTCCTCTTGCTCCATTCCAAACTGTAAACATCATTATGAGAAATGGATCATAAATGTCACAAATAGCTATTTTAGAGTAGCTTTACAGTTTAATCTGGTGAAATATGAGACTGGTTGGTGAGGTAATGGTTTAAATGTTAAGAATGCAGAAAAGCATGTAAATCTAGGCACTTTCACACTGGCCATGTTCTCAGATCAGTATTCAAAAATGATTTGGAAAGCACCAAGCTACATAATAAATTGGATATATTTGTTTAAAAGTCTTATCAAAAACAGAAAAAATTGAACAACACCTTGCATTGGAGAAGGTAACATATTGGTACCTTTGGATCGGACTTCGGTAAATGGTTAAGCAAATGTAGGCTCTAATAAATTGAAGGCGGCAGAGATCAATTTCATCATGTGCTGGATAACGCCCTCTCATCCCACTCCAGTTGTAAACACAGAGTCATTAACGGTCACAGTCTGTTATTTACCTCGAAAATGTTATTTTAAGAAAGTTGCAGCACCATATTGCATAATGGGCACAACATATGACCCTTTTGGCTTGGCCTTCAGTTAACACTTTTTTAGCATTTGATTAAGATCCATTCGTAATTATTGTCTGGAGATATACTGATGTTTGAACATAGAGTATTTTTTCTCTGTCGTTTAGAAGTTGTTGATGTTTTAAGTTCTTTTGCTCCTCTGGATATCAGTTCAATCTCCATGTATGTAATTCAGACAGTAAATAAGTTTGGCGCTAGTTCACTATACAGGTTTAGGTTATAAAACAGTTACTCTGTTTAGACCAATGCTATGAAAGCTTTCTGAAGTCACATGACCACCATAATGCTGTCTAGTCCAGTGGAATTACAGGCAGTTGACTGTCTAGTCAGTCGGGCATGTATGATCAGGCTGTGGAACATTATTCTTACCTATTCAATTATTCCCGTTCCTAGTTTTCTCTTTATAACAAAGAGTTTGAAGAGGGTGAATGAGTTTTAAGGTTTTCACTATGGACCATGTTTTTGAGGGAATGTTAAAATAATCCTGCAGTGCTCATGAGTAGATACTCTATAAGTCTCAGTATGAGTCATCAGGTGTGTGATTCTGAATGACTGGTGCTCAGTGAGGAAACAGCTTTGTGAGTGTGTGTGTGTGTCTGTGTGTATGTAACTAAGGTTACCAGCTGAGATAAGAAATTGCAGGAACATGATTCAGTGACATTGAAGGATGTTTAATTGTAGACTTTTCAACCCAGACTTCACTGAAGCTGTACTTTTCCTTTCAGAATTGCGAGCAACACAACCTTGGCAGTAGCTTCGTTACTGATAAACTTAGCACTCTAGCGTAAGCTCAGAGCAGTAGGACAATGGTTGTATCCTTCAGAACACCCAAGAATCATGTTTAAAACCTGGACGCTAACACGCATGGCTCTATGTTGACTTTTTCATGCCCTGTCCATCCCTAAGAAGTAGGCAGGAGAAAAGATTTGTGGGAATGCAAACTAAGCTCATAAAGTCCAGATAAAAACATGGTTTGCAGCCTCTTTTTGCATCTCTTGCATAATGTTAGGAAACACAACAGGCCTACACTGATGCACTCAGTTTAATCAGTATGTGCTACACATCCAGTCGCTCATAGTTTTTGTTTTGTGTTTTTTTTTTTTTTTTGATGTAAAAAATTGTGTGAATAACACAGTTAGTAAACAAAATGTATTATACAGAATATAATATATTCACAAAAACATGTCACACAAGCAGAGTTTGTAGTCTCTTTGGTTTTAGTGATTGCTAGGACTTATTACTTAAAATGACAATTGCAGAAATTTGTTTTCCGAATCTGTTTCTTTTCTAACGTCAATACGTCAACTAAATAAAAACAGACTGAGCTACACGAAGCCAAATTAATGGCCGTACTCCATTAGAGAGTTTTGCATGGTCTCGTAAACTCTTCTTTATCCTATTCATTTGAATAATTTGGTCAGACTAATAAAATGTAATTTAGCCCCTTTTCAAGTTTCACCACAGTAAACTTTCCATGGCATTTCTTCCAAGTATACACCAAAACAAGAATGCACGGTTCATCGAGTGAGGAGCAGAGAAGGAACTTTGGAGGGGGGTTTGAAAATAGAACATGTATAAATACATAGGCAGGGGAAACAGACGAGGTTTTGTTAAGCAGAAGAGTAGAGAGTTTGTGAACTGTTTCTCCGGCCTGCCGCTCGTACGGGCGGTCTCTGGACTTCCCTTGCGAATGGATGCACGAATTGCTGTCAGACACACGCACACGCGCGCACAGTATTTAAAGAAAAAAGAGCTCTCTGCTCTGTGCCAACATTAGTCATAAGTTTGCCCCTCTGACTCCTTGGCTGCGTCTAAGAACTTGCTGTGGGTGAAAAGGCGAGATTAAAAGCGAATATTTTTTTCCCTCTCTTCCCTTGGACACACACATCTATATGTGAAGCACACACTGTAAATGGCCTCATCTCTGAATTGGTAAATGCCAGAAATGCAGGTGTGGAGCTATAATTTCAGCTGTGTCTGTCGCTGCCAAAAAAGCTCTCCAGAAATGGCCATCATCAAGGTGACCTATCCTGAAGGGAGGGGTTTTGTGGGGGGTGGAGTCAGATCTTTTTTTTTTTTTCTTTACTTGTTTGCCTACCTTTCCATACTTTCAGCTCTGCAGTTCCGGGCGTCTGTTGCTCGTGACTGAGATGGTGTGGGCCCCTGCTGTTCTTATGACTCATACACTTTGTGTTGGCTAGACAGTCAGACACTCACGTTCTCTCTCTTTCTCTCTCCTCTCTGACTTTACCTTCTCTCTTTTTCAGTTTATCTCTCTCTCCTTTCTCCTCTTACTTTTCCTTTTTGTTTCTCTCCTGTCACATTCCCTTTATTTCCCTCTCTCTCTCTCTCTCTCTCTCTCTCTCTCTCTCTCTCTCTCTCTCTCTCTCTCTGGTACGGGAGAAGGAGGAGGGGTTGCGCACGTGGGAGTGTTCGTGTTCGCCCAGCCCATGCAGCATGGCAATCTGAGTCACTGAATCTGTGTCACTGTGCTAGTCCTCTGCCTGCAAAGTGACTGCGGCACTTGGATCATCGCAGGGCTTCGGTGAGCAGCCAGATGAGGCTTACAGCGCTTAATTAAAACGGTCATTTAAAGAGTGCTGTCAGATTATCTGCTTGTACGTATTCCAGCGGCTGCACATGCACTGTCAAATGCAATTCCCCCTAATGGACAATTGCAGCTCTCCTGACATGCTCTATTGTTTTGTGCAGCATGGAATAGCTTACAGAGGAAAGTCCGCATCTTTACACACTCATTCCCTCTGGTGCCTTTTACTGGATGACTGCTGACTCTATCACTGATGGTGAACAGTCTAGTATATCTTGTTAGGTCCTAGGTGTGTCAACTCCAGCTGAGGTGACCTACAGTAGACGTTAAATAGGCAACTTAATTCTACCATTGAGAATGTTCATTAACCACAATTGCAGTTTATTCATTGAACTGGCATGTGGATTGTACTGATCTGAACACAGTTTAACAAGCATTGTCATCAGCTTCCAAAAGGAAAACTCTTCTGGCAAAACATTTGACTGAAATTCCTGCTCAAATAATGAGCCCTCCTTCAGAGTCACTGAAGATCTGTTTCTCTCGCCATCTTCATCCAAAATAAAGGTCAGTTGTGCCCTGCTCGACATTTTTACATAGACCACTGTATTGATTTTGTCATACAGCACATCCGGAAAGCATGTGCCCAAGCACTTCAGTCTTCAGTTATTTATTTAAGTTTTTCAGTTAAATTTTTAACCTTCAGTTTCACACTGTGTTACAGTTTTCTCATTGTTTGGTTACACATTAGAACTATGTGTTAACCATTGAGACTGATAGTGTATAAAATAAGGTGTGTGTGTGTGTGTTTTGTGTTTCACTATAGTGTCTGCAGTTTGTTTTTTTGGAATGCAAGGTCTTTCTTAACGACAGCAAGGTTAACTACTTTAAGATGAAATGCTTATGATACAAAAAAGTTTAGGAGATCTTCAAATTGTGTGTATTTGTTGTGTAATGTCAGGTAAATGTATAACAAAAGAGTTGGTTCAGAAAATCTGAATTTGTGTTAGTGATTAAAAAGAGTAAGTGTAATTAGTGAACATCCACAAGGTAAAATTAAGTGGCCTATTTAAAGGCAGGACTGTACTGGCAAGGTCTTGATGATATGATGAAAGTTATATTACTGTGTTTTTCACGCAGCAACAGATGACCACAGATAGAAAGTCAATCTACACATAGTTCCAGAAGAACTACTACTAACCCTTATCTCAGGTTGCAATTACCAGCACTGTCAAAAACCAATTAAACTGTTGCATGGGCAGATTTTTAACCATGAACAGAACGAAAATTTGAGCCGAACTGTCCTCACCCGAGAGCGGGAATAATTTTCCCTGCCTGTATTTTCTGACGCCCCTTTGATGCCGTTCCCAGTGGTGAGGCCAGTGTTGGCAGAATACAGTGGGCGGAAGGGGGGAGAGAAGATGCGGTGTAGAGTTACGGACCGCACGCTGACACATGAAGGGAAGTGCCCACCAGCCACAGTGGTCAGATGATTTCCATCATGTGAGGGATTAATGGTAGCGGAGGCAGCAGGAGGCACAGGTGTGTTTGCCAGCGCACGCAGGGACTTTCTACGTTCCCACCAACCCCCAGGAGTGGTGCGCCGCAAAGCGCTCGCTATGATCGGAGCAGATCCGTGCTAAATGTTGTCTGGGTTTTTTATTGTTCGTCTACAGCAAGCGACACATAGACGGGGGCAAAGCGTGGTATGTACAGTATGAAGCCGATGGACTTTAAACCTGATTCTGAATCAGGGAAGAGGCCTTCTGCACTCTAACTGCTATCCTGGACTTAACGACAAGAAGGCCAGAAAAGGACACAATTATACTCTCTTCCCAGAATGGTCACTTACTCATAAATGCTTCCAGTAACCTCTGATAAACCATTGAAGATATTGATCTGTCCCTGAAGAGCTGCCATTTCCTTAGGGTTTTTTTCATACAGAGAATTGTAATTTAAAAGAAAAACACTTGTTGAAAACTGGACATTTTAAAAAATGCAAACATATTTTTGAAATTGAAGAAACATTAGAAACATTCTAATGGTAAATGTATTTAATTGTTGGAGATTCGTTGCTTTAGTTTGATTTTGTTTGTTTCTCTATATTTTTTTGTTTTAACAGTATATGCATTGAAGTGAAATTGGCCAAGCTTTTGGTCAAATACAGTTACACTATGTTAACATATAAATGTCCTGCAATATTTGAACTCGGTATCTGAAAACTACTAATATCTCTGAAACTTCACTGAACTTCACGTTTGCCCAGGTGCACCAGGGCCTAATCTCAGAGCATTGGCCCTCCTGATCCTCCTTCCCACCTCCCCACTTCAGAGGTGCTGGGATTCCTTCGTAAGGCCAGGGCCGGGTTATCAAACTCAAACGTCAGACGCTGGGTTCCCGATACGTCTGTTTGCGGTGTGGTGTGAACAGTGTGCTGATAGGAGGAGGTGCCCAGCTCTGTGTTTGCTCTTCTGAAGCCCTGTGCTCTGGAGGCGCCTGCTCCAGCGGCCGCTGGCTGCTTCCTCTGCTTAGCCAACTTGTCACGATTGGTGGCGTGATGCAATAGTGGGCGTAGTGAAGTGGTGAGAGAGGACAGGGGCTGTGGCTCCTACTCACAATACCTATCGTTAGTTAGAATCTCTCTGAACAGTAAACAAAAGAAAGATTAAGGTTTGACTTTAGTGTAATTATTCACAATGGTGTCAAATTCTGGATCTCAGTAAGAATTATAGACTCAGGCTAAACATTTACATTTAAATATGCTTTTTGTGGTGCTTTGTTCTAAATGTATGTTTTTGTTTGATTTTAAAGTGATATCTAGAGTACACCCATAAAAGTATATCGCTTCTGTCACGGGTGAAGAACATACAGGCAAAGAAAAAGGAAGCTCCATGCAGGTCTGCAACTGAAATGTTTAATGAACATAACAAAATGAAACTGAAAACACATAACTATAACAAAAGTGGCCCAGTGACATTAAAGACAGACAAGGTATAAACAAAAACTGGGCCTTTAAATAAGGAAAACAAAGACATAATGATCCTCAGGTGGCGAGCTAATTACTGAACAATGCCCACCACCTGAGGAAAGCATGGACAACATAAAATGACAGAAGTAAACAATAACATCAGCTCCATCTGCTCTGCTGCTGTCACTTCTGTAGAACACCAGTAGGGGGTGTCTCTGCATTGTGACAGAACCCCCCCCCCCCAAAGCGTGCGTTCTCCAGCACACGCAGCATGTGGCAACAGCAAAGCCAGAAAAGGGTGGGAGGGCAGGGATGCGACAATGACCTCTCTGGGCTCCTGGCATCTCGAGCCTCATGTCGCTGAAGCTAGTGAACACCTCATAGTCAATCCGGGTCCTCCCAATGGGGCTGCTCTCCGGGCTTAGTGTGGCCCTCTGGTGGTGTGGGCCGTTGTCATCCATCGGGAGACTAGGACCCCCTGTAGGAGGAATCCTCTCCCGTAGGTTTCGCCCTCCTGGTTGACTGGGCTCTGGTAGTGTGCCCCTTGTATTGGAGCCCACTTCCATGCCATTATACTCCTTATAGCTCCTGCAGGCTGGTGGGGCTCTAGCCATGTAGGGCATCTTCTACCATGAGCCCCTCTCCCCCGCCGACTCTCCGCAGGGCTACCAGCTCCTGTGCCTCGGCAGGGTTCCTTCGCCAACTGGGTGACTGGATAAACTGGGTAAAGTCTAAATAAAAACATAAAGACATAATGACCCTCAGGTGGTGAGCTAATTACTGAATAATGCCCACCACCTGAGGAAAGCATGGAGAACATAAAATGACAGAAGTAAACAATAACAAACGGTCCATGTGCTCCATTGTTGCCACTACAGGAGAACACCAGTAGGGTGAGTCTCCGCATCGTGACACCTTCCCTGGTTAGTATAGGCTACAACTTGAAATTAACATTAGAAGTGACAAAACAGATTAACGTAACTGTCATGATGATAATTATAATAATTATAATAATAATAAACACTTCAGTCTGCAGCATAAGCCATTATGATTGTTGTCAAGTAATAGTCCACTGGGAACAGCTGATTTGTAAGCAACTTGACAGCTCATTGATTTAAAATTTGTGCAAGTGTTTCACATGTGGCCTGTTGACATAACCTCCAGAATTACCTAGTTTTGAATACATATTAATGGAGTAATTAACTGTACATTAACCTATAAACACTAGTCCTTCCCATGAAACTATATTGTTATCTCATACATAGTAACTGTATAGTTAATGTATAATAAGTTAAAATTGTGAAACTTAACATTAAGGAAGCATTTAATGATAACCCACAATCATACAACTGTTTACCAAAAAACATAAATCTACATCATACTAAATGTTAATTTTTAACATATGTCTCTAATACACTTTATTTATAATGTCAAATCCAGTTTTTGAAATCTACAAGCTGAGATCTAGGTCAGTACCGAAAAAGACTACAGATATTTTTCCCCTAGAGATTTATATTACTAAAATGCAGGCATGTGTGCTTTTGCCTGTAGGAGCTTTGCTTGCACTGTTGGTGGTGGTGTTAGCTGCTCTGGAAGCTCAAAGACACAGTGAAACCCTGAACACTGAAGCAGGATTCCAGCAGCATGTACCAGGGGAAGGGGGCTAAGATGCCTTTCTCACCGGGCATGCCTGGGACTGTGTTTACGGAAGAGCTAGATCTTGGTACATGGAACGGGAGTTAGGCCCTGTGCTCACTCTGCCGGATTCATCATGGAGGTTAACTGGTGGGCACGTTTGTGTCAGCTTGTTCCCGGTGGCTTGTGTGGTGCGGTTCTACCAAGAGGGAGTGATATCATTGTTCTTTGTTAAAAGTGCACGTAGCCCAGTACACTGAACATGTCCTGACTGCATCTGGAAGACAGTTTTGGGTAATGGTGTTATGAACTCTTTCACTCATAAGCCCATCTGATCAAACTCTTTCCTTTTGTTCTTCACTGCAGTGCAGGGCTGACTCTCCTCTGCCTGTCCCTCCCGCACCAGACTGTCGGATTTTATTAATGGATTCAACCGGAACTGAAGCCTCGAGTTTCTATTTACCAACAAACAAATTAGTCTTTGTGTTTGCGCGGCTATAGCCTGCTCTCTCTTTCTGGCTGCGAGAGGAGAGAGGGGGGAAAAATTGCCAGATGAAGACAAAGGGGAGATGGAGCTCCCTGGCTCCTGTGTGTGGCCCGGAGCATTTGCTGCGAACGGAGAAAGCAAATACTATTTTCTCGCGGAGCAATCACTTCCGTTCTAAATTGGGACGCCCCTGCTATGCTGACAGGAGCGGATAAAGGCCATTCATCGCAGCAAACAATGCGCTGGTTGTTTTGCACAAGCCTGGCGAACAAGATGCTTCGAACGCGCTTCGCGTTCTTGGCAGCTCCTCGATCCGGCCGTCCGCCGGCTTGACAGGAACGCGGCGGACAAGAGCGTTTTCATCCCTAGGAAACGGCACAGGACGAAATAGCACCAGATCAGAGACTTTGACCCATTTGGGCTGATGTAACACAGGTTTTGGTATGTAGGGCTCGTGTATTGGGAGATGGCGCATTGATGTGGTCAGGACACGGTACTTGACAACATAACATTTTAGTTCAGTTTGCTGTTGGGTCCGTGTGGCGCTGCCTCTTAGATACAGAGTGACCTAAACCTGTTCAAGGTTGAAAGTCGAAGAGCTCCTGTTTCAAAGCACTTCATCTACTTCACAGCCTTCCAACACGCAGATTTACACTTTGAACTGTAAAGATTGTTTGTGTTCTGGTGCAACTGCACGTTAGATAGCCCAGAGTAGGTTATTTAAATGAACTTGTGCTTTGATATCATTTGCAGACTACTCTCTAGTTGAGTTGTTAGAGCAAGGTGCTGCTGATTTCTGAGCAGCCCAGTACTGCTGGTCACACTGGTTAAGAAAGCCTGCCAAATAGTGTAAATATTAAAGTAATGCCTGTAGTCCTTAGTGCTTTTAAACCAGTCAAAACAGGAGATTATGATGTAGAGTGAGACAGAACCCTTTCGTTTCATCCATTCACTGTTGAACGTGATCTACGAGAGCTTTTGGCTACACACTGGCTTCAGTGTCCACCAGGACAGCTATATCTGTTAGCCAGTGCTGCTGCTGAGAGGATGAATTAAATGAGCTGTTTCTGGGTCGCTATTCCTACTGACAGCCGCAATTAAAAGGAGAGGTAATTCTCCTAAATAAAACATGAGCTTTTAACTTCTGTGTGTGTGAGAGAGAGAGAGAGCGAATGTGAGAGAGAGAGTGGAGTGTTAGGACAGGACACTCCCATTTTGAACTCTGCGGTCTTGCATATGGGCTGTTTTTGTGTAGAACCACAGACGCGGATGGCCTTTGTAAATGCCAGGGTCGTGTGGGGTGAATGTGAGACAAATTTTTTTCAGAAGATTATTGGATGTTCGGGATCGTGCTGCGGATGTG
Organism: Tenebrosternarchus preto; assembly: GCA_025802075.1. Lineage (NCBI taxonomy): Eukaryota > Metazoa > Chordata > Actinopteri > Gymnotiformes > Apteronotidae > Tenebrosternarchus > Tenebrosternarchus preto. The sequence continues at coordinate 20,545,903 of JAOYMR010000026.1, read as the reverse complement.
TGCCTCTCCGGTCACATCCGTGTTTGTGGCACTACAGATGCTCTGTGGTTCCAAGACGGCGCTCTTTTGACTAGCGCTGGGTGTCCTTTTCTTTGGCCTCAGAGTAGCATAATCTGTAGAGCGCACTGTCAACATCATTCCTGTAAACGCAAAAAGAGAAAACAAGACAAAAGCAACAGTGTCCTCTTTTGTGAAGTGGGACTAAAGTGTTACAGAAATGTGTGGAGTGGGTTATATATGTGTGTGTGTAGGATATGTAGGAAGGTTATATATGTGTGTGTAGGATATGTAGGAAGGTTATATATGTGTGTGTAGGATATGTAGGAAGATAACACCACTGGTCTTTTTATAAACTGCAATAAGTTAAGATTGTTTTGACATATTGCAAGTGTGCTGTCCTCTAATTCTCACAGGTCAGTGGGTCCACAGAACTCATATCCTGTATGAATTTGTATTTGAACATTAATAGATCATCTTCTCATGTCCGTTTGATCAGCAGTGTTATGGTCACCGTTGATTCTTTTTGGGTTTGACAAGATTTCTTGTGAAATGTTCGCCATTCAAAACAGCTTTTAAAACAGAAGAGAAACTATTTCACAAGATGAACTCTTGTTTATGTATGTACAATGCCTTGAGTTGTGTATATGCTGCTGTTCGGTTAAAATGTCTGATCGTATTTTCTCGTTTGTTTCTCAGTCTGTGGTCCTCATATCGACATCCGAAATGACATCAGTGAGTTCAAGAAGCTGGAGAACTGCACGGTGGTGGAGGGCTACCTGCAGATCCTCCTGATCGGAGACAAGAACCACAACCCGTATCAGGAGTTCCGCACGCTCAGCTTCCCCAGACTCACCATGGTGACCGACTACCTGCTCCTGTTCCGTGTGGCCGGCCTGGACAGCCTGAGCACGCTCTTCCCCAACCTCAGTGTCATCCGGGGTCGCAACCTCTTCTACAACTACGCCCTGGTAATCTTTGAGATGACCAGCCTGAAGGACATTGGTCTGTACAACTTGAGGAACATTACGCGCGGGGCCATAAGGATTGAGAAGAACCCGGAGCTGTGCTATCTCGACTCAGTGGACTGGTCTCTCATTATGGATGCGGAGTTTAATAACTACGTTGCAGGAAACAAGCAGTCCAAAGAGTGTGGGGACGTGTGCCCGGGAATTATGGAAGACAACCCTCAATGCATCAGGACTAGCTTCAACGACAATTATAGCTACCGCTGCTGGACCTCCAACCACTGCCAGAAGGGTAAGTATGGAAGGATCAGGGTTAATAGCAGGGCCCTCTCTCTGCTCAGCTGTGAACATCGATTGCACTTTGCTTTTATGACTGTTGGAGATAGTCAAGATTTGTTTAGTTTATTAGTTTATTTGTCTAGTTTAGCTCATGAAAATGGCTTAGGTGCCTTTGAACAGATGAATTTCACTTCTTAATGCTATCAGCTGTGTCGGTAAAAAATAGTTTGCCAATAGTTTTGAAACAGCTTGCTAATCTAATTACTAAAAATG
>JAOYMR010000026.1:20501004-20511421 GCA_025802075.1 Tenebrosternarchus preto | reverse complement strand
CCCCCCCCCCCCCCCCCCGCCCCCCCCCCCCCCCCCCCCCCCCCCCCCCCCCCCCCGCCCCCCCCCCCCACTGAGGGGACCGGATGTGGATGGGGATGTACGCAGCCTGGGGTCCCACCACAAGTCCCCTCAGGGTCCTGTAGTGGTGGTAGCTACCGGCTCACTCTCAGGAAGACTTGTGGTAACCTGAGATAGGATCAGAATACACACACACCAAGATAGTCACTCTTTAAATGGTTTGGGACAGTACTTTTGGCCGCTAGGATTATGGGCATTACATAAATTGTGTATGCAAATCTAGGTTGAAAATACGTCAGAGAGAAATTATACTACAGCATCTTGTTTAAGCTACTTGCTGGACTGATGGTGTTTCTGTGTTAAGCTACTCAGTGTTGAGAAGGGTGCATGCCATATGATATGGCTGGAACTATACATTTACACCACGCTGTTTTTTAGGCTCATATCAGAGACTTATTGTATGACAGACTTTTGACATTTGACAGACTTATTGTCTGTCAGAATTTTATGAAGAGAGACTCAAACCAAGGTCCTAATGAAAACTGTGGAAATGATGATCAAAAATAAACCTGTTACTGCTAGTAAAACTAGGTAGGCAAGTCGTTAAAAGTGCATTTTCCATTATAATATTTTTGCTTATTACATTTTCAGACGATGGCTATGTAAAAAAAAAATGCATTTTTATTGTTGGATGACCTTATTTTTTCAGAGGTGACGATAAGTCGTGACAGTAATCTTCTGCGGCTGTGTGCGGTCTAGAAGAATGTATTCATGTTAACAACCGTGACACATTTTGGCTTTCGTGTAGATGTTGTAAGCCAGTCGTTCGCGATGTTTCCAAAATGTTTTTCCTCTTGTGCACTTAAATGCCAAAATTGCCAAACAGTCTTCATAAAACAAACGAGCGACGGGTTTTAGTTCGGCATCCAGTTTTTCGTTAAAAAAAAAAACATTTAATTTCCATTCCTTGCATCCGCTCGTTCTTCCTTTGCTTTGCGCGCTGCTTAACTGGCTGGAAAGGGGGCATATGTAATTACCATAGTTACAGCTTCCCCCTCCGAGTCCCTGCACCGCGGAGGACTTGTTTACCACATTTCTACTCTAGACTCAATAACATGTCAATCATAAGGAACCTCCCCCGTTGGTCTACAATTGGTCCTGCAGACATTCCTCTCAGTTTACCTCCTGGCCCCTCCCCTTTCGGATGAACGATGAGAGCTCGAGCAATCTTGTTGTGGCTCCGTGATTCAGCTACTGATGCAGTGTTAGGAGCCTGCAAGCGTTTCAAATCTAACGGAATTCATTTGTGAAATAGCGTGCAACTGTATACGCTAAATGCATATTCAGTTATAAAGATATGGAGGATGTTTTCCATATGATAAAACAAAACTGGTACAGATCCACCTAAGAGCTAAGAAAAGGTGGTATATTACTTAGAAAAAAAATCGTAAAAAGCCTACGGACATACCAAGACAACACTTTATTTGTATTTTAATTTATTATTAAGAAAATTAGCTCCATTTCGGCACGTTTCTGTCTTGTATTCGGGCACGTTTGATTTTGCTTTCATGTACGTCACGTCCGTGTAAAGTACATTAATAAATCGTATATTTAGAAATGTTCCTTATCTCCGTGTCGTTTGACGTTTATATGGACTGGGCAATACCAGCCGCTCCTGTGTGATGTGTCCTGCGCGTGTGGAGAACACACGTACGGCACGTAGTCGTGGGCGGAGTGAAATCTCCGTACCTATGTAAACATTGTAGTAATGGGATATATATCGGTTCAGATTTGAGCAGCGGGGTTGTCTGCACTATTGGCTATTGAAAAACAGAAGAGTATTTCATAAATGTAATAATTAACTGATAATCCCTAGTGCTTAATGTTATTATGGAAAATGCGTCTTGTGCATACTTGCCCGACAGACCTTTTTGTTTTTGCTACATGGCATTGCTTAATAAGCACAATAATAATGGTATGGGAGTGACGGTGGTAGGAGGTATCAAATCCTGTCTGAACGCTGAAGGGCATTCATCGCGTCATATTATTCCAGATGTCGTAAACATCACGGTCGGCAGTGCTTCGTCAGGGTAGACCGCAGCGAGGTCTTTGGGCAAGTCTCGCGTGTTTATCAAGCAAACGTGTTCCCTTTGCTCCTGTTTGTCATCCGCATCCTCTCCATACTGCAGGATGAGTGGTTTTAGGTGGCGCTCTGTCGGCATGCGTTATAGTTATCCAGTACGGTTCAGTATTGTATTGTTATTGTGGCAAAACCATTCTTTGATTGTGTGCGCACGTGTGTGAGTGAGGGGAGAGCAGCTGTTTTAATCTTCATGCGTATGTAGAATTGGGCTGCTATATGACGCACAGTCTTTGCTGTACGTGATGGATGCTACGTTTCAGTTTGTGTTCGGCGTTCACCCAGGATTACTTTGGATGACGCACATTGGTGGACTCGGAATTTTCTTAACTAGACTCTGGTTCGGGTGTGTTGAAATGCCTCTGAATATGCTGTCGTCACCACCATGAAGAGCACACAAAATTATGGTTTATGACATAATTTTACGCATTTGACAGAATACAAATAGTATTTTCTTTCGTATTAGTCTTGAAATATGCTGATATAAGATTTATCTAAATATTGCCCTAAATGTTTTTGCTAATGTTGTCTCTCAGCAAACCCATTATAGACAATGACATCATTCCAGTGTAAAACACTCAAACACACACAGTATTTATGGCTCAATTCTACCTCACTCATATACTAATTAGTATAACACACCGAAAAGAGTCGATTTAATCCCATGTGAAAGGGAACAACCTGTCTATCTTTAAGATAAATGCATTGTAGAACGTTCTTTGCAAAACTAGTCATTGAAAGTATTCTACTCCAGTTTTCATTCAGTTCCAAAGCCAAATGCACCTTTTTGTGACCCACCTCCAGCGGCAAGCATAATTCTATAAATGTCATTTTAATATATTGTAATCATTTTAATAAACACATCAACACATAAAATCTGTTGTGCTTCCAAAAATATATTGTGCTTCCATGAAACCTCATATCTCCCTTCAGCATTTCTTCACTTTGTTATTGTAATTGTTTCAGTGAACAAGTGGATTAACATTTTGCTCCTTGATTCTATTCTTTCTTAGAACATTCTGGGCATTTTTTACAGTCCTCCACTAAAATGGTGACCAGAAGCCTAAGAAACGATGTCCAAGTGTGTCAGCGGGCTTTTGCCAGGCCACTAACACTATGTTTTTACAGTCCGCCTTATTTCCTGCCCTGGCTCTGAGGGGTATTATACTGAGGTGGCTGGGAGGAGCCTTCATGTCCGCTGTTTGTAATGCTGCCAGGCTGAATGTGCGTGTGGCTCATCATACTGTGTGATTTGGAAGATGGCAAGGGCTGTGTGTGTAGCTTTGCATGCATGTTTGTGTATGTTTGCTCTGCACTGCCAGTCAGACAGGGCGGTGAGAAGTCCTCCCTCTTTTGCGCTGAGATAAACAGACAGGAGCCATCTAATCAGGTCATGCCCATGTTCCCAGCAGGCTATGGGGCTTTTTACGAAGGGCCCCGCTGAGGCTAGACACCGACATCTCTCCCGAGCTGTGGGCAGGTCAGGCCAGCGAGTTTTACTCGACAAATGATATCTCCTTTCATCTCTCATTCCTTGTGGTGTGTGGCGCTGGGTAGACACCATATGTGGCCAATCACTGCTGTGTTTCTTTGCATACGCCTTGCGCTGACTATAAAGAAATTAACATCTTGCTTATATTTGCCTAGTTCAGTGCACAAAACGAATAACACGTATTAGTCAGCAGCAAAGCAGCGCGTCTCATCGTCTCTGCAGCGTCTTCTTAGTGTTTTGCATCCACAGCCTCTCAGGCTGCTCTGGTCTTCATTCCTAGGTGCCCGCCACACAGGCTGCAGCAGCTTGTGGGGCCTGGGAGAGGGCACACGCCATCGGGTCGACCAAAAATAAAGGACACCCATGTGCACCATGCGTCTGTGTTTGGTTGCCACGGGATATGGGGGTGATTTGTAGTGAACGCTCTCAACAGCTCTCTCTCTCTCTCTCTCTCTCTCTTGCTCTCTCTCTTGCTCTCTCTCTCTCTCTCTCTTGCTCTCTCTCTCTCTCTCTTGCTCTCTCTCTCTCTCTCTCTTGCTCTCTCCCTCCCCGTACCTCTGACCATCTCTATCTGTTTTCCTCTTCACTAATATCTCTTCACACCCCCCCACCGCCCCCTTTAAGTAATCCATGGAAATGGCTTTAAGCCTTGTTTGCTGTGGGATGAGAAGCAATTTGAGTGCCTCCGCTGCCCCCTTTTGGTGGGATCCTGCGCAGCCAGACAGCTTCCCTGCCTGTAGCCTCCCCTCCTGCACTTCCACACCAGCAGTGCTGACACTCTGTGTGCTCCAGCAGGGAGCCCTTACCTACATCCTGGCTTTTGGAGAGTTCAAAGGCAGTTCCTTTCTGGGTGGGAGCGAGATATTCCAGGCGAAAGGAGCGAGCGGCCCGGCTGCAGTTGGAATTAGATCTGGAAAGGGTGTAGATATTAATAGCCCATAAAAGGGCCATATGGCTATTTAAGAAAAAGCAGCTCTCATTTCCTGGCCCTCACGTCAGCTGTTATGTATGTATCTTCACGGTCACACCTGCTTATCCAATCCCAATCAGAACGCACACAGGTGTTTCAGAGAAGTGACTCACACCTGGGCCGTCCCAGATGGAGGGGAGAGAGACACGGGAAGCTGTAACTGGCTGGAGCTGCGTTTGTCTTTTTGACCTGTTCGGCGGGTGTTGCTCGTCGTTCCGTTTCTGTTTTCGTTTTTCTGTCCTCTACGTTACCCCTTACGGAGCGCTCCAGTAATTCTCCCCTCGCGTGGAGGTTGTTTGTGATCCCAAAGAATGTGAACAGCAGGACAGGGATACAGTAGTCTCAGCTGTCATCAAAAGGGGATGCAGACCCAGGGAGGTTTTGCATCAGCTGTATAGTAGATATGAATGAAATATTTCTGTGTGGGAATTTGTTGAGTGTATCTTCCTGTGAAAGACAAATACAGAGAAACACACGTATTAATAAGTAGTAATGAATTGTGTGGGGAGTAATTGAAAAGTGGTCATGTTTGATAGAGTCATAAATACAGGTGGTAAAAATGTCCTTTATTCTCGTCTTTTGCCACGTCTACCATACATGGCACGTACAGCTGTGTGATATCTGGATAGCACTCTGTCATGGAGTCTTCTCCCCGAGCATGCTGGGAGGTGTAGGCACTCAGCCTGTTTTGTTAACATTGTGTCAGTGTTATGGGTCAGGCTGTGGCTGGGTGTCGGAGACAGCTCTGCCCTCCCTCCTCAGCATCCTGTTGCCTGAAAGGTCTTGCCCCCTCCGCAGTTCAGCACGAGCCAGTTTGCCGCAGTTGACACTCTTTGCGCTTTGTTTTCAGTTGTGGTCTCGTCCCTTCACTCTCTTTCATGAACAGCAAATGTGCTGCTCACATTCGTCTATTTCTGATGCTTGAAGTCTGATCTGAAACACCACCACCTTTTTTCTTTTCTTGTCATCAAGTTTCTCACGCTCACGATGGTAGCGGATCTTTCCTGGCCATGAGCGAAGCTGGAGTTCCATGCGAGCGGTTGGAAGCCAGATCAGCCGTGTTTTTGGCTACATCAGCCCATCAACCCCATCTTCAACAACACAGATCTGTTGTTCAAAAGATTTTTACAGATTCTTAACTGCTCGTAGGAAACCATGATCTTGCAGTGGTCAAAAACAAATACCAGTTTGGTTTAAACAAATCTGTTGCAGAAATGGCCCTTTGTTTGATATGAATATGCATTTGATATAGTAATTTGATATGAAACACGTGGAATCTTTTGTGAACTCCTCAACTTTCCTCTAGCCTTAAAACAAATGGGTTCTTAAAAGTGTTTTTTATACTCTTTGGACTATATGTGACTATTTATATTCAAATCTTTTTTCTCCTTTTCTACTGTTTAATATATTTTTAAGGGTTCTTTGAAGTGTCTTTGGCACAGATTTTCTGGTCCACACCAGTGGTCTAGTGGTTGAGCTTTTAATACATCAGTGGTTCTAATATTCACAAATATTCAACATTCTCTGACAATACAGCTTATGCATTGTGTGGACTTGAGAGCACTTTAAAGATTCTGTGAAAAGGTTCTGTGTATTAACTAGAATATTTTTCAGATTTTACTCCTAAAAACTATCATAGACCTAAAATTATTTTTGGGACAGTCCATTCTGTTTTAAATCCACCCAATCCTGCTCTGTCCTCTGATAACTTGGAAATTTCTTTTTAGCCAAGAGTGAACACATTAGATCTACAAACATGTCAAAATTTACTCTAGGTCTCCCAGTAGTTTTCAACCCATCTCAAAATTGTTGGTTATCCGCTTTTCTCAGCGAAAACGATATCCTTGAAACATTTCAGTCTGCTTTTAAAGCACTCCATAGTACTCTAGGGGGTTTTGTTGTTGAATTTATTTACCTCTACCCCACTTACCTACAACCAAGGACTGAAATAGGAATGCACAAAGGTGTAATACCTACAAAACATATGTTTTATAAAGAGCAAACTCTATTGCGTATCCCAACATAAGTCACAAGAATATATGTAATGAGCTTTATAAAGTTCCTCAATGCCTAAACAGCCTGCTTTGTCAGAGGTTTATTCTTTGGCTATTCTAAATTATGGTTTAAACTTGTAAATTGGATACTCTGCACGCATGAATATCGGCAACCTCTTAAACTTGATTCGTCACTACAGTTAGTGAGTTATTAAGTGTTTACATTATATAATGGTATCTGAAGAGTTTCCTGTAAGTTTAAGGTTTTAGTACAAGCTAATTAGTTACACATTTGGTTAGATATTGTAAGGAGGCAGTATGCATTATAAATAACAAATTCAAGAATACTACCTGAATGTTACCCAAAAAATAGAGAGATATGGGGAGGAACAGAGAGATAAGAGATATGGGGGAGGGACACGAAGAGAAAGGGAGAGCAAGAGCCAAGATTTCTTGAAACCTAACTCCTCAGTCCATCAGCTCTTCTCCTCTACTCTCCCAAAAAAAACCCTGGCCCAGACTTCTTTCAGTCTTATCTTGACCAAGAACCAGGTTTGCTTCAAAAGTAAACCAAACACTGTACGTTCACCCAGCACACCACCACAGGAAGCAACCACAGGAACTCACACCAGATACTACATTGATCTACAGTGCTTAATAACTATCGATTTGTGGTGGGGCAGAGCCGTTGTGATTTCATTAGCCTTATCTGTGAGAAACCAAAGGTATGAATAGCAGTGAGGGGTAGCTAAGAAGGGCTTGGTCTACAGTACTGGGTCTACACTTTTGACAGTGACTAATGATTTATTATTTACTCTTGACCTTGATGATTGTGCCGTCTTAATTCTTTTTAATCTTAGCACATCATTCAACACTGTTGACAGTAATATCCATTACCTGTAGCACTGGGCTGGCAGTCATGACCTTGCATGAATTGTACCTTAAACATAGAACCTTTTCATATCGGAAGTTTTCCTCCTCAGTCTTTATTATCTGTGGAGTACTTCAAGGGTCAATCCTCTTATCCATATATATGCTTCCCTTGGGACACATTATCTGGAAGTACATTTCCTTTCATTGTTTCTGTTCTGATAAGGTACATCTTACTTATCCCTGAAACCAAAATGATCTCTCGTGTTTGAGAAAGCTGTATAACTGTTTGGATATAAAAGGATGGATGACAATTTTTTCAGCTAAATGAAAGTAAGTCATTTTATTTGGCTGTGGAAAAGTCACTGACTGCCTTTAAAAAAAATCAAAATCCAAAACATAGTTATCCATGCCCTTATATCATTCCAGTTGTAACTCACTCCTTATTGGTGTAAATCAGTTCTCTTTGAGGTGTCTACAGCTTGTTTAAAATGTAACTCCTAGGCTTGTGAGTGACACTAGAAAGAGGAAACATATTACCTCCACTGGCTCCCCATACATTTCCAGATTCTTTTAAAGGTTGTTTTAATGCTGTTTATCGTTGGTTTTAAAGCCTTAAACCATCACTGATTTATTCTCTCTCCATGCTAATACAATGTAACACTTCCAAACGGGAAGTGTAAAACGGGAATAGACCCGTTATTTTGGTTTAATAGGAACATTTTACATTTGTACATTTTGGTAAACTGGTTTATTCTCCATTGTCACTGTTTCACATACGAACTTCTTCCATGCTTGCAAACACTAAGATTATGGACTTCACCAGTTAGCCTGGAAAAATAAGGAGCCTAGACTATTGGCTAACATTAGTGGGGGGGTTAACTAGGTCACCTATAGGAATTCGTTACACACAGTGTCCTACATGTGAAGTCCAGGTGCTGATGCTGTTTGGTTGGACCTCCTGGGTTATGGTGAACTTGCTGGGCTTTGCTTGACTGGCCTGGGCCCTGATCCATAGGAGCTAAGTGCACTCCTGCTGCTGTCTTTAACCTCCTCAGAATTTCCCTCTTTCCCTATGCCCACCTCCCCCCGTCTGTTGCAAGTCCAAAGATGCTGTTTGCTAAGCAGCTGGGACCAGCAATGTAGGCCTGGGAGGTAAGAGCCTAATGTGGGCTTACTCCTGCTCCTGCTCTGTGCCTGTCGGCCCCCTGCATCTCCGTGAGCCATTTACAGACCGCTGAGCCGACACTGTGTTTGACCTCTGATCTTCATTCCGTAAAACACGTGTGTGACTTGAGCACAGAGCCTAATTGGTGTCCTGCTTCCAATCCACTGTGCTTTGGGATGTAGGTCTAATAACAGGGTGCTTATTGAGCTGTTTGAGCTCTCAGGGAACTAAATATCCTAAAGGTTTTCCAACCTGAAAGCCATTTCTGCTTAGTCAAAGATGTCAGACAGGAGTAGTGCACCCGATACAAGTATTTCTGTATGTTGCGTGCAAAACGTGTGATGTCTTTTACTCAGCTGTCTGTGATTAGGATGATCTCTTCCCTCTCTCTGCCATTAATCCTCTTTTTTTGGTTTCTCTGTGTGTGTGTGTTTGTGTGTGTGTGTGTGCTCATGTTTGCCCTCCAGTGTGCCAAACAAAATGTGAGAGGCGGGCATGTACGGACTCGGGTGAGTGCTGTCACGCTGAGTGCCTGGGGAGCTGCACAGAAGCGGGCAGCGACAGGGCATGCGCCTCCTGCCAGCACTACTACCATGAGGGTCGCTGTGTGCCAGACTGCCCTTCAGGCACCTACCGCTTTGAGGGCTGGCGCTGCATCACCATGGAGATGTGTGCCCGGGTGCACCTGCCCAGCGAGGTGGACTTCGTCATCCACGACGGCGAATGCATGCCAGAGTGCCCGCCCGGCTTCACCCGCAATGAGAGCCAAAGGTGTAGTTACCCGACTTCTGTTGCCACATACACCCCTGCTCTCGCCCTGAGGTTCTGGGAATAGTTCAATCTCTCACCAGCTTCATGTTCTCCAGAGTGCCTAGAGGAATTAAACTAATCAAATTTGCTATCTAAGTATAAATAAGCTCATGAAAACTGTTCTATTTGAATCTATCCTGAATATTTTCTTTAGAGTAAATAACAGTGTATATTTTTCAGCACTGGCATTAAGGTTTTGAGGTGATTGGTGCTTCAGTGAAAACTGTCTTGCTAAACCGTGGTAAATTATTCAGCTGGGCTACAAATGCTTGTTTCCATGTCACACTCTCCTCAGGCTTCTTGCCACGACATGGAAACCTTTGATGTGAAATGTTTTGTTTGGACATTAATGACTAAAGGCTGTAGATTTTTACAGGTAAAAAGCTGAAAAAAACGTAATTGGTTATAAGTGATGTTCGCTGAACAAAACACAGCAGGCAATTATTAATGACGAACTCCACAGTAGTGTGTTTTTACTGCTAGACATGGCTGAAGTTTAACTTTTATAACCAGGATGAATGTGCAGTTACAGAACTTTGGACTTCAGTACAAGAGGAAGAATCGTGGAGAGTTTTTTTTTACTTTTCAGCAAGGCTTTTTAAAAAACTGCTTCATTCTTTTTCGAGTCCTATTAATGCTACGTTCAGACAAGGTCTTGGTCCATGAACACTGCCCCTGCTGTTTTTTTTTTTTTTTTTTAAACATTAAATGAGTTAAGTGAGGTTCAATATCACTATAATCTGGTATAAATGGGTTCTTTTACTTGGTTTCTTGGTATGTTAAGGCCTGTCCTTGGTATGTTAAGGCCTGGTTTCTATTACACTCTCTCTCTCTCTCTCTCTCTCTCTCTCTCTCTCTCTCTCTCTCTCTCTCTCTCTCTCTCTCGCCCGCGCACACGGGCTGGTTGGGGGGGTCGGGGCGGGGGGGGGGTGGGGGGGGGGGGGGGGGGGGGGGG
>JAOYMR010000026.1:20482469-20500288 GCA_025802075.1 Tenebrosternarchus preto | reverse complement strand
CTCTCTCTCTCTCTCTCTCTCTCTCTCTCTCTCTCTCTCTCTCTCTCTCTCTCTCTCTCTCTCTCTCCCCCCCCCCCCTTCACTCTTTCCCTCGTTCCCTCCTTCAGCATGTTCTGTAGTGCGTGTGATGGACTGTGTGATAAGGTCTGCGAGACCAAAACCATCGACTCGGTGGATGCTGCCCAGTCTCTGCAGGGCTGCACTGTCATCAAAGGGAACCTGCACATCAACATCCGCCGGGGCAGTAAGTAGCCCCCGCCCTCTCCAACTCCACTCCCCCCTCCCCTCACGCACCCAGGGGTATCTCCGAGCCACACCTTGCTCAGTGGAAGGCCACCCATGTGGGCAAACATGTTCCAGTCTCTGGAAGCTGAGATGTACCCCAAAGATCTAATTTCCAGGGTCAATTATCACATTATATTATTCTATAATTAGCACACACCCTCATCTTGGGTGACAGGCACAGGTTGAGTCTTTCAGATGGATCTGTTACTCCTTAGAGCAGAGTATGAGGTTTTCAGATGGAGTTTTCAATCCATTCAGCAGAGCTCAAGTGTTCAGATGCTCGCCGTGGTGATTCTTATGGATTTATTAGTGTGTTTGTTCTGACTGGAGTGTCGTATCTCTCTCGCAATCTATCTCTTTTACCCTCTCTCTTGTTTCTTCTATACCCAGATAACATTGCATCAGAGCTGGAAAGTTTCATGGGGCTGATCCAAATGGTGACAGGCTATGTGAGGATCAAGCATTCTCACACTTTGAGGTCTCTGTCTTTTCTAAAGAACCTGCGTTACATCAACGGAGAGGAGCTCTTAGATGGGTAAGACTGGACAACATGTTACATGTCTACAGCACAGAGGCTGCAGCAAGTCATGTGATACAAAGAGTTTTTTTCCCCCCTTATCAGTAATAGGGGTTTGTGTGGACAGGTCATTTTGCTCAGTGGATGCGGGCCATTTCGTTCAGTTAGAAGTTTTACATTTGTCACCTAACACACGCCCTTACGCACACGCACACACACACACACACACACACACACACACACACACACACACACACACATATCTGGTGCTCAAATAGGAGCGTCGTTTGGCCTTTCAACACTGGTCCAGTGTGCAGCCAGACCTTTCTCCTCACTAGGAAAAAGTTACACTGGTCTCAGGTTCCCAACTTTCAAAAAGCTTTTAAGTCCTTGCAGGTTTCCATGGAGACATATGAAAGTGATAGGACGCTCATCATGTTGGAATGTACAACTGGGAGAATCCCATCTAAACCCACACAGCTGATGTTCTTTATACACAAACATACGCTCTGCAATGTAGTTTGAAGAGTTTACTTCAAGTTTTAAAAGCAGAAACTCTGTACATTCATTTATTTAAAAAAAGAGATAAACATTACGAAACAGATCCATGCCTTCTGCACTGTGTCTGTTCCATTAGTGTCAGTTCCATCTGATGTAATATGAAAGGGGAGTTTTGGAGGAGAGATGGTGGATGGGTCGTGGGAAAGCACGGTGGCTCCCTCTCGCCTGCCCCTTCCCTCCTCTCAGGTTTCCTGCTGTAGAGGGCCAGTGTGCTCCAGCTACATTCTTCACGTTCTTTAGCTGCTCTATTGAACTGTTCAAGCTCAAACTGTATCATGCTTCCAGACGTTCTGAGCTCTCATCTCTGTCTGTGGGTGGGTGTGGGTGTGGGTGTGGGTGCACATTCATGCCTGTGTTTGTCTGTGCGTGGGTGTGTTTGTGTGTGTGTGTGAGACAGGGAAGGGGATCATGATGAAACACAGTCTGTACACACATGCCACAAATTTCTCTTATGCCAAAGCTGAACTGTGGCCGTGCATGTGCTCTGACCCCCACCCCCATTCAACCCCACCCCTCTGTCTCTCTCAGCATGTACGCTTTCTCAGCCTTGGATAACCAGCACCTGCAGTACCTGTGGGACTGGTCGAGACACAACCTGACCATCCGGGCTGGGAAACTGTTCTTCCGCTCCAATCCCAAGCTCTGCCTGTTTGAGATCCGCAAGATGTGGGACAACACGGGTATCACGGAAGGGATGGAAAGTGATGACATCCGGAACAACGGCGAGAGGGCCAGCTGTGAGTGGAAGAGTCGCTTTGTCAGCATGGTTTACTTAGAGATTCATAAGGGATGCCTGTTTTCCAATACAGTCGCAGAAATATAATTCGCTTGAACCTCAGGCGTTGAGACTTGAAAGACCTATTCTTACAAGAAAGTAGTTCCATTGTGTTTGTTGAAACACTGTCATGACAAAGAAATATAACCACGGGCGAACATGGCAGAGCTCGGCAACCGAATCCTTCTCAAATATTTTGTGTAAGGTGAGAACCACGTCCTCAAGTTCAAGTCCAACCACACGCAGAGCAGTCGGATAAAGCTCACCTGGGAGCGGTACAGACCACCAGACTACCGAGACCTTATCAGTTTCATAGTCTACTACAAGGAAGCGTAAGTGTTGTTGTCCTCTGCTCGTGCGGGTAGCTGTACTGAGAATAAAACACTTTCTAAAACGTTTTCCTATTAGGGACATTTTCTTCTGCTACATAATAATCTTTTCTGTCGTAAGGTGAAAATAATGCTAAATGAATGAATGTGTGAATTAATGAAAGTGAATGCCTGCATGTATGTATGTATACAGAAACCTAAATAATTCTTTTCTAAAATGTGCTTGTGTTATAGAAGGAAACCAGGCTTGAAAGAGGTACCAAGGGTTATTTAAATGCTAAGAAACAGTGGTGGGAAGCAGTGTCCCTTGGTTCAAACAGGCCTGGTGTTTTTCTTTTGGTGCCACAGGCCCTTCCAGAACATCACAGAGTTCGACGGGCAGGACGGCTGTGGGTCCAGCAGCTGGATCATGGTGGACGTGGACCTGCCTCAGGACAAGGCCCAGGATCCAGGCGTGCTGCTCTACCCGCTGAAGCCTTGGACACAGTATGCCATCTTTGTGAAAGCCATCACCTTGGTGGTGGAAGACAAGCATATCCTGGGAGCCAAGAGTAAAATCATCTACATCCGCACCAAAGCTTCAGGTAGACTTTGACCTGCCATGCCTGAAAAGCAAAACCTTGCTAAGTGGTATTAGGGTGGATGGGCTAATATGGATAGATGTAATTCCCTGAATCATTTATTTGCGTATCTTCCTGTCTGCCTATACATGAAAATTAGGATTCTCTTCATTGGCCGAAATACCCTATAAATGCGCTGAAGTTGATTTTAGATTTTATAATGTTGGTCATGGTACATGGGGGAAAATGGATGTCTGAAATGATTTGCACTAGTTATTTCGTCATATTAAGAGATGTGATACACAATTTAAAAAATGGTGGATGTGAGCGTAATCAGTACTTTTAAGTCCAAGGGAGTGTTACACATGTGTCCATGTCTCTGTCTGTCTGTCTCTTTCTCTGTCTGTCTGTGTCTCTGAGTCTTTCTGTCTCTGCCACTCTTGTTTCTTGAAAATACATCAAATAGCATTTCTTAAAAGTATCTGAACATCTGTTAAATGTGTTCATACTGTGCTTAAATATGACAGTAGTGATTTATGTCTATAGCTATGGAACGTAAATACAGTCTGTTAACTACAACATTAAATATAGTAATTATATATAAACATTACAATCTTGTGCCATATAGAATAACTGAAATTCTGTCTTCTTAATTGTACATAATGCATGGTTAGTTACAGAAATAAAGAAATAACTTAAAATGCTTGAAAATCATCTGAATAGTTTGATATACTATTTACTATATACATTCCCTGAAAATAGGCAAAGTGAAATACAGCATTGCATCTCAGTCACCTATCAGGACCCTGGAACTGAGACAATGTCCTTTTTTTGTGATGCACTTTCTCTGTTCCTGTCCTTCCAGCTCTCAGTCTCTCACTGTTGTGTTTATTCCCCAGAACCGTCGATGCCCCGGGACGCCCGCGCATATTCCAACTCCTCCTCCTCTCTGGTGGTGAAGTGGTCTCCACCCATCTCCCCTAATGGGAACTCCACCTTCTATCTGCTGCGCTGGCAACAGCAGCCTGAAGACCGCGAGCTCTTCCAGCATAACTACTGCTCTAAAGGTGAGATGATGGTTCCCTCCACCTGTTCCCTCCCCCCCACACCTCTCCCTGTGTTTTACTGGCTTTTCCCTTTCAGTTCAAAGCACTTTGGACTGCCATTGTGTATGAACAGTGCCAGATAAATAAACTTGTTTTGCCTTTAACTTGGCCTTGCTTCTGTGCTTTCCTTTTTTCTCTACTTTTTTCTAGTCCTCCTCTCTCTCTCCTCTTTCTCTCTCTCTCTCTGCTTTAACATAATGCATAATCATTCTCCCAACCTGATCTCTGTATCTCCTCCACTGCCAGGCATTTCAGCTTTACATCTTTATTTAATTACAGTTTGTTTTCCTGACAGCACATCTTCAGTTTTACACTCCCTCAAAGGTGTCTGGACATCTTCATGCTTCAAACACATTCCTGTTTAGAAAGTGCTGTCATGAACTCATGGAAGCAGCTCCAACACATCATACGCACACACAGTTCACCCAGTTGAAAGGCTGAAATATGCAGGGTGTAAAGTCAGGAGTCTGTTTGTGCTGCTGCCTGCACCAACGTGTACCATGTGCCTCTGCCCGAGCGCAGAACTGAAGATCCCGATACGTATCTCGGCCATGTCGCTGGTGGACGGAGAGGAGGACACCAAACCCACCAAGTCAGACATGGGCGGCGGCGAGAAGGGCCCGTGCTGCCCGTGTCCCAAGACCAAGGAGGACCTGAAGGCGGAGGCTGAGGAGCGTGCGCTGAGCAAGGTGTTCGAGAACTTCCTGCACAACGCCGTCTTCACGCCCAGGTATGGTTAACGCGCGGCAGACGTCCTCCGCGCACTGATGTCTGGGCGGTGGGGACGTGGCGATCTCTGCGGGGAGGTTTTCGCCGATGCCTGGGGAGAGCGAAGGTTTCGTCTGAAGGGTTTAGCGGGTTGTAATTCGGAAGATTCCGTCGAAGAGAGAAGCAGGGGGGCGGGGGTTGGGGGAGGGGTGTTGGCAGCACGGATGTGCCATGCTAGCCTACACTGGCATGCACTGGGGGGCATCTGCAGCTCATTATCCACCCGTTATGCCCTCCCTCTTACCTGCGCCGGACATGTTCTTTACAGCATCAGCGGAGGAGCCTTGCACGCACACGAACGGTTAAGCTGGTACATCTGTTCTCAAAGCAAAACCAACTTTGCATACATTGAGGTAGAGTGTACCGGTGCCCCAAAGAGACGATGCCAGACATCTTCTCCCACTTAAAACATTTCCCAAACCTTTGTAATTGGAGCTCTGTGTGTTTTTTTTTTGTTGTTTTTTTTTAACAAGGTAGTGGTTTTGGGGTCATCCAGGGACAGCCGTGCACAAGTGAACCCATTCCTTCAAATCTGGAATCAATGCAAAACAGACCTTTCACAAGCCTGCCGGCAGCTTCAATGCCTCTCAGGCCTCTTGTTTCATCTCTCTGGCATGCAGCAACTCTTCTCTTTCACTCTGTCCTTACCGTGTGCCGCAGCGCCAGCATTACAGTGCGGTATCTATCTACTGACCCATGCTTCTGACCCGTTCTGTTCGATTGATTAGTAATGTCTGCTTTTGAGAGCATCTAGATCGTGTTTGCTGGTGCCTGTTTCTGTGAGTGCATGCACGTGTGTGTGTGTGTGTGTGTGTGTGTGTGTGTGTGTGTGTGTGTGTGTGTGTGCTGTGTGTGCTGGGGACTCCGTTCCCACCAGGTGACCCTTGTATATTAGCATTCAGCACACCAGGAAACGGGAGAGTGTAGGAAAGGACGTTAAGGATCTGAAGTAAGGTTGGAGGGAAGTGGAGCAAAGGGAAGATGAATGTGGAGGAAATGTCTGAACCCCCACCCCACCCCCACCCTTCCTCCCCTCACAACACTCTCTTTTGTTCTGCATGTGTTTAGTTTGGAGGGAGCAGCTGCCAGGAAATGCACAGTGCAATCATTTGGAATTTTAATGAATTTCGAAGGAAGATCCCATCCAAGCCAGACAGTGGATACGGGAGGAGCAGTGGGATGTAGAGAAAGAGAGGGAGGAAGATGTGAAGAGAGTGAGAGAGGAGGACAGAGAGGTGGAGCGGAGAACATAAGAAAGACTGCGTGTGCGTGGGCTCTCTTGCCTTCTTAATGGCCGTTGATTGGGTTGAGTGGACTGGGTTCAGCTGGTCGGATGAGTCTGTGGACATCCTGTGTCATCCTGCATCTTGAACGCAAAGTGTCTCCCACCCAGGTGGCGAGCCTCACCGTAACACCCCTCTCCTGCTGCCACCTCAGCACGGGAGGGTGTAATGAGTTCACCGGCGAAGCTGCTCACCTGAGGTTTACAGGTGTGAAATGCGCTCTCAGGGCAGGGCGTGTGTACACGTCACGTGCTTTTCGCTCTCCCTGCAGACTTTGTTATTAAGCATCTTGTCCTGTCAGTATCCCAGGCCAAAAGTGCTTGACTCAGCGTGTGTGTTTGTGTATGGAGGCAGAGAACGGGCTCACGGAGAGCAAGGTTACATGTCCCTTTTCTTCGCACCATTTCATGGAGACACACAGTGAAAACGTTCACTGCGTCTCACACACTTCTGCTCCTGGGTGGAGGTTGAGCCTCTTCTGAAGCTGGTCTGCACTGCCCTAACTCCTCTGATGAACTGCTGTGAATACAGTTGTTGTCATTTTTACATTGTGAATTAAACTGTAAAGACGAGCAGGAACCCACGTCCTTCTATATTAAGTAAAAATTCTATAAAAAGTCTGAATTCTGAAGTTCCAGACCTGTAAAAACATCCTGAAAAATGTCGATGTCCCTTCATGCCACCGACCAAATTCAGAACTTTTCACCTCACAAACTCTCCATCTTCTATACGTGTCTTTCTTTTGTGTGTTTAGTCTCTCTGTATCCAACTCTTAGTCATGTGATTTAAACTTTCCCCATCTCTGTATCCAACTCTTAGTCATGTGATTTAAACTTTTCCCATCACCACCCCGGCTCCATCATCTTGTCTCGCCCCCCAGTTCGTCCAATCACGTCGCAGGGTTGTGATTATTGAATCTTTGCAGAGACCCCGAGCGAGCGAATCGCTACATGTCACCTAAAGATGGCGCTAGGTAAGGTCATGGCCGCTGTGTTTTGACTGGCGTCTGTGGAGTGGCAGTGACTACGTCGGCGCCTGCATGCATGACCTCGGGGCCGCCAGCCGGTGCCTTCTGCTTTATCATCCTCCTCCTCCTCACCAGAAGCGGCGCGTACACACACACACACACACACACACACCTCACTGTGCAGAGAGAGTGTAGAGGTGATCATTTCATAAAGCTCCATCGTGATGTTTGCTTTTTTCGCTGTTGCCTTCCTGATACTCCATTCCATGTTACTGTAGCAACTGTGAAAAAAAGCTTTGTGTGATGTGTTGAATATGGGGCAGGGTTTTCTGTCACGTTTCTTATTGGTTGTGTCATAGGTGTAAACAAAAAGTGTGATTTCACATGATTACCATGAACTATTTAAAATTCACAACCCATATCATTAATCATATGGTCTAAAGTAAAAAAAAAAATAAGCTAATTATATTATATTGTCTATAACAGGAGATATAAATAAATTCCATCTTATAGGAGGCTTAAAAACTAGGGTTGGGCTGAGAACGTTAACAGTTTCAGGATGTCAGCTGTTTCTACACAGTGTCACTAGGCAACCAACCAGCTGGTCTCACTGGAGCCATAGGCTTAAGCAATACCATCAGATGTTCAGTGAATAGTCAGTTGTAGCATTCCCATGGAATGTGGATGCCATAGGTCATGGTATGAGAAGCAGAGGTGTGTTGAGAGAAGGGCTCCACTGGGTGCTGGTTTGGCCCTGTGGGACTAAGTGTTGGAAGTTGTGCTTGTTGAACGATAAGCAGCTTGCGTGCTTTGGAAGGCCTGGGGAGACGTGCACTGTACACTAGGGAAGTGTGCACTGTAGTACACTGGGGAAGTGTGCACTGTAGTACACTGTAGTACACTGGGGAAGTGTGCACTGTAGTATATTGTAGTACACTGGGGAAGTGTGCAAGGTAATACACTGTAGTACACTGGGGAAGTGTGCACTGTAGTACATTGTAGTACACTGGGGAAGTATGCAAGGTAATACACTGTAGTACACTGGGGAAGTGTGCACTGTAGTACACTGTACTTCACTGGGGAAGTGTGCACTGTAGTACATTGTAGTACACTGGGGATGTGCGCGGTGTAGTACACTAGTACACTGGGGATATGTGCACTGTAGTACACTGGAGATGTGTGCACTGTAGTACACTGTAGTACACTGGGGATATGTGCACTGTAGTACACTGGTTCACTATTCTGCTGTCCTCAACTATCGTCTTCCTCCTTCCTTGCTTCTTTTCTGTAATTTCTTTTCTTTTGTTTTTCCCTGGTTAGACCTCCTCTCTGTATTTTCTCTTCTCTTCTCTTCTCTTCTCTTCTCTTCTCTTCTCTTCTCTTCTCTTCTGTCTTCTTTTTCTTACTCAATCTCACTCGAATTTCAATCCATCAGGCCTCCAGACAGACGCCGGCGGGACCTGTTTGGCATGGCTAACGGTACCTTAGCACACGGCCGAAACCTCACCGGGCCGGAGGGTAACATGACGAACCCGGAGCTCCAGGATCGGGTGTTCCCGTTCTTCGAGGCCACGGTCCAGTCAGAGTTCATAGAGATCTCCAACCTGCAGCCGTTCACCGTCTACCGCATCGACATCCACGCCTGCAACCACGAGGTCCAGCGCTGCAGCGCCGCTACCTTCGTCTTCTCCAGGACCAAACCTGCAGGTGAGCCACACGCCGCAGACCACGTGCTACACACCTGATGGTCCTTACTTTATGAGAAATGAGAGCAAAGCTTCCACTGACCAATGCCGTGTCCCCGCATAGAAAAAGCGGATGACATCCCCGGCCGGGTGACCCACGAGAAGGACGAGTGGGTGGATGGCACGGTGGTGCTGCACTGGGCGGAGCCGCCCCACCCCAGTGGCCTCGTCCTCATGTATGAGATCAAGTTTCGTCTGGGTACGGAGGTGAGCAGGTGCACAGCACACCCAGACCGCGCCCGGAGGGACGCCGGATGGACATACTGACCCTGTGTGTGTGTGTGTGTGTGTGTGTGTGTGTGTGTGTGTGTGTGTGTGAAATCAGCCGGAAAAGCATGAGTGTGTATCGCGGCAGCAGTACCGAGAACTGAGAGGCACACGCCTGACCAACCTGGGCTTTGGCAACTACTCGGCCCGAGTCAGGGCCACGTCGTTGGCGGGAAACGGCTCCTGGACTGAGCCCGTGTCCTTCTATGTTCCTCCGCCGCAGCGTAAGGAACCCATACACACTGTGCCTCCCACTACTGTTCAAGATTACAAAGGACTACAAGGGCTCTGCCATGAAACAAGGAGATGAAGATTTATTCATGTCTCCTACTGTGCAGCTGTCGTAATGCAGATGTTCCTTTGACCTCCAACAGAAACCTATCAGAACATCCTGTATCTGGCCATCTTCCTCCCCATCACAGCACTGATCTTCTTCGCCTGCCTCATCGCTGGTGGAATCTTCTTTAAAAAAAAGAGGTGAGACCAGGTTCTTTTTTTTTTTTTCTCGAATATGGCATGGTGTGATGCATGACGTTGCCATGGCTTTGATGTAGTACTAACGTTCAGTTCAATCCATCTGACCCAGGAACAGTGATAGACTGGGCAACGGTGTCCTGTACGCCTCGGTGAACCCTGAGTACTTCAGTGCAGCAGAGAGTGAGTACAGCTTCACCTAGTAAAAGACCAGGGCTCCTATGTTCTGCATGCACACAAAACATAATTGACAGGCAGAGACTACATCCTCATTGAGGAGAAGCTTGATTAATACAAACAGACCACATTTAGTTGCTGATTACAGAACCCAGATCAGTCACAAAGACCCTTTTCTGTCTTTTAAGAACATCTATTTGAGTGATAGCTATCAGGATGTGAAATCATTGGGGGGGAAAAAAACTACAACCACTATAGTATTAGCATGACGCTATTAGTAGTTAGCGTTGTCGGCTAGTGTTGTAAGTCACCTCTGTGCTTTTGTGCATGTGTGTGTTCAGTGTATGTACAGGACGAGTGGGAGGTGGCCCGGGAGAAGATCACCCTGTGCCGAGAGCTGGGCCAGGGCTCCTTTGGCATGGTGTACGAGGGCATCGGCAAGGGCGTCGTCAAGGACGAACCCGAGACGCGGGTAGCCATCAAGACGGTGAACGAGTCGGCCAGCATGCGTGAGCGCATCGAGTTCCTCAACGAAGCGTCTGTCATGAAGGAGTTCAACTGTCACCACGTGGTGCGTATCGGGATAGAGTGGCTCACATGGCCGAGATATTAAAGGGATCCAGAGAAAAACAAATTTACTTATGGAAGATTTTGCCTAAATTGCCTAATTTTTTTTTTTGCCTAAAACCACTCTTTAAACTTCTGCTCAATCAAGGGTTATGTGAGTAATTTAGAGGCAAATGTCGTTACCTTAAATTCCCCATAAACTTAAAGATCTAATGATCTTAAAGATCTTAAAGATCTAATGATCTTAAAGATCTTAAAGATCTAATGATCTTAAAGATCTAATGATCTTAAAGATCTTAAAGATCTAATGATCTTTAAGGTTTTAACAAGGGCAGGAGGTGTACTGAAAAGTGACCTTCAGGAGGTTATGTAGTATGTGCTCACCCTGTTGTGTTCCTCGATTGGTCAAGGTGCGGCTACTGGGCGTGGTTTCACAAGGCCAGCCCACTCTGGTCATCATGGAGCTAATGACACGAGGAGACCTGAAGAGCTACCTGCGCTCTCTTCGCTCTAAACAGGTATTCAAACCTACAAATGACATTTTTAATGCTGCTGTGACTGTGTTTCTTTCCTGGCTTGATGGAAATTACTTCGACTATTTTCCCTTTCCACTGATGATTTTTTAAGTCTGTGGGTTGTCAGACAAGCTTTTTCCCTTCATGAATATCATTCACTATCATCTTTAATATACTCTACTGCACTACTGTATGTACTGAAACAGTGCTCACTTGTGTTCCTTGAAAACATGAGCCAATGTTCCCTGTGGTTGCCAGCTTCAGCTAATAGAATTCACTGATCCCCGGTATACCAGACCATCTGACCGTTCAGACCGTTCAAAACAGAATTAATCTAAATTTACCCCTGCCGTCGGCACAGATAAATTGTTAATCAATCTCTTGCAACTCTCTCTCTCTCTCTCTCTCTCTCTCTCTCTCTCTCTTTCTCTCTCTCTTTTTTCTCTCTTATCACTCTCTCTCTTTCATTCTATCTCCCACACTTTTATGGCAAAAGCTTTATTGTGTTTTCATGGGAACATGGGAAGAGGCCGCAACAAAGCAGTTGGGGAGGGGGCGTGTGATCGATGAAACTTAACACCGTCCCTTCATTCCTCTGCGCTCTTCTTGCAGCAGGGCTCGAGCAGCCAGGTACTGCCACCCCTCAAAAAGATGATGCAGATGGCGGGAGAGATCTCCGACGGCATGGCGTACCTCAACGCCAACAAGTTCGTCCACCGGGACCTCGCTGCCAGGAACTGCATGGTGGCCGAGGACTTCACTGTCAAAATCGGAGGTGATTCCTTCAGGGGTCATGCTTTGAGAAGCCCTGAGACTGGTTAGAGTGGCGTACTCTGTAGCATTTGAAGGCTTTTTGGAAAGCTCCCATAAATCTTTGGTGGAGAGGAGATGTAAAGAGGCGTTCCTCTTCCCTGCTGTGTTCTTCAGACTTCGGCATGACCCGTGACATCTACGAGACAGATTACTATCGGAAGGGAGGCAAGGGTCTCCTGCCAGTGCGCTGGATGTCCCCCGAGTCTCTGAAAGACGGCGTGTTCACCACAAACTCCGACGTCTGGTATGAGCAGGGTGACCTGAGTGGCTCTCAGATTCACTTGCGTACACCCACACAGACTGCTTCTGCTGCCACACAGCAGAAAGAACGAGAGAGAGAGAGTGTGTGTGTGTGTGTGCATGCGTCTGCTATTCTCTAAAGTCCCAACTGAGACAGGAATCAAGAGCAGCAGATGACACATCCCTCTTCACATAATTAACTACTAACTTTAACACGATCTCCAGTCCTCTAGAAGCTTGCGTCTGCTTTCTGAAGCTGCACTGGCTCCTGGGAGCCGATAACGTTTCATATCTTTTTTTTTTTCCTTCCCTCTTTAAGTCTTATGTCGAAAGCCGTTGTATCACTTGCACATCTTGCATCCAAACCCAGACAGACAGAACTTGCTCGTTGTCTCCCTCCCTCTCCCCCAGTTTCAGAGTCTCTCCTTTTGGTCTCCCAAGCCAGAGCTGCTGCCGTCGCCACAGTAACGTAGCCGGGAGGAGCAAGGCAGCCACGGATGTACCTCATCCCTCCATGCATGTTCCTAGCAGTGGGTGTCCTGGTGTCTTGGGAACACCGTGCCTGTGTAACCTTCTCCAGATGTTCCCTGATGGTGGGCTCATGGTTGCCCTCAGCAAACTGCCACCACCCCATCCACTATCTAGATCCTCCGGATGAAAGGGCTCCAGCACAGGCACCCTTCCGGAGTTTCTATAAACCTGTTAGATGTCTTTATTTGTTCCCTTTCTTAAAAAGGGCCCTTCTCCTGATTTGCTGGGGATGTGGGCTTTCAGCACACTGTTGTTGGAGCCAATTAGATATGAGTCACTGTAGTAACATGCCTCACTTTAAGAGACACATCTCAGATCCCAGGCCTGTGTGGAAAATGTGTCCTCGGAGAGTTTGTGAAATATCACTGGCAACGTGTGCTCTGTCTACTTCTTTTTTGTTTGTTTTGGTTTGGCTTTCTCTCTCCCTCTCTCTCTCTCTCTTTCTCTCTCTGCCGTGTGTTTTGGACATTGTACAGCGTCAAAATAAAAGTGAGCCGTGAAGATCAGTGGCTGTCACAGCTGTATTTGTACCCTGCTTTTCTACGGGAATGTGTATTTTTTCCCATTGGAGGCCTAAAGTTTGTTGAGAGAGCAGAGCCCCTGCCTACCACATAGAGCCATGGAGTACCTCTGTCTTCTTTCACCGCTGGGTAGTATTTAGCCACCAGCATCTAGAAGCAGCTAAACCTGGCAGGTGGAGTCTGGTCTACAGAGCAGTTAGAAGTGGCCCAGGGGAGGCTCATGTGAAGACCTGCTGGAGAGTTCTTGGGCTGGTGGAGTCAGGAAGCTGCTGGAGGGAGTGGAGGAAAGGGTCCCTGGCCTGGAAGAGTCAGGAGGCTGTTGGAGGGAATAGAGGCAGGGGTCTCTGGGCTGGTGGAGTCAGGAGGCTACTGGGACAATGTGCATCCAGCTGTGAGGAGGATATCCAGCTGTGTGTCACTTTTTCTTTGTTTCTCTGTGTTTTATTCTCTTACTTTTTCTCTCTCTCCCATCTCCGCTCTCTTTGTTTCTCTCTTTTCTTTCTCTCTCCGCTCTCCCTCTCTTTCTCTCTCTCTCTTCCCCTTTCCCTCTCTGTCCCCGTCTCGGGTCTGTCTCTCCATCTCTGTAGGTCATTTGGCGTGGTGTTGTGGGAGATAGCCACCCTCGCAGAACAGCCTTACCAGGGCATGTCCAACGAGCAGGTGCTGCGATTCGTCATGGAGGGTGGACTCCTGGACAAGCCCGACAACTGCCCAGACATGCTGTGAGTCCTGCATCTGACCTCTCCTCTTCGATGAGTACCTCACCAATAAACGAGTACCTCTCGGCAGCCAGGACTGAGCAAAGGTCAACATGTTGGTTAGCGCCATCTCATCAGTCTAATTAGCCTGGGCATTTTGTACATCAATTGCACCATTAGCACTGTGGGAAGAAATGTTTCAAAACCGGTGCATTGGTCAGTGGCCTTGAGGCAACACTGCATCTGTTTGGAGTTGAGTTTAACCCTTCTGCTTCCTGCTGCACTCCCCGTCTATTTACGAACACGGCGAATGCAGATATGACTGCAGCAGCGTGTGCGTTGCCGTGCGGAGCCAAGCGGAGCCTTGGCTGGCGACATTTACGTCACGGGTTAAAAGGAGACGGGTGAGCTCACGCACGCTGTCACGGCAGAAAGCTGAAGCCCATAGAAGGAATGCCACAATGCGGTGGCAGAGAGATACCAGCCATTCCCTCTGCCAGATCAGTGTCTCGCCTGCCTGCTCCAGATGGACCCCACAAACCAGACAATTAGCGGAACATCTTCCTCTGTGTGTGTGTGTGTGTGTGTGTGTGTGTGGTCATGTGCGTGCATGTATGCGTCATTCTGTAGATACTTTCTCCTTTTCTGGGCTGATGTCAGTGTGCAAGCATGTGGTCTTTCTCTCCTCTTACTCTCTCCTCCTCTCTCCCTCTCTCCCTCTTACTCTCTCTCTCTCTCTCTCCCTCTTACTCTCTCTCTCTCTCTCTCTCTCTCTCTCTCTCTCTTTCTATCTCTCTCCTCCCATCCATGTCTGCCCCTGTAGGACTGACCTCACTTTACAGAACAGGGCTGTTGTTGTTCAGACACAAACCTTTGGTTACTATGACAGCCCCTCTGGGGCGTCATGGTAACGGGAGCGGGTGTGTTTGAAAGGTCTGAACATATGCTCAGCTCTACCATAAAGAGCTGCCCTGCCAAATAAGGACAAATAAAGATGGAGGTCTAAAATCCCAAACCTTCTACCTTCTCTCCAGTATTTTTGTACCGAATTTCCTTTCCCCTTGCATCACTGAACCCTCTACTTAAATGTGAGGCCAAAGATTTGACCACAGAATAAGCATAACTAGCCTCCTGCCCTAAAAACAGGACTGTGATCTACAGTCTTCAGCAGTCTCTTTACAGCACTTGGCCAAAGCCTTGTCCAAGAAGGCCTGACCTGAAACCAGTTCTCTTCATTTGTGTGTGGTTACAATGAACAGAGACAGTGATGGTGTACTGGGCCTCCCCACTCTGCCAGCTGGCAGGGACCAAGTGCTGACAGGCATTCATTACCCATCGGTTTTTTTTGTTTGTTTGTTTCTTTTGATATGACATCAGCCAAACAGCCGGGACAGGTTGCTGGCCAGAACCCATCCTGCTCCAACTACTACAGTGTTTTCTCTCTCTCTTTCTCTCTCTCTTTCTCTCTCTCTCTCTCTCTCTCTCTCTCTCTCTCTCTCTCTCTCTCTCTTTAAGGGAGGCCACAGGCCCAGTTTAGACCAGCAGCATAATCAACTTTTCCAAGGGCTCTAAATGCGGGTACCTGAAAAAAAAGTCGGCTTTCCCTGTTATGGTGTTGGGACATGACGCGAGGCACGTGCCTTGGAAGGCTTGAGTGAGGCAGGGAGCACTGAGGCACTGAGGCAGGCCTCCTGTCTGGGCAGCCCCGGGGAGAGCACTCGTAGCTTGTTTGTGTAAGATGTGGTGAGGCTCAGTTGTGCAACGTCCAGTTGGAATGGTCTGGGTTCTTCTTGTTGTGATATATCATATGGAATCAGCTGTTTTGTATTTCATTTTGGTTGGGGAGTGGAGGTGTAAGTGGCATTTTAGCACCTGTAGTCGTGTGTGTTTGTGTGTGTTTGTTTGTGTGTGTGTGTGTGTGTGTGTGTGTGTGTGTGTGTGTTTGGCTGCAGAATCTTCTGAAAGCACTTTCCTTAGTGGCGTTTCCAGGTGGCTAGTGGCTTAGCTTTAGTGAACACTGCCACCTGTTGATCAGGTGGTGTCATATCATTATTTTTTATTTGTTCAACATGGTACGTTTACTAAAGCTGCACACATGTCCTCCACAGGTTCGAGCTGATGCGTATGTGCTGGCAGTAC
Organism: Tenebrosternarchus preto; assembly: GCA_025802075.1. NCBI lineage: Eukaryota > Metazoa > Chordata > Actinopteri > Gymnotiformes > Apteronotidae > Tenebrosternarchus > Tenebrosternarchus preto. The sequence goes on along the minus strand of JAOYMR010000026.1, from coordinate 20,484,450 downwards.
AACCCTAAGATGCGGCCCTCTTTCCTGGAGATCATCAGCAGTATAAAGGAGGAACTGGAGTCATCTTTCCAGGAGGTCAGCTTCTTCTACAGTGAGGAGAACAAACCCCCTGATACTGAGGAGCTTGACATGGAGGTGGAGAACATGGAGAACGTTCCTTTGGACCCCGCGTCCACTCTGGCCCCTGGCTCCATGCTGGCCCCAGCCTCCTCTCAGGGGGTTGCGGGTGTGCCCATGCCTGTAACGGCGACGCAGCCAACAGGTCCAGGGGTCGTACCCCCATCGGGCCCCGCCACCCCGCCCTCTGCCAGCTCCTCACCAGGGGGCGTGGCCATGGCTAAGTGCTCGGGGCATTCGACGGCTAATGGGCCCACGCTGCTGCTGGGGGCGGGATTTGGCGAGGCGCAGCCGTACGCGCACATGAATGGTGGGCGAAAGAACGAGAGACCTCTGCCATTACCGCAGTCATCGGCCTGCTGATCCGCCCGGCCCATCCCGCCCTCTCACACAGGGTATATCCCACAGTCCCTTCCGCAATACTTCTGAGGAAGTAAATCACATCTACACGTTTTCTTACCTGAAGATTTAAACACGTGGGCCGATGCTGATGTCGATATCCAGATAGACGATACCCTACTGCAAATCAGTCGGTGGCTTATTTTCATGATGATTATTAATTCATCTTTATTTAATCACAATGGAGGATTTGGGAGAAATAAGAGTTTGTGAGAGAGAAAAATGGCTGCCTATTGATCTGGCAATATTTAAGATGACTCATCTAAGCATTGCATTGGGAGCCCCAGCTGCAAACTCAGTACCGTATTTTGTTTGCTTTTCATCCAATTCTTAATGGACATTAAACTGGTATAGAGTTTCTGTACCAGAGAATCATTAGAGAGAAATTTTCATATCAGCCCAATACATGAGCACTTTTTTTAAAGAATGTGTGTGAGTGGGTGCAAGCACATTGTGTGTGTGCGTGTGTGTGTGTGTATATGCCTGTGCGTGTGCATGCATGTGAGGAGTATTTGTGTGTCTTTAAATAAAAACACACACGTCCCTCTCTACCATGCTGCACATCCCTTCATCACAGCTCTTCTGTGTCTCAGCATATTTATCTTCCATGGTGCAGAACCTCCACTAGGATACTTGGTCTTGGTCCTCTGAATGTCACCCAATTGGTCACATTGCTCACTGCTCCACCTAGAGTTTTCATTCAGTTTCAAGTGCACCTGCTAAATGGATGGATGGATGGATGGATGGATGGGTGGGTGGGTGGGTGGATGAGTGGGTGGGTAGGTGGATGGATAGATGGATGGATGGGTGTTTTTCCGACTGCCAGACTGTTTTGCCAAATGAATACTTCTTTTCTCGTCTTAATCATGCCCCTGATAAGGCTCCTCCCCAACACGTCTGTCAATTGAAACAATTGCAGTCAAGGAACTAAAGCTCTTACACTGGGCCTCATGTTTGTTTATACTCTTATTACATTTTGTAATTCTCAGTCAGCTTGGTAAAGGAGTTGGTCTTCACTCCCCTTCGCTTATGTACTTTCTGACTGTGACACAGCCGTTCACTCCGATTCCTCTGAGAGATGGACAGCTTTGACAGTGTTGTTTCAGGCAAAGCAATTGGAACGCCAACTGTCAAGCCAAATATAAAGCAGAAGGGATTGGCTGAAAGCTGAAGGCGTCAGGCAGGGGTAGGGTGTAGCTGATTTCAACATTTGTTTGCAAAGACAAACATTGGGTTGCAAAGGAAAGTGAGGCATTTGTACACAGCAGGTTTTGATAATAGACTCTACACAACTCACAGTTCTATAAAGGTCTTACAGTTGTATGTTAGACCACCATTTCATTTACACACATCATTGATTTGTGTCACTTTTGATAACTTTTTTATGGTTCTGATGTTCACTTATTTGTCTGTACAGAAAGAACGCTGCTATTTTATTCTTTATTTCTTTTATTATTATATATAT
>JAOYMR010000026.1:20453112-20467265 GCA_025802075.1 Tenebrosternarchus preto | reverse complement strand
TCACATAGTGTAGCAATTTTGTGCCTGTTTCTAATGGTGAGGTTCTAGCTTCTTCAATGCCTGTTCCTAATGGTGAGGTTCTAGCTTCTTCAATGCCTGTTTCTAATGGTGAGGTTCTAGCTTCTTCAGTGCCTGTTTCTAATGGTGAGGTTCTAGCTTCTTCAGTGCCTGTTTCTAATGGTGAGATTCTAGCTTTTTCAATGCCTGTTCCTAATGGTGAGGTTCTAGCTTCTTCATGCCTGTTCCTAATGGTGAGGTTCTAGCTTCTTCAATGCTAAAAGCAAAATTTAGCACTGGATGTGTCATTGCTCATTGCGAAATCTAATTTTAAAGAACTTAAGCACATTGCTAATAAACTGCATGCAAACAAGCACTGGGATAATGCTAACGATTTACAGTATAATCTTACCTCACTGTGTTTTCTTCATGCTGTATTTGCATCTTTTTTAGAACAAGTGTAGAAGCACATGTTTTATGTGATATGAATGTTAATAAAACTTCTATTGACATAAAAAAGGCTTGAGGACAAAAACTGAGTTTGAGGTTTAATGCAAAGAGACTGAAGTTTGACTTTTAAAATATTGATTTTTCTGTTATATTTTCTGTCCACACATGGTCTGATTATTGATTCCCAGTCACACACAATAAACTCTTCTTGTATACTTCAGTGTAAATGTCCTAAATCTTGGTCATTTTTGCAAGAATACAGCAAGAATGAAAGGTTAAAAAGTCATGGAAGTGATTCAGTATCAGAAGATTTTCTGGCACAGTAGAGGGTCTTTACAACAGTTCCCGTTTTGTGAGAGAAGCTGATGGAGTATATAACCTAGTTAGCCAGAACCTCTTAGAAACAGTACAAAGACACAGCAGATCGTCTGCATTACTTGAAATCTAACCTTTGTTTATCTAACCTTAGTTTACTAACCTTCGTTTATTTAACCTTAAGTTTATCTAACTTTAGTTTACTGCCAGTCCTCAGTTTTCTGTTGGTAAAGCAGGATGAAGTACTGGACACAGTTCTCTATTGCCACATAAACGACATCCAAGGTTTCACTCATAATAAAGAATGCAGCACAGCTAAATGCAGAGAGGCCCTAGTTTGGGATTTTATCACTGTTAAGCCTCACGTAAATGTGGGAGTGTTTCTGTGGGATGTCTTACATTATGTTGGTTATAATGGTAGTATATGTGCACTGTTGGGTGATTTAAGTAAAGGCTGCCTGCTTAAATGGAGGCGAGTATATTTGGCACACAGATGCAACAACATGTCATTTCCACAAATAAACCTTCTTTCGGACACCCTTCACCTCTGCAGACTGGCCAGTTTACTGCTCAGATCTTGCTACTTTCTAAGATTAAAGGATTGATTTGGGTTATATCAAGTACAGTTTGACAGCTGACTTCAGCTTTTCAACCTTCAGGTAGTTTTCCAACTACTCACACGAATGTACAAACACAGTCACACAGGGTTCATTAAGCAGGGCCAATAAGATGACCAAATACATCGACAAGCAAGTTTTAACCTCAAAGGAAGGTGTCTGTTCAGTGTTTCTTTGATGCTTGGTGATGTCATCGATTCTTTCTCTAGGAACAGATGAGGTAATGGAGGCCCTAACTGGGAGCGTAGTTGTAAACACAGCAGTGTGTCTCCACGGACCTGTAGTAGAACGTGGTCTCTTTTTCAACGGACTTGCTGTTGTTCCACTACAACATCAGTTTCAGTTCAACCAGTTTTTATCCTTCTTTTCTTCTTCCTCTCCTTTTCTGAATGCCTGCTGGATTTGATAAAGCTTTTGAAAGCGTGGGGGGGGGGGGGGGCGTGTGGCACCGGACTGCAGCTGCTGCCCCTGTGTTCTCCAGCTAAGAACCTGATCTGTGCTCTGCGTTATCTGCCTGGTGAGTGGGGAAAGGTTAGCAGCCCAAGGAAGCGCAGACCACTGATTAATAGCCTGAAACTTGGAGCCGTCTCGCGCTTAGATACGAAAACAAAAAGCAACATAGCAACAGGGCTCCTTCGCTCCCAAGCATGCAGGAAGTAGTTATGAGAAATCAGTCACTAATGAGGGTCTTTCAGTGGCTTCTTCTGTGTGACCGCAGAAGGAACAAATGTTAGTCTATGTTTAGAACACTGTATATATAACATTTTTATTGGTTTTATGTAGCAGATGTTTACCTTCACATACACCAATAGCTCTTTACACAAGTCTAGGGCATTTACAGCAACAGAACATAAACAAGGGCTGTTCTTGACAGACTCTTATTTCAGGTGTGGTTGCTAAGCAACAGAGAACCGCTTGATGATGTGATGCCATATTAAAACACATGAAACATGAACATGTAAATCCCCAGTCTTAATAGTCAAACAAATAGGGAGGACTTGTATAATTTTATGGAGTCTTATTTTTTTGCACTAAGTGTCCTTTTCTCTATACTGTAGGCCTCAAGGAAATTATGAGATGATATGTATATTTTTTTGTACATCTTTTTAGGGTCAGTGTCTTTTTGAATGACAGCACTTCTACAAACATTTACACATGGTGTTGCCCTAATGCACCATTCCCCCTAATACAAGCAGATTCAAATGGTCAGCTATTAAACGTTTTAGCATTTTAACATTTATTTAACCTTAAAATAGCTACCTGGGTATGTATTCTTACTGTTGGTTCAAATGTAATTATAGGCTAAAGAAGACATGTAGACAGCTTGCCTACACTTGTATGTTAGAGTTTTGAGGGGTAAGGCCAACAACAGCTCTGTGGTACCATCCTCTCATCAGTCAGTTTCTTGCTGTCTAGTTCATTAAATGCGACTCTCAGGACATGATCACTGAGCTGCTACTCAGGGAAATTAATGCAGAGCTACATTAACAAAATGACTCTTGTCACACATTGTAACCAAAGACACTTTAGACTGAGAGCTTAATTAGCTCTGCATTATGCTTCTTAATGGGCCTCAAATGGGGTCCATCTCACAGCTCTCACCCAAAGTGTTTGAATCCTCTGTTAAGAATTTGGAGTTGAAGACTTGCTATTTCAGAGGTACAGGCTAATGAAGCATGACTCATCGTTTTGCTGAACAGTTCAGCTTAATCTCCCATACGCATGTTGGTGTGAAGGCAGCATGGGGCCTGGGCTCTGAAGTGGTGGAGAAGGCTTGGCTGGAGTGATACGGCCACCCAGCCCAGCATACTGACACAAAGCTGTGGGATGGTGCTTCAGTCTGGAGCCAGAAGAAACATTAGCAATAGTATCTGTTTTTCAGCACTGCACTAGCCTGACATGTATATGTTAACATGGTAGCTTTTGCATTTTTAGAATGGAAGTATAAGGTTTCCTGCAGTCTATGTTTAGCTTTACTCAAATGTCACCCACAGTATGTTATCTGAATGTGTGGAGCCCAGTACTCCACTACTTAAGTACTGATATTCATACTTTAGTACCATTACTCCTATTCAAACATTAGTTGGTTAGTTATGCTTTGAGAGACTTTCAACATTTACCCTGCTACAATCAGATGTGGATTTGACTCCACTGAGTTTTTCAACTCAAATGAAGGACTAGTGTGTTTCTCCCAACCCTAGTTAAAACTCTTCATGTGACTTGTCAGTAGAAAAATCTCCAAACCTTGGATCTTGGTGGCCGCTCACTAATGTAATAATGTCTTTATGACACTGACTAATTGCACTGTAATAAACAACAAAACAAAGAAAGCAAGAGGGAGGGAGGGCTTCACCAGAAGGTAGGCTGTGTTTAGATACAGGCCCTACAGTAGAGAACCCATCTGCCACAGATACCCAGATGTTTTCTGGCTCGGACTGCACCTTCTCTCTGATGCCTGCTGTTCTCCTGCATTTGCCAAGGACTTGTCCTGCTCCTGAGTCTCTTATATGGATATTGAGCTGAGGGAGCCCAGCCTCATTGTGCAGCGCACATCACAGGGGATTATGTCTTTATTAGGTTTGGATCTCCACTCTCTGGAGGCTTTACTACAGAAGAACGCTTAGAGCTCTACACAAAGCCCACACAGAGCTGTCCTCACAGAGCCGACATGGTGGTGCATCCTGGATGGAGTGTTGATGGACAGGGCTAAGCCTGGCTTTCATTTCATTTGACCCTTGTGCTGAATGTGGTGAGGAACATCACTTTTCTGCAAAAGTTTACAACATACTTCTTGTCTATACCTACAAACGTTAATACATTAAAAAATCACGAACATTGTGTATATGCCATGTGATTATAAAAAACCCAGAATGTAATGTCCATAGTGTGAAACCTATGGTGAAAGATTGGTTTTATGCCTTCTGTTACTTATAACAGTGTGTGTGTGTGTGTGTGTGTGTGTGTGTGTACCAGCTTTCACACCAGTATGGGAGGACAAACAGCACTGGTCTACAGGAAACCCAGAGGTTGGACATTATCCAAAGAAGGTCCAGGCTCCATCAGTCTGCATGCTAACAAGTTCCATTGGATGTATGTGCACTAATGCCCCACTAACTCAATTTCTGCTGTGTGCAGCTGCTTGTGCACGTCCTGGTCTTTTCCTGACAGCAGTTACAGAGATAGAGAGAGAAAGAGTAGAGCTGCATGTGTAAGGAACAACCAATGCCTAAATAGTGTGTTAGAATGTAATGTTGTAATGTGGAGGGAAGGCATCACTGATGGGTCAGAGAGTAAACAGAGAGTAAGTCTTCCTGGATACACAAGGCAAGAAATAGAGGTGACTTCACGTGTGACTTCAAAAACATGTTGACAAAACCTTATGGGATGTGATTTAGAATAGCCATCACTGTGTACAGAGGAAGATGCCCTTGCCTGATTTGTACAGAATAATCCCTTGATATGGTAATACAGTAGTACATTTGCTTCAATTAAATTTAATGGTGGTATTCATTTTGCAAATGTTCCTTAAACTTGACAGAGATGTTTATACATCACCCAAGACTTTTTTTTTTGAAGGGATCAATATAACTAGTTCATGATGACAACCAGTGAAAGGACCTTAAAGGAGTGGTTTAAGACAGGCTGTTACAACTCTCATCTGAAGCGCTCTCATAGAAAGTACTCTTCTGTAAGACAGGCATGCCTGGGAGGAAGCTGGAAACCCCTGGCAGCCTCTGTAGCCTCTGCATCAAAAATTCCAGGCATTGGGGCTCCTTTCAGGGGCTGGGACAGAGCTGGCAGTGGCCTTGAGCCTGTATGACTAACGCTGCCTTCCTGCCTGCACACAAACACATGAGCACAGGATTGTGCCAAACTAAAGCCTACCATGCACTCTGGCACCCTCGGAGGGAGGAAAGATGTAATTGGTGAGCACAAATCTAATTCTTTATCATTGGAGCACAGGGGTAATGTAATCAGGGATTTTTACATGATCTGCCAGTTTCAGAGCCTCTCATGCTTAGTCATCATCACCAGACCAGGAGTGACACGAGCAGCGTTTAAGACTCCTCTGAGGGGGTAGCGATCTGCAGCATTCAAGCAAAGCAAGGGAAAGTAGGGAAACCAATGGATATAAAACTGCCTTTTAAAAATAACAAGGATCCACGTGCTGTTGAGAGATTTTGCATGGTGGCTCAATGGTGCATTTTCTTACACTGCAGTGACCACATCATACATATTCAGGTGCAACACTACTTCATAGTGCAAGAATCTACAGATGACATCATTGTTTTGTGAGAAAGGTAAACGCTCACCGCAGCGCCTGTCAGTCAGAAAGAAAAGCTCCAGTGTGGCACAAATAGAGGTAACTGCTCCCTGGTAGTGAGTGTAAACTCATCCAATTCAGTTTTGCTCATCCTACGGGCTTTATGGACAAGATCTATTTAGATCTGGATGTGTGGTGAGGCTGTTTCATTGTTCCAGGGTTTTGCAGACGACGCGTGTTAAAAGGCAGTGCTGAGTGTGGCAGCTCAATCCTTTCAATGCCAAATTTAGAGCCACTCTGCAACAAAGGAAAACAGGGAGCTGGGCCAGAATCTACGTCTGCACATACTTTCAGTGACACAAAACCAGCAAACAAACTACCAGTGCATGGGAAAATGCCTAGACACATTTCTGACCAGTGTGTCATACACACACACACACACACACACACACATATATATATATATATATGCGGAACTACAAATTTCACAGAGCCCTGATTACATAACCCAGAATAACAAATGCACAAATTAAGAAAGGTCCACTGAGACAAAAATAATAATAGCTTTATCTATCTATCTATCTATCTATCTATCTATCTATCTATCTATCTATCTGTCTGTCTGTCTGTCTGTCTCTCTGTCTGTCTGTCTGCCTGCCTGTCTCTGAATCTCACACACAAACAAAAACTGAGAACAGAACATTCTGAAATTCACAAATAATATCAGTACTTCAGAAGGTCTGAGAACTGAGAGAAATACTGTAAGGACTGAGCTATAATGTACATCCTTTTGGTTTCCAGGACATGCTGCATCTTATGAAAAAAGACTACAATTTATGAAATAAATTAAATGCTCCAAAGGTTGTGCGCAGATATCCTCATAAATCTTATAGAGCAGCGACCCCTGGTGGCAGTTTAGTTCTATTAGTATGAAAACAGGAAGAGGGGTCTCAAAATTGAATAAACAACATTCCCTCGTCAAACAAAGACCCATAAAAATATGTAACATCAAAGAGAAATAAATACAAAATCTTATATTTACAAACAAATACACAAATGTTGTGTTTAAATAACCCACCTAATATTTGAACTCTTAAATCATACCAGAAGCCTTTGGATCCAGACCCAGAATGATACTGGACACTGTAGGAGTCATAAGAAATAAAAATAAATAGAGCTGGGCATGTGATTCAGTGACGGGTTTTAATGGAGTATCCAATGTTCATAGCACACTGTGTTATAATTACAGTCTTCACCAGAATGAAACAAGTACAAAGACCAATCACAATAAAATGTACCTTTTGTAGTGGGATGTTTGCAAGCTTATGACTCTCCTACACTACATTAATACAGCAGAATAATGTAGTATGGCATGGAGACAAGACCAAGCTCACTGGGCTAGAATAACCCAAGCCATGAATATTGTGTTAGTTTCAGATGTAATTATATATGTATGTAATAATATATTTATAACTGTATCACTGGGAGCTTTGTAACACTAGCATTTTTGTCTAAGCAACCTTCAGAAGCAACCTTCAAAAGAAATCCAATAAGCATGTGTAACCTTAACCAGCGCCCCCAAGTGTCAGCTCTGTGGAATGTAAATACAGTCACATATGCCACCTGCTGGCTGGAGCCAAGATAGGAGCATGTCATATCAATCAATCAATCAATCAATCAATCAATCAATCTATCTATCTATCTATCTATCTATCTATCTATCTATCTATCTATCTGTGTGTCTGTCTGTTTATCTGTGTATATGTATACATCTCTGACAGATATATATGCATACTGTAGCAGATCTAACCAAAAAACTATTTTTAAAACATTTCCATGCATAAAAACAGATCAAAACAGTGTCTACAAATAAAATTAAACCTAACAGAACTAAATCAATCTAAACTGTATGCTCTATATTCTTTGTGAGAGGAGTCTCTAACCTGACCCTTCACCTCAACTGAAACTACATCCTCCAGGAGTCATTGCCTCCTGAACAGAAAGATGCGGCCGCGTCGGAAGTGCTTGGCATGGCCATAGCTGATGCCGACTGGGAGCCACTGAGAGTCTCTGTGTCCTAACAATGGCGAAGTCTGTCCCTGCCAGACTCGCTCCGGAAGGCAGGGAAAGCAAGTGTGGCAAGATCTGGAAGCTGAACCAGGCCTTAACCATCAATGGACTGGATCAGTGTGTTTCTGCTTCCTGTATTCCATCCTCTTTTATTCTTTTTAAATGGGTTGAATTTATAAATGATTATTTGTAGGTTAAATGAACCCCTTTTTGGTTTTGTTCTTTTTCATATGCTTGTTGAATTTGATCATAGTCTACACTGATCCACTTGAAAAGAGCTTGTTAATTATTTACTGAGACCTGGCTCAGTTGTATTTTGGATTAATCCATTCAGAGAAGTGTTAAGTGAGACTGAATAGACTGGATCTTAAATATAGCAGGATATAGCTATGCAAGTCTCCCAAAATGCTGTTGGCTTAGTACAATTATTTCATCTTTAGTTCACAAGAAAAAGCATCTGAATCCATAGCGATTCAGTCTCAGATACAGCCTAGGGCAGCTTGTAATGCAGCATTTGTGTAGTTCTGAAAAGGCGTTTAATACATTTATGACCGAAAAAACCGAATGCAGGCAGGTCATACAACGCAACGTGGACCTTATTGTGTAGTTTGTAGTTCTAGTACAAATAAATAACAAGTTTAATCGCATAATCTTTAAACCAGCGAGCGTGGTCCTGGAATTTACACAACTGTAAGACAAAAAAATATACAGTTTTAATGGTCACAGAAACCACATATATCTCTAGTGGTATTAAGGCAACTGTTCTGATTGCCGTTTTAGTATTGTACTTAGTCCAATTTGTGAAATTGGTTATATGTAGCGGTATTCAATGGCCTTGGACAGCAGTCCGCTATAAATGTTAGGTTCTAACGTGGCTAGGGATCTGCTAAATAAAAAATAAGTCACTACTGTGATATTTTTTGTGCGGCAGATAAAATGCTTAAAGATATCGGCGAAACAGAGGTTAAAACAATTGCGTTCAAACCAGACCGCGCTCACTAGCGAAGTGCTCACGTCACGCTGTCGAGGGTCGGTCTGTACCTCTTTTCAGGTTGAGTACGCACGGAGTTGCATCTGGAATACGGTTTGATTTACGCCTACACTGGAAACGCAACCTGCTCCCAAAATCTCCTCCGCCGGTGTCCCCACCACGTTTTACCCAGTTCGCTCTCATGTAATTGCTGTCGAGGTTTTTTTTTTTTAAATCTGTAGGCATTTCACTGGAAGTCACGTAAATGTTAAAATAGTGCCGAATGCGTTATTTTATGTTCTGTGTGGTGCCCTCACTCCAACAGTCCGCTACAGTGAGAAGATGGCGTCGGAAGGAGCGAAAGGGGAGCAGCCACCTCCGGTACAAACGCTGGTAACCGCTGTCCATGGAAGTGTTGAGGGGGTAAGATATCATGAACTAATAATTTCTTATTTTACTAATATTCGTGTAAATATAGGAAAAGATAGAAAGATGGACCAAGGCTGGTCATCTTATCCCACCCTCCCCGATGCTAATCCTCAACTCTAACCAAATACTACGGTGCCTATCAGTAGATGTATCACGGTCTCTGGCGGTCCAAATAGAGCTTTCGGTTTTTGCTACATTACAATAAACATTTAACGTTTATAAACGCAGACGTAAGAGTTTACACTATCGTAGCATCCTGGGCTTCAATTAGATGACCTAGCGCTGTGTCTTCATTCAGAGAAGCTCTCGTAAGACTATATCGTCCAGTGAATGTGCAGCTGCGCAGTGATTTTTTAAAAAAATATTGTCATGATGGTGTTTGATGGAGGGGGGGGGGTCATTTATCCCTCTATTTGTCAAAAGATGATTACTTGGTTATTGCAGCTAAAAATTCCATTTTGCCAACGGCTTGTAACTGAGCTGCTTGTTGTGTGTGTGTGCGTGTGTGTGTGTGTGTGTGTGTGTGTGTGTGTGTGTGTGTGTTTGATTTATTTATTTTTTAAGTAATAATGTCACACTGAACTGTTGCTTATTGAATGTATTCATTATAGTTGCAGTTATGTTATACAATTATGCACATTATAGTTACAATTTTGTAGCAAAGCGAAATAATGTTTCAAATATTTATTTGTATCTATGCAAATCTACTTTTATAGGAATGCAGCCATTGATGCATTTTTTTTATTTGAGATTAAAATTGGAGTTGCGATTGCTCAATTACCATTGTAATTGAGTACTGTAGTTATCATATGTAACAGGCCCTGCTAACCACCCTGTATTATAATTAGTGTTGCACCAGTAAGAGGATCTGAGAATCCTGTCTAAATAATGGTTTCTGTTCTTAAATTGTATAGATCCACACCATATATCTAACCATAGCACTTATAGACTTAATGACCTCATTTGTTCTTATGCTAACGCAAATTAGTGTGTGTGTGTGTGTGTGTGTGTGTGTACTCCCTGGGGGAAAAAAACAAACTATATATACATATATACCAAAAAACTATATATACATGCTTATGAAAATGTATGTATGCAAATATATATAGACAGCATGAGCTGTGGCAGGATCGTTGTCTGGGGTTAGGATCTCATTTCAGTAGATACGGCAGAGTGATTAAGAAATTATGTAAATAGGAGAAATAAAGACAGAGGTGAAGAAGCAGAGCAGGGCAAGTAAAGGGAACACAGAGGGTTGGGGACGTGTTCACTGGAGATGTTTCTAAATCGGTCTGAATTTCAGTGACTCAGCTGACATAGTAGCATGTCATCCAGCCAATCTGAGCCATTTTAACAGTCAGAGGCTCGTTTACATTTGGCGTTCAGTTGAACAGGTGCTCTGGCTGTACCACAGAGCAGCCAATGGGCAGCGTCAGCCATAAATCTCTGTCTCGTGGGTCCGTCCGGATGCATCTCAAGGGCTCGGGAGGGTATGGTGTTGGTGTAAGGGTACACTTGAAGCCATTTACTCTGTAAGCCCAAGTATGGGTCTTTTCTTTCTTATTATTTAGCAGAACTCCTTCCAACAGGACCGCTCAGGGAGGGAGGGTATCCAGTTTGACACTGGATTTTATTTATTTTTTTTAGAGGAGGTGGTTCTTGGTTTACCCTCATGCAACTCAGTCTTGCTTGGGGTTTAGTCGGTTTCTTTTTGTGCATTGTCAGTGAGGGTTTATTTAATGAGGCCACATCTGTGGACTGTTTGCCGGTCCTCAGTGAATAACGTTTGGTTTGTGGCAATTCACATGACAGATTACAGTCTTACGTGCATCTTGCACATAGCAACATGACAGCAAGACAATAATAGGCTTATGTTTGGTTTTAGCTTTTTAACATGCCTGCTGCATCAGTAGCTAAATAAGCTTAATGAGCTCTTCTTAGTAGATATATGCTAGATATTTATTCTTTTTTTAAATATTTTTTTTTCTAGTTTTTGTTACATGCAAAGGGTAAGAAATATCGAAATATTATATCTGATTTTGCCAGTATCCACTGGTGCCCGCAGTATCTTTCACGTGCCACATGATCAAGAGCACCATCAGCATCCAGCTCACTGCACCCTCAGTTGGACCACATTCTGAGGATCCATCTGAACTGTGTTTTGTATTCTACTGTTCTGGGAAACTTATCAGCCGTCTTCAGCCAGTCTCATCTTCAGTAGCCGGGTTTAAGAAAATAACACCAACGTGCTTTAGCTCAGTATTAACTCATCAGACAGATAGTGGAAACAAAGCTGGAGTTAGAGCCTCTTAAAGATAACCCAAAGCAGTCAGGATGTTCGCAGAAAGGCAGCCCTTAGCACAACTGATGCAAGTCTTGCCCCTTGCATTGTAATACTGGAGCTTGTATCCTAACCATGTGCGTTCATGATTAGGTAATGAACCTCAAAAGTGAAACCCAATCTGATTACTCCAACTCCCCCCCCCCCCCCCCAATCTCTACAACCACCCACCCCCCAACTGCCAGATGGACTCCATTTGTCAATAAGTCCTGCTCAAAGAGACCCACTTAGGCGTTTTACTGGAACCCAGTATATATTTCCAGAATGCTGTGCCAGAGACCATCATTTGCAGGGGTAAAGCATATTGATTAGCCATATAGTGTGAAAAAAGTAGTCCCAGCTAGAAATTCCAAGAGAAATGTTTTCTGTTAAATGGAATTAAAGATTATCCACTTCTCATGTTTTTAGATGAAGTTGCCTTCTTCAAGGAGTCTATAGATTTGGAAAACATTTATATTTAGAATGTAACAAATCATGAAGATGGTGACAACTAAATGTATTTTGTCTTAACAGGAGCAAAAACATTAAAGCGAAATGCGATTTTATACGATCTTCAAACAGCTAAGGATCTGTGACTGAAACATAGTGACTCAGCAAAGCTCTGATAATATATGTAATTGGATAGATTAAGAAATCTGAAGCAAGTAAATGAGATTTTCTGTTAATGCAGTATGTTGGGACTTAGGCTTTCACATGATGGTGTTTGTTACTTGTTAGTTTCACTTGTTAGTCATGAAGTGTTGGTGAAAGAGAACACAGTACAGTGACATGCTTTGGGCAGGGAGAAAGATGGTGGTTGAAATAACCTCTCAATAGTATTATAAAGACAGTCTCTTCTCTTCACCTTTAAATAGTGGTTTCCCCTCTGTAATTCTGTTGGATGTGGTTGCAGGGCCTTTGTTGTATTTCATTTTATTCACACAAATCAGTAATCATGAGTTGCATCTTTCCGACGCATCTCACACTTCTTCTGTCTGAAACCTGGTTTCCTTTCAGCCATGCCCAATGTGTCCCGGTGCCTCTGTGTGTTTCAGAAATATGAGCTGAACATGGATAATCTGAGCAAGCCAGAGCTTCTGACCCTGCTGAGCATCATGGAAGGAGAGCTGGAGGCACGAGACCTGGTCATCGAGGCTCTCAGGGTAAGCTCCACCCGTACCCCTACACCCTCAGAACTGCTGCCGCATGGTGCAGCTGGTGTAGTTCTGGTGTATTTCTCTCATGCATGGTGGAGATGTAGCTGGTGTAGTTTTTTTGTGTGCAGATTTGTTTCTGGACACTGTCTGCACTTTAAGGTCATCTATTAATTTGGTCATGAATTTTAGCATGGTGGAGCATAATTTCAATGTGATTTGTTTCTAAAATGATACTGAATGTCTTTTTGAGCTACAACTGAAAAACCTAGCTTTACTGTTCAGATAGACTTGAACTATTATATCAGTTCCACTGAAAATTCATTATTATACTGGTTTTATAGTCTTGAAAACCTTATAAGCAATAAATTCATTAAAGACATTTTGCAAGAAATCAGATTTACATTTTTTTTCTTACCCTACCTGTACCTGGGCTAAGGTATAAAAATTGGGCTTCTTTAGTTTTGTACTGGAGTTTACACTGTTGCTCAGATGATATCTAAGTGTGTGTTGATTTTGGCATGTTGTTTGTGTTACGTTTTGGCTTTGTTAGCCTCACAGCTCTAGTACAAAACTGAAATAACAAAATATCGTTGTATAATTAATTTCATTTTTTTGGTGTATCTCCTTTAAATTAAGCTCAGCCTGAGGTTAAGCTGAAGCTCAGAACGTGACGGTTTAATAAATGGTTTGTTCGGATTCATCACTTGTTTCTTTTTTTTTATCCTGTCTTTCTTGAAAGTTGAATGGGAAAATCCCTGTTAGTTTTGGTATTTTATGTGATGCTATTCTGAAGCCGCAAGACCGGCCAATAAAACTTGTGCTCAGCAGACTTGTCCTTTACAGTAATATTCCAGCGTTCGTCTTTGCATCCAGGCCAGTGTCTTACTGTGTGATGAAAAGCCAAACTATCTGGACTGGAATGTGTGCGATGTCAAGGTCAGAAGTGATGTTGTATTTTCAGGTGTTCTAGTTCAGCTAGTTCTCTCAGACTTGTCGTGGAGTCCTGTGTGGTTCTGTAGAACTCACTTCTAGGCTTGTTGATACAATGATGGCCGTCTCTCTGTCCGTTTCCGCCTGTCCTCTCTCCATCTGTATTTCTCTCGTATTTAAAACTAGCAGGCAGCTGTGGTTTTATCTTGTCTTGTCCTCTGTCTTCTCTCTCTTGCTTTGCTCAGCAAGGCTTGGCATTTCACTCTCTGTTACACTGTTTCTCAGGATCCCAGTGTCTCCCAGCAGGCTTCTCCCCGATGTCCGATACCCCAGCGCTCTCTTTCCATCCCCACTTCACTCTTTCCATCCCCCTCCTTCCTCCCTCATCCCGTTTTTCCCTCAGTGCAGCAGTCACAAGCACAAAGTCTCATTTGTTCCTTCTGAGAAGCCTGATCAGATACAGAGCAAAAGGAGATGGACAAATCCATTAGGGGCCTCTGGCCAGGGGGCCTGGGGGGGGGGGGGGGGCAGTGGTTAACAAAAAAAAGCCTATATGCACCAGCAAGCCCTTTGTTTCCCCCATGCACAGAAAATGGATATGAACGTGAAATTGACGCTATGTGGATCAAAGTAG
>JAOYMR010000026.1:20419422-20430016 GCA_025802075.1 Tenebrosternarchus preto | reverse complement strand
CACACACACACAAACACACACACACTCACTCATCTATATTCCAAGACTGAACTTGAAAACGTATGGGTTTTTTTTTATATTCACGTGCGTGTGCATGTCCATGCGTGTGTGTGTGTGTGTGTCTGTTTGTGGGTGCATATTGTGTGCTGCAGGTGAGGCTGAGTGGCTTCCTGGCCAAGGGCTGGCTCACTCTCCTTGGGATTTGATCCGGAAGCGTGTGAGCCAGCGGATCTCCATCCTCCTCAAAGGTGAGTGAGAACGCTCCACATTCCCTACTCTCCTTGCATGTAGTTTCGGTCTGTTGTGGATTCCCTCATTGAGATGCACTATGTACCTTTAAGATTCTGCAGTTTTCCTACCTCAAGCGTAGTATAAATACTCCACACAGACTCCAGTAATGTAACACTCTTTATTCAGTCATTTAACGACCCTTCCTGTCCACCTAATCATGTGGTCCAAGATCCAGAATATCACATCACGCATGACAGTGTGTTGAGGTGGTCCTGTCAGATGCCTGTGCAGATAAATACAGAGATGTGTGTGCGTGCTCTTGGATGCCTGGGTGTGCTGATGTACTGCCTCTGTGATTTGGTCTGATGGTGGTGTTTAAGTGTTTGCTCTGTGTCAGGCCTGGTGGAGTGCGCTCTAGATGAGATGACCTACGACTCCCTCATCCCACTCCAGCTGCTGCAGAACTATGTCCGTCTGGTACGCTGAGTCACACACACACACAGACTTATCCTCACTGGAGTCTGGCTCTCTGCTAGAGAGCATTCCTTACCTGGAGCCAGGGAGTCTGGGGCTTCAGCCCTTCACTACACACACACACACACACACACAAGCATGTTTTCAGATATATATTACATGGATGAAGTATGTGGTCTGTGGAATGCTGTAATTCAGACTAATGAACCATGACTGTGTTTATGTGGCTCTGATATCAATCACTGTGTGTCTGGTGCATCATAATCCTGTGATGTCACTGCTCACAACGTTGTCTCTCGCCCTTCGCTCGCTGGCTCAGGTGGAACAATATCGCAATGTTATTTTCCACGGCCTTGAGGGGAGCTTTCAGGAGTACATCGCCAATCAGATCTCCCACCACATCAAGGTAAGAGACGGAAAAGGAAACGAATGTGATGATGCAAGGGGTTCAGATAGGTGAGCCTGTTGGAGAACTGTTGACAGTGGGAGTCTGTATTGGAACTGGGTTAAATTTTTTGGCTGTGTACCATCGGTCATGAGTGTATCACGTGGGAGGAACTCTGTCTTGGTAACACTGACGCTTACAGACAAGGGCATACATGGAATAGATTATCCATCAGACATTATCCTGAAATGCAGACATGTAACCAGTATATAGTGGGCCTGTCCAAGGCATTTGTAACGGTATGGATGTGATTGGACAAGACTGCAGCAAGTGTGAAGGCGTTCACCTCTGTTTAGGAGTAGATTAGTACATGTTTGTGCAAGTCCTGCAGCCCACACCACAAAAAGGGACTTGACAGCTATAAAATGTGTCAGAAACAGGCCTGGAGTCTCTGCAATGTGTGCACGCTATCAAAAATATACAAGCACACAAGTCACAGAGTGGGTGCTAATATGCAAAATACATATAGGAACGAGTCCACAGTCCTGCACAGGGTTATTAGATGGTGCCACTACACATAGGCAGAAGCTGTTTGTTGAGAAAGGCCTGTGGGAGTCATTCACAGGGAGCTGGGAGGAATCTGTCTGTGACTCGGAGTCTTCCCTGTATAGACGTTTAACAGGTCTCGGAATGCATACCAAGTTACAGATGATTGGACAATGTGTCCCTTCTTTGCCTGAGCAGATGCAGGCCTGAACCAGGCAACCACAGCCAAGCCTGTATGGGCTTGATGATGGCTATGTAGAACTTGAACAGTACTGCCTACGGGAGGTTGAATTTCTTCCGCTGTTGCAGCAAGTACATCCACTGCTGAGTCTTCTTGCAAGGGATGGTTTGAGGTCCTGTAACAGCACAGTGTCTAGGAACTTGAATGTCTCAGCTGTTTTGAGTCTAACACCAGAGGATAAGAGGATAAGTACAGGTTGAGAGAGGGTGCCCGTCTCCCGAAGCTGTGAGATGTGTTTCAGAGATTAAAACCTGAGACTGCTGTTTAGTCTCGAAACATGATTCATCGGCATCTTCAAAGTCAGCCTTTCGTCTGCAGTAGAATGTATCCCTGTGGCCTCAACATTTGCCTGGTTGGGGACTAACCACCTAGTCTCAGCCTAAAAGGGACTAACCGCCTACTCTTAGCCTAAAAGCCGGTGGGAACTGAGATTGAAATGAATGAATTTTAAATGTGTTTAAATATGATATTCATGCCCATTTAGGACCTAAAGATATATTTGGTGGTTGCTTTTACATGTTGTCTGTGCATGTACATCTTCCAGCACCGGCAGGAGGCCATGGGGATAGCCTGTGACATCATCCACGTGGAGATAGAGGAGGACCTATCTAAGGACCAATTGCTGGAGACTTTCATCAACTGTGGTAGGACATTCTCCCTCACTCATCCAAATCTAATGTTGCACCACTGAAGCTCGCGGGTGAGCATTAAAACATTAAACTTATCGACCCAGTTTGCTACCGAAAGCTACATGGTGGAGCATGGGTGTATGTGGTATAAAGGTGGCGTTGGTGGTGCGCTGTGTCTCAGGGTTGCTGGTGCCCGCGCAGGAGGGTGTAGTAGGACGACGCGTGGTCGTAGTGCTGGAAGGGCTGGAAAGAACTCACTCGCTCAGCCACATGCTGGAGGACTTGTGCGAGCCGCTGGAGAACCGGGGCTTGCTCTACTCTCTCTCCCTCAGCCATGGTGAGTTGCTCACGCTTCCTTCCTGACAATTAGCAGAGGAAGTTCACACGTCAGAGCTTTAGTGCAATTAGCTCTGGTTTGACTTCATTCGTGCCTTCTGCAGACTAATTTAATTCGACTGTTGGCCTGCAGGTCTGGAGGGACTGTACTACTTCCAGGAGGGCAGTTTTCTGATGGGCACGCTAGCCAGGCCGCGGCTGCAAGGCACTGAGCTCCGACTGCAGCAGTATTTCCGCTGGGTTCAGCTACGCTGGGATACGGAGCCCCTCAGGGGCATGCTGGGACGCCACCTCCGCAGGAAGCTCCTTCATCAGGTCAGCCATCCACCTCCTCCTCTTGCTCCTCTTGTTATATCAGTTTGACCTGGTGGAAGTTTTTCCTGACCCTGGTTCTGGGGCATGCTGCTCTACACATTGTACAGTTCTCCCTCTTCCAGAATATCTGACTCACCTCATGATAACACGCATGATAATTGCATTACAGTTGAGAGAACTCTAAAGTGCAAGACTTGGGTACTTCAGGACTACGGTCTAGAAACACAGATGTATTCATTGTATTTTTACATGTTGATGCTATTTCTGTGATGACCTGTGTTATGATGTTTACAGACTCGGGGTGAAACCTGGCCCTGTGATGGGTCCATGCCCAGAGCTCTCTCCTGGGTGTGTTCAGTCTGGTACCAGCTCAACAGCTGCCTCTCCCGCCTGGGGACCCCAGAGGCACTCCTGGGCCCATATGTCTTCCTCTCTTGCCCAGTCCTGCCAGAACAGACTCACGCCATCGTAAAGTGAGTCCATGAAACTCACACATTCATCTCTCTCTTACAGTCCATCTTACAGTCATGCATGAGGTGTCCAGCCTCTCAATTTTGTGTCCATGTTTAGGTGGCTGGCACACCTGTGGAATGTGGTGGTGGTCCCGCGTGTTGAGGATGCTGTCATCTCTAGGGTGACAGCCAAGCGCTCTGTCTCCCAGCGATGGTCTCCCAGCAACAAGGGCTTGAGCCCAGGGCAAAGGGCTGTGGTCCAAGCATCTCTCAGCATCATCCTGAACAAGGCCTTGCTGCAGGGCTGCCCACTGTCCCGTTCAGGTGCGGTCATAATTCCCTCCAGTTCCAGAATGCCTTTCAACTGTGAACCTGCTAGCATTTGCCCACTGACCACAGAGCCTGGGAAGTGTCACACAATATATTTACATGTTTGTTATCTGTCATTATTGCAGTTTTGAGAAATGGCTGCCAAAATTAGAATTTTCATGAACTACATTGTGTTATTTGTAAACCCTAGTCATTACACTTCTTCATTTGTTGTCTGAATGTCATTTAGAGATGGACGGGCTCCTTCCAGAGTTCCGAGGTGGGTGTTTCCCGCTCTCCTCTGTTAGCTCCTCCTACAGGAAAGGTGGGCGAAAGGGCCGTGATAGTGGTGCATGGAGAAGATCCAACACCAGTCCACGAAAGAAAGGAAGTCCCAGTGCTGGGAGGGCATCCAGCAGCTCCTTACGAGAAGGTTCGTGAAGGTTGTTTTATTTATTTATTTTTGGCTGATGTTAAGAGTGATTTATTTAATTCCCCTTAGTAGACTATGTGCAGTTCTTGCAGTCAAATAAAGGTAAGGGTAACACCATGGCATCTTCTCATTCTTCAGGCTCTGTGGCCAATTCAGATCTCCACCTACTGACGAATGTCAGTTACCCCAGGTTTGTGTTCTGAAACCATGCTCACTGACTGCTCTGCTAGCAGAACGTACTGTTAGCACCTCCACACTTGGGACTGCAGAATTTTGGAATATTCAGTAATGGTCTGGGAGTGTGGTGTCAGTGTGGTGCACCAGTGATTGTTAAATGTGTGTCGTCAGGCTCGGTGATGAAGACTCCATCGCTCTTACTCTTTATTCCGATGATGAGAGTGATCTGATCAAGGAGCTGCAGACCATGTGCTCCAGCAAGTCCGAGCCAGACATAAGCAAGGTAAACCAAACTGGATTGCTACAGACAGTAACAAGTTTGTACATCTGTCCAACCCAATGAAACTGGAGCTGGAGCCCCACGCTGATTTGCTTCAAGTTTGACCCAAATATAATGTTGATGGAACAGGCTCAGAAACAACATTTTACTACCTGTCCTACAGTGTGGAATTAACTAGTCAATTCAGTTTCCATAACTGTTATGGAAACATAATCATCTTTTTATGTGTCCATGCTGCAGATTGCTCTGTCTCAGGAGGACTTTCTCAAGCTCCCTGGCTCCTGTCGACCCACTCCCCAGAGGAAGGCTGACCAGGGATACACTGGCATCCGACCGCAGGCCATAAGAGTGGAGAGTGGTGTGGAGGTCGCCCAGCCTCCACGGCAGCAGGTAACACCAACCTCTAGATCAGGATAGTCACACTTTAGTTCTGGTGTTTTCTCTGATTTAACCTATCCGATTCAGGTCCTATCAGTTAATAAACCTTCCTAAGATGATCTGTGTGTGTTAGAGCAGGAACAGTTCTAATCTCTGCAGTTCTGAAGCTCCTCAAGACCCTGAATTTCGCAACCCTGTTTCTAGAGCTGCCATGTAACGCACACAAACCCTTCACAGCAGTCAGCCAGAATTCTGTTTGGGATAATGTCTATATCAATGGTGCATGTACTAGCATTGACTGATCTGACCACTCGTTCACAGATTGACAGTAGTCACTCAGCAGACAGCCACGCCTCACCTCGGCGTTTGGCCAGGCCCAAGTCTCAGCTCCCCGTCCCCAGCAGCAGGGGGCAGCAACAGGCTCCCAGCAATACCCAGCAAGCCGCTACCTCCATCAGCAGCAGTACTCGTTCCCCCCATACCCACAGCAGCAACCCCAGCAGAACCCATACGAGCAGCAGAACAAGGCAGGCCCCGCCCAGAAACAACAGAAACAACCAATCAGAAGAGGACATCTGGATACTCAACTCAAGCTTGCATGAAAATTGCAGCAACCATAAATAGACCATCCCTTCCCAAGCCCATATCCCCACTCTGTAAACTCCCTCTACTTTGTGAAGTTATGTTACTGAAAGCGTTTTATTTACACGTTGTTTTACTTGTTACACTATATTACCATGTGTACTTGGGGACCATAGTTTTATTATAATTCACTGTTGAAGTATTTGAGATTTGAAAGAAAAGTGTTTGCAGAACTAGCAAGCAAAGGCTAATAAAGGAAGTGCTTAGTCAGCTTTTACCTTTTAGGTGAAAATATTGTGGATCAAAGGAAAAGCAGGCAGTCATTTTGCTATTAAGCATTTTTCGACTATTTTATGTTTTGAGTAGTTGCAAGGTTAGTTTTAAACAATGTTGAAATTAATCAGGGTTTTACCAAATATGTGTAAATATTAAAGGTGGGAACTTAAATGTTATATAGACTAGTGTATGTGGTATTGCGCTTGTACATTGAAGAACTTAAAAGAAAAAAAGGAACTGTATATAATGTTTGTAATATTAACATTTTTGTTGATATTTTTCACTTGTTTCAAAGTGAACTGAATGTGGCAATAAGTTGTCATTGCAAACAGTTTTTTCTTTTGTCTGTAAAGCCATAAGTAGTTTCCATTATACATGGAATGCGTGCTGAGTTATGACGTGCTCAAACCTGTGGGGGAGCCTCCTCTGAAGTTTGAGACGGCACGCATTCGTTTTCAATTGATTGTTCTTCTGTAACAAACACTTAGGATAATAATCAAGTATTATTTTAAACTTGCCATTGTTCATATGTACAGAAGAGACTATAGTCGACCACGGATGTTGAAATGTAAGATGGGTATCTGATGAGGTTCAGAGAAACTGTTCTGTTTCCTCCAAGTACAACGATTAAAAATGCACTGTTCGCCCAACCATAAGCTCAGCTGTATTTTTCCCTCCAGACATTCCCACATGTGCTCCAGGGTTATCAGTAGAAGGTGAAAACCCATGGAAATGAGAACAACATAAAGAAATTCATAATAAACTACCTGACATGCAGAAGAATGTTTTTCCTAAAATGTAGACAGGTAGGGCAGAAGGTGTTTAGGCAGGTCTTTAAGCAGGATGGGGGTCATTTGAGATCAAGTGTGTTTGGATATACAAACAGCACAGTTTAAGGAATCAAATGAGCAGATATCAAAATATATACCATGTTTGGAGGAACATCTTTTATCTGTTTACACCTAAGCAAAACAATATTCCAATTTCTGCACTTTGGTCTTAGTTGTATACATTTTCTAAAAAAAAAAACACATACACACAACCTGCTTCCTTTTTTGGTTTTTTTTTTTTCATGTAACTTGTCTTACAATAAATCCATAAATAAGTTCAGAGGAAGATTTACAGCTGTTTGTACTGAGACACAACATATCAGGGCCACAGAGAGAATCTACTCATAAAAGTGTCTTTTGTACATGGTTCCTGGTCTCACTTGGTCCTGTTATGAAAGTCTATATAGTACCTTAACTTATATTTAGTGCATATAATGGTCTGAAATACATCTTACTTTTCCACTGTACCACTATCCTGTCCCTGTTAATAAGTTCACTTCAAAACACTTTCCAGTTGAGTGATTTTTTTCCAATTTCTCAGCAATTTCAGCTATTTTTACATGTAGGATGGATGTGCATCTCTGAGCTGGTGCTGGTGGAGTGTCTAGTCTCTGCTGGCAGGTGCTCAGAGGCGAGTGTCCTGGCCGTCATCTTCTGCTTCCTCCTGCAGAGGGACCGTGACGGAGCTCAGCTTGGGCGGGGCCACGCGCATGCTGGAACCCCTTCGGGGGAAGAGCTTGAGGTGTTCGGCTGGACTGATGGCCTGTTTCAGCTGGCTGGCCTCGTTCAGGAGCTTCTGGATGGAATCGTAGGTCTTCACCTTACCTTGCTCCATCATCTGTAGCGATACGATGAGGAGAAAGATCAGTGCAACACTGAGTGACGTA
Source organism: Tenebrosternarchus preto (assembly GCA_025802075.1). Taxonomy (NCBI): domain Eukaryota; kingdom Metazoa; phylum Chordata; class Actinopteri; order Gymnotiformes; family Apteronotidae; genus Tenebrosternarchus; species Tenebrosternarchus preto. The sequence goes on along the minus strand of JAOYMR010000026.1, from coordinate 20,422,255 downwards.
CAGAAATTCAACATCTGAGATAAAGTGCAATTAAATGACTGTAGGTCATTTACATGATGGTCGAAATGTGAGTGTAAGTGATGAGACTGAGGGTGCCTTACCAGGAAACGTTGGCACTCAAGCAGTGGCTCCACCTTGTGTTCACACAGTAAAATGGTGCAGGCGGAGAAGGACTGCCTCAGTGTCTTCTTCAGGACCTTCACAGTGCTGTAATCCACCCCAGCCCACAGTTACCATCACACACTCCCCATAAAACTAATTTCAACACTTAATTCTCAACACCTTGTTTACCTAGCTGCCCGACAACCTAAATGCAAAATATCTACACTCTAGTTCTTTATATTTTTAGAATCCAGTTCTATATCATATTTCATTTGTAAGTTGTGTATGTGGTATATGGAGCTGGTGTGGAGTTTTCATACAGTGGGTCGAGGTGAGCGCTGGGCTCGTCCAACAGTAGGATCCGAGCTTGGCTCAGAACGGACCGGGCCAGGCACAGCAGCTGCTTGTGGCCGTAGCTCAGCACGTGGCCGCCGTACTCCAGCTGAAAGTCCAGCCTATCAGGGAACTGCTCGATCACTGACTTCAGGCCCACCTGCAGAAGCACACTCCCAGCTATCAGACCGTCCTTCCCAGGCTCTCAGCAATGAATTTCTTTTATGTTTCATAATTAATAATGCTTAACACAACTGCATAGTTCTTGAAGTTACATTTTTATCTATGTATTTTGACAACATAATTCTCTTTTCAATACTACTCAACATGGCCAGTATGGTTTTTGTATAATTAATTGGAGTGTTTTTTTTTTTTTCCCCTTGCGCTCACAGCAAGCACTACAACCATCAGAGGACCATAACAAATGAATTTCAGTTCAGACAACAATGCACCAGTACAGCTCTACAGTGTTTCAGTATATCTCTGCTACTTAGCGACACAGAGTTTCCATGGCAGCATCTGTCACTTGAAAGGCAATCAGTGTGTCTACTGAGCACACAAGGAACGTAATGAAGCATCAGTCTATGTGAAGCCATTCGAGTTCTAGTTCTGCTCCACTGAGTCTCACCTCCTCAGCAGCCCTCCACAGCTCCTCATCGCTGTGGAAACTGCAGGGGTCCAGATTCATGCGGAATGTTCCGGAGAAGATGAAGACTTTCTGAAGATACAAAGGAGACGGGTGAGATGGAAGGGAGGAGGGTGAAGTGGGGTGGGGGTTGGTCTGTCAGAATGGCGGAATATCTAGCAGGACTGAGCGGGATCCTCTCAGAGCAGAGCGGGACTACCTGAGGCACAACGCCGAAAGCCTTGCGCCACTTTTGCAGGTCCATGCTGCTGCAGGCCACGCCGTCGATAGCCATGTGGCCGTCAGTGTAAGCCAGGCGCAGGAGCGCGTTGAACAGCGTGCTCTTCCCAGAGCCTGTCCTGCCCAGAATACCCACCTGTGACCACAGGAAGCAAGGTACATCAAACTGCCTTTAGGATCGTTTTACTGCTCTTTTTGGTGCGTGTAATAAGTATGTAATCTTTAGCAAGTATTTAACAGTGCTCTACATGTGGGACACAATCTAACAGCTAAGTAAAAAAATAAATAAAAAGATAAATACTCAACTGAAGGTTTCAACAATGTAGAGGGATAAAAATGTAGAGGGATAAAGAATGGACTGTGTGTTAAGACTGTGTGTTTATGTAATATGGGACTATGGGTATTCCTCGATGATATCTCATTAGCCTGTGCAATTAGAGCAAGGTGCTAAAGAGCTAATGAACTGATGAAGTTAGCTCTCCTGCTAGCCGTGCTGGGACCCTGTTTCTGCAGAGCTCAGGCTGAAACCACTCTGCACTTGTGTCAGCCGAAGTCTTAGCATGAAGGCAAACCGTGCTTGCAGGGCCTGGCAAACTCCTTTTTTTACTCCAATTATCTTAGAGAGAACCTGTTTTGAGGGCTGAACTTGGCTGCCTGGACGCACCTTCTGGGCCCCATCCACGGTGAAGGAGAGGTTCTTGAGCACAGCGTGCCCAGCTTCTGTGTATTTGACCGTTAGGTTCTTCACATCCAGGTGGCCGCTGCTGGGCCAGCTACCCTCGTCGCAGGCATCCACGTCGGCCAGGTCCGAGGTTTTCCCCCGGCCCAGTCTGGCTCGTGGCTCCTCGGACGGCAGGTCGATGAACTTGAAGACGCGCTCCACGGACCGCATCTGGAGGTGCGGGAGAGAGCGGTGATGTAATCAGGTCAAGACGTCGCCCGAAATGTGGCTCCCAGAGTTTGTTTGGCTGGTCGGCGACATGCGAGGCGGGTGATTGAGCGTGTACACAAGGCTGAACGGAAGAGTGCAAGCATGTGCAAGAGCTGAAAGGTGGACCGACTGCACGGGGCTGCAGGGGAAGTCGTCCCATTTGCATATCTGTGACAGAACTCAGCACCTCCTCCGGGAAGCAGGCGAAGAACGTAATGTTCTGCACTTTGATAAGGCCAGTGAGTCACGGGCAGGCATGGTGGGATAAAAGCTTTGTGGTGCCAGGCCACGCATACACACACACACACACACACAATCTCTCCCACACCGTTACAGGACAAAACGGCTTCTGCTCTTGAGCTCAAGCCAAAAATATACTAGGATTCAGAAAGGCAAAAGCTACAGAGATGACTTTGAGTTAATGTGTGTGTGTGTGTGTGTGTGTGAGAGAGAGAGACAGATGTACCATCCCATCCACTGCAATGCTGGTGACGACACACCACTGGAAGGTCCCAAGGATGAGCATCGCCAGGGCTACAATGATACCAATCTCACCTGGTTTATCCTCTAAAACACAACACACACACACACACACACACACA
>JAOYMR010000026.1:20399911-20419322 GCA_025802075.1 Tenebrosternarchus preto | reverse complement strand
TCGCCAGGGCTACAATGATACCAATCTCACCTGGTTTATCCTCTAAAACACAACACACACACACACACACACACACATGCACGCACATACACATGTAAACAATAAGCACAACACTGCATGCAATTACCTCAAATATCACTTCAAAGGCATTTTCCAAGAACTGCAAGCAATTAACTCTCAGTGAAATTGTCTGTGAAACCTGACAAACCAAGCATTCAGTGGCTTTTCTGACCCGTGACCCTTCTGTGTTACATGGGAAAGCCCTCAACATAAACAAACAACAGCATCTGCATACTCTCCACAACAAAGTATTGCAAGCGCATCGAATGCCCTCACCAGTTCACTATTGCCACTATTGTTTAGGCTTCATGCCCAACACAACATGGGGACACTGGAAGCATGCACACTTACGGTTGGTTCCTACTGCAATCCAGGCGGCAGCGGTGAAGAAGAAGACGTAGATTATGTCAGCACGAAAGAGGAACCAGCGCAAGGTTGAGAGGTAGAGGAACCAGACGGCCGTGTGCGTGTTGAGGGCTTTGTGGAACAGGGTTTCAAAGTAGGCCTGCCGATCAAAGGCTCGGATAGTCCACAGTCCCTTCAGAGAAATGATGAGATGGGAGAAGATGGGACTGCGAGCTGAGGAGATGGAGCAGGAGACAAAGAGAGAGACAGAGAGAGAGACAGGGAGAGGGAGAGACAGGGAGAGAGAGAGACAGGGAGAGAGAGCAAGAAAAATATTAACTTAGAATCACAGAATGATGGACTTCATGGCATGCTTGACTGGCGTGAAGCTAATCTTTTGTTCATGAGAGTGTTGACACAAACATCGCTGACTATGGTAAATTAGTTCAAATGTGTGCAAGTATTGAGGCCTTGTTATGAGTTCCACGGTAACAACTCGCACATGTCTGAGTGGACCTGAGTCAAACTGAGCTCAGCACGTCTGATTAGCTGCGGTGCAGACGACCACCTCGCATGCCTAAAGGTTCGAGCTTGTTCGCTCGGCCCGTCCCATCTGGTCTTGCTGAGGGAGGGAGTAAAATTCTGTCCTCTGAACAGCACTGCCTGACGCATACAAACGAGCGGAACAGAGTATGGAGAAATGGCAAATATTAATTGGTCATCACATTCGCCTGTGCGCATCAACAACCATAACCCTTCTTCATAAAATGAGAACAGCACTCTTCTGGGCAAATGGTTTTGCTGTATGAAAAACCCCAGTAAAAATGCTACCATAATGAGTGAGTTACATGGAGGTCACATGGTCACAGCCCAGCTCGGACACGCGAGCACATGTAGGCAAACAAACGCGGCACGTTCTGCTCTCCATTCATGCTGCTTCCTCTGAGACATCCCCTCTCCTCCCTGCTGTGTCATTCATCCTCTCCTCCTCTCCCGTTTTCCGCAAAGCTGACGACCTTCTGCCAGAGCCCTGGCAGAGCTAGAGCACTCTACCCTGGAGGAGAGCCACACGCCAGCCTTCCTGAGGATCTCCACACATCTCGGTGCACAAGCCCGGGATGTGTCACCTCCTCTCTGACCTCTGCTGGCATGCAGCACTCATTCTTATAATTCTTCCTGAGGCTCTACCGCTTTGCCCTACAGCTGTGTGTCTGGCTGCTGATATGAAGTCATGTGACTGGCACCACTGGTGTGCTGACGCCAGCATTGCCTCTTAGGGCTTCACCACAAACCACAGGTCAGACTGTTCTTGGCCGTAACTGCTGTACGTCCACAGCAGGTAGATAGAGATCCACACACACACACACACACACATATACTCATGTTTTTTTTCCTCTGTCTGTCTCTCACCTTCTGTCTCCATTTGCTTTAACTGCTGTCCTGTGCGCAAGAAGTACTTCCTCAAAACAACGAAGATGATGGCCAAAGGTGTGGCTGCGAGGAAGATGTACGGGCGCATGATGGACACGACAAGGATGCAGCCCACCACCACAAGGGTCAACTGAGGACAGATAAGAAAGACCAGGCATGTGGGGTCCTGCTTATCAGTGGCCTACACCTGGCCTCCACAACACCTTTACAGTAGAGCACTTTAAAGTGGCTACCAACCTGGACAAGGTCGAACATCAGGAGAGGCAACATGTCATCTATGGTGGCCATGTCCTTAGTGAACCTGTTCATGATACGACCTTGAGAAACAAAAACAAGGCACAAGCCATCAGTCTCACGCTGGAACCGTGGCAGAAACGGCAGGTATCACAGCTCACCTGTCTTCATGGTGTTCAGGATGGACATGGGAGCCTGGAGCACTGAGGTCAGCATTTTCTGATGCAGCTTCTTAGAGATGGTGATCATGGTGTGGACCAGGGGAAGCCCCCTGAAGAAGCCCAGTGCTAAGATGCTCTCTGACGTGGCTACGTAGATGTAGATGATGTAGAAGCTGCTGGTGGGGCGGATGGTGATGGAGAACATGGTGCCAGGAATGGTCACGTTGGTTTGTTTGGTGGCATTCGGTCCGAGCCAGTCGCGCTCCTCACTCCAGATCTTACTGAAATAGAAAAGAGAGGAGGAACAGATGAAGAGAATTTGGAACAGCAGCAATTCCTGTTAACTAGTGTTGAATACTGGGTTACTCCAAATATGGTGGGGGTGTTAGTAATGAATCAGGAGAAAAGAAAAAAGAAATGAATCAGGACAAGTCAGCACAACTAATACTCACACAACTAATACTCACACATCTAATACTCACACAACTAATACTCACATGGCTAATACTCACATTGATGCTACTGCCTGCATATGACAAACTAACATGCATATGCTAAAAAGGGAATCACTTACTCGGTTATCAAACAAATTCCAGCAACAGATCCAGCCACCTGCAAACAGAATTTAAAGTAATCATTAAAATCAGAAAGAAAACCACTCTGTCAGAAACTTTGTGGGCTCTAGAGTCCTGTTATGCCACCAATCACTCCATGGAGCACCATGTTTGTAAATCAGTGCTGGGTGCTTCACACGCTGTTGTCTGATGGTTGCCTTTCACAGCTAGAACAGGTAATTTGCCAATCCCACCGGACGTTGATGTTTCATGTTATTGCTCACAAATCTGTGCTTCCTTTACGAAACTTAATACTTCTAGTGCCTCCTACAGACTCATCACGCTCACAGCTAACCATACAAGTAGCATGTTTTTCCATATTTAATAGCAGGAAAAAATCAATATAGGTCATACTTTCACACATGTCTATACAGGATATGCTGTCACACATATTCACGCTATATGCAATACAACATCTGCCTGTTAATTGTACATTCAGCTAATCATTCCAGTACCATGTCACTTCATATTTAATAGCTGACAAACAGAGCAAACACAGTTTATACATTCACACATAGATGTTATATTTGATATATAGAGTAGTATGGTAGCATTACATTAGCATAACAGTAGCATTTTATATTATGTGCAATATAATGATTATAGTTATGTTGTTCATTTGGAATGGCAGAGGCTGATAAAGCAAAATGCTGATTCAGAAAGGCAAGATGAATAGTTATTATTATTATACACCATTATTACCTCGACAGCGTAGACGATGAGGATGAAGATGAGAACATAAACGAGGCTCCTGTTGGTTGACACATATCGGACGTATGTGTTCCATTTTGTGGTTTCAAAGACATCCTCCATTTGTTCATCAGCAAAACAGTCCTGTAAAGAACCATGAAGTTTGAGTGTGTGTGCTAATTGCTAAATATTTAATTATTTCATTATTTCATTGCTAATTATTCAAAAATACCAAGCAATTAAACCTATGAAAGTGTCACAATCCAAAATATTCATCCATAAAAAAATAACATGATCTATAGCATGTTCAACCCTGATCCTGGATAGAAATATAACCCACTGAAGATAATCTATTTGTTCAAGAGTTTCCTACTGTGTATATTAAAAAAAGTAAGATCTCTAGGAGAAAAGCTGATAAACCTGTGGTTGAAACCTCTGAACATAGATGGTTCTACCTCTATGTTCTCCTCCTCTATATCTCCAGTGATGTCGTATGTGCTGTCCTTGGATAGGCGTCGGGCGTAGATGTCCAGCTCTGAGACCAACTCACTCTGTGGCACAATGGACCTGACAGACGACTGGAGCTGCTCACGTCTGCCTGGACCCTGAGCGTTGGTCATGAAAGCCAGCACAGACTGTCTCCTCTGTCCAGCCATGTGCACACCGTGGTTGTGATACACGTCTCCGCCTATGAAGCACTCATCCACCAGCTCGCTCGCGGGTACCAAGGAGATCTTGCGTCCTGGCAACGAGCGTCTCCCGGACGCCGCCTCCTCCTCCAGTGGCACCTTGAAGGAGGCCGTACGGTCGAGCGCCAGCGGGCTGGTGATCACCGACGGCTTCCTTTCATCTTTGTAGGTGGGCGGGGCCACCTGGCGGTAGGAGGGCCGGTCGGGTCGCACGCTGGGACCTTCGTCCACGGAGACCCGGCGGAGGGTCTCGGTGAGGATGGAGCAGCGGCGTTCGGCGCTCACGCTGTCGTAGGCCTCCAAGCCCAGCAGCAGTGAGCTGAAGTCGGGTCTGCAGCACTGGAGCTCTGAGAAGGTCCCGTAGAAGAAGCACTCACCGCTGTGCAGTAGCAGGATCTTGTCGGCCCGCTTCAGGTGCTCGATCTTGTTGGTGACCACCACACGTGTTCTAGAGGCCATGAGCATACACAGACACCTAAGGAAAACAAGGCATTCCTCTTTAAAACAGAACATATACTCTAAAAATAGACAGAAATCGAAGAATTCAGATTAAAATTTAGATACATATCATTTTAACATCCTCATATCTAAACAATCTATCTAAAATGATCTAAATTATATCAGACTTCTAAATCTGATTTCACAGTAGATCTAGCAGTTTAATTATTAGGAATATATTGAACTGTAAGTTATTCAGTTACATTTATTTTTACAAGTATGACAAGTATAAACTTGTGGCTCACATACTTGTCAAATATCTCTTTCTCTGTGGCAATATCCAAATGAGTGAAAGGTGCATCCAACAGGTAGGTATCGGCATCTCTGTACACAGCCCTGGGGGATTAAAACCAACACTTAATTATAACTGACAGCTTCTTCATTCCATATCATCTTTATTCTGTATCTCCTTCGCTTCTTTACCAGAGTACGTAATCCATCATTTGCTTGAGAACTATACACACCATTCCTGGAAGTTTTCGACAAAGTATAAAAGTGTCAGTATACCTTCACGTGGATTAATCAAGCAATAAAGGTTGTGGCTCTCACTGACATTATACTTGTTTTTATAGCCCAGGTTATAGCCATTAATCAGAAAGGAGATAACGAGAGCTTTTAATGCCTGAGTAAACTACTCAACATTCTCACTTTTGCAGTCTAAAACACACATGGTTTATTTCTCCCATCTCTAGCATAATTTGAGGAAGTGTTGTTTTATTGTGTAACATGATAGAGTGAGCAGAAGTAATTACACAGCCAGCATGAAGCGTAAATCTAAAAGCTTTATTTCTTCTCCTGATGATGAAGCTGTAAATTAGATGTGGTGAGAGACGGCCTGAGGTTCAGCTGGGAGTCGTTACACTTTGTTACCGAGGCAGTGCACTAGCAGGGCTTCCACTGAGCCAGACACCACAGGTGCTCAGGTGTGTCGGAAATAATCAGCTGAGCATGTGTGTGTGTGTGTGTGTGTGTGTGTGTGTGTGTACCTGGCCAGGGCTACTCGTGCCTTTTGACCTCCGCTCAGGTTAAGTCCCCCCTCTGCCAATGGCGTCCTGTCATTTTCAGGAAGAACAGACAGATCCTACAGCAGAATGGCAGGACAAAGGTCAAATCTCCATTACAGAAGCACTCAGGGGCTATGTGAATACAATCTCTCCTTCAACACTCCTTGGTCAACTGATGGTAGAATTATCAAGTCTTTTTTAAGATGACTGGGTTCGTTGGTCTTTGGATGAGTACTGCAACAAATAAACCAACTCATGCAGCAGCGGCAAAACTACAAAACGACAGCTATAATCATGGTAATAATGCATTATAGCGTTCACACACATAAAACACCTTCACACAGACAGTGATCTAAATGTACACAAGCGCAAAGCAGATCATCACCAATGCACAACACTGACAAAAAGGCATACAAACACACCACAAAATCCAGACAGATATAGGTGAAGCAGAACATAGGCTCCTGATATATGACTGAGAAGGGTTGTTTTGTGAATCTTTTCTGGACCATCCTACCTTCTCCTTGGTCCTTTTTTGTCCAGTTTGGAAGCAATAGGAAGGGAAATCATTACATCAGCAGTTGTAAAAATCTTAATTGGCACCAAGACTGAGCAGTGCTAACAATTCTGCTGTCACTATGGTGGAACGGCTTTCGTTTACGACCCAGACATGACGTATGCGGGGAGTCTGAAGAGTTATGTGACAACAAAAGAGAGACGTTCTTCCCAGCAGAGAGACCCGCCAGAGTCAGATGCTTGAGACAGTGATTGGCTGCTTCTCTTTACAATCTAAAGACACGACAAAGGCATTCATGAGGGGGTCTGGAACTCGTGCTGTGAATAGCGGAGAGCTGCAGTAAAGCGACGAGTTAAAACACAGTCCGCTTTAGCATTCAGAGGAGTAATGTTTTCTGACATAATATGTAATACTAAAACAATACTGTAGCACCTTTGCAGGAGTGACTCCACATGATATTGCAAACCACTGTCATCACAAAAACAAGCTTACCCTGATATTTAACCCCCTTTGCTGGTTCAGAAGCAGAGCGTCATTTACAAGAGGGTGTCGTTATTGCACGGAGCTGCGGATTACTGTTAAAACATGCTCTTGTGGGGCCTAAATGTTTTCTGCTTGAAGAGGAATTAGGATCTGGCACTGATTCAGCAGAATGACTGACTATAATGCACTATAAAGCTATAAGAAGTCTAATGGGAAAAACTCAATATACTACTGCCAACATTTCTGAAAGCTATGTTGTTGTTATTATTATTATTATTATTATTATTATTATTATTATTATTATTATTATGATGATGATGATTATAGTGGGTCGAACCCTAAGAACACAATGACGAGGTGCAGTCTTACAAGCACATTTACATTTCTGTTTCTGTCACTTTTGGGAGAAAAAACCCTTATGGTATATTATTACATGAAGTTGGTCCTGGCTGACAGATTTTGCAGAGAGATGTGGAGTTTCCTTGAGGCCCAACTTGACTGTAAACACATGGTCTATGAAGCAAATCAGATCCTTGAGCTTCTTTCCAGAGGAGATTCAATTAAACAGGGACCCTGTCACTCAACACCGCTGATGGCTGCGTTCGATTGGCCGTTCTGGTATCAAGAGATCACAGATGATGTGGGGAGAGCCATATTGAGTAATATGACACATTACTGCAGCACTGAATCTAACAAAGGTTCTCATTTAAACTGCCAGTTGAGGATTCCAAGTGCTATGAGATTAGTGAGAGAGAGAGAGAGAGAGAGAGAGAGAGAGAGAGAGAAAGAGAGAGAGAGAGAGAGAGAGAGAGAGAATATAGTAACTGAAAGGGGTCAGTTTGAGCCTCAAAATTGAAGCAGAATGACAGAATATGAAAGAGATAGTAGAGGAAGAGAAAACGAAAGGAAGAGAAACCTAAAAAAGATTGTGAGTGAATGAGTGAATTTAAGATGTGTATTTTCTAGTACCTCCTCCAGCTGGCATGCTTTGACAACACTTCTATAGCGGTATTCATCGTAGGTCAGGCCAAAAAGGATGTTGTCCCGGATGGTCCCTGGCATTATCCAGGCAGTCTGGGAGGAGAAGGACACTCGGCCACTGTGCCGGATCTTCCCAGAGGAAGGGACCAGCTCTCCCAGGATGGTCATCAGCAGAGAACTCTGTGAGCACCCACAGACAGCAAGAACGTTGGTATTTTACCACACTCTAGGCAACATCACAGTTTAGAGCTAGTCAGGCAGTGAGATGAGTTATTTTGCCACCTCAACATTGAAGCACTCATACAATGCGCTGAGATGCTACGTTCTGCATAAATGTTTTATCTGCTAGAAAAAAAAAAGAAAAAAAAAACCCAGACAACATTTTCCTAAGGATCTTGTACACTGTCTTGCCTTGATTAGATTGGTAAGCTCCTAGAAGCCCCACCTTTCCAGAGCCCGTCGAGCCAGCGACCGCCAACATTTCACCTTTCTTCAAGTGCAAACTGATATTCTTAAGGACAGGTGTCACATAGAGGTTGGTGAAGAAGAGACCATCTCCATTCGGATAACCATTCGCTTTGTTTTCCTGTTTAATCTTCTCAAAGAGCTCCCCAATACCCTGTGACACAGCACACAGTCAAGATAAACAACCACAAGGCCTTTGAGTTGTTTAGGATTCTGTATCCTGCTGAGAAGATCAGTCATTGGTCTTAAAAACATCAGCCATATTACATAAGGTAGTTAAGAGCAGACAAAGAAATTCAAAAGGAACTTCAACAAGCCTAATACCTTTATAATAAACATGACATTACATACAGGTCTAGAAATGGCACACGATATAAACCAAATTAATAAAGATATTAACACCGAGACCAAGCTTTTTCTGGTTTAAACTTTTTGGTTTTAACATTGACCTCAGTCCGTTTTTGCTAATCAGCAGTCTGGTAGCTAAGTGACTGATTTCTGCATGCATTTCAAAGGTGTGAGAAACAGATGAAAAGGACATGCAGTTAAACATCTCCTCCCCTACTGAAGTACAAGCTCAGCAGTCTACACAGTTCAGAAGAAGGCATTCTGGGAAATGGATCCCCAAGAGCCACTCTGGGACTTCCACATAAAGTGCTTTAACTTCAACAAAGGAAAGTTCAAAACAGCACAAAGTACTCGTGTCAGCAATGTGTGACAATGAATTTTTGATTTCTTAATAAAACCAAATTGTTACAAATGTTTCTAAATTTCCTTTTATTTTTTAATACAACTTTGAACAATAAGGCGTTTGAATGTAGCAAAGCGAAGAAGCTGCAATTCTCTGATTTTGATAAATTCTCTGAGTCTTTAGATAAAATGGACAAGCCACAAAACTGCCCAGACTCAAAGAACAGCCAGTGAGCATAACAGAAAACAGCAGAAAATCCACCTCATCCCAGCAGGCCGTGACATTTTCAAGCTTCATATCTGTGATGCTAAGGTCATACTCCATCATTTTGTATTCTTCTTTGCTGAGAAAATCCTAGAGGCAAATTTTAAAAGGAAAAAAAGAGAAAGAGTTTTAAGCCCCATTTTAGATATATTTTGAGACATCCTGGTACAGTACAGTACAGTACAAACAGTTACACAAGGCTACAAAAAACTCTGCTGATCTGAGCTGTTTGGAACCGTCCTACATAACAGGATAACAGTTCATGTCCTTTTTTTTGCCCAAAACTGTTTCATGATAACAAATGAATCAATTGTAGTTCTAAGCATTTTCACAAAAGGTGTCATTAACTGATAATGCTAAGTGAGTGAAGAAGGAATCACTGTGGAGGAATCACTGCTAATCACTACTACGATGGGACAGAGCGTTCAAAGCAACAGCTTTCGTGTCGGGATGTTGATTCCATAAGCCTGACATATAAACCTGGCATCAAGTGCTAAAGGTTTAAAACCGTAGGCCGTGGCGACCTGCGTGTCCGGCGCATACAGGTTACGCAGTCTCACCTCGATTTTGCGGATGAGCCGAACAGTGTCGTACCACATCTGGATGGAAGCGGGCAGCTGGCGGGTGACGGTCATGCGTAGCACCATGCAGTACGAGAGCGTGGTGAAGACGCGCCGCACGGTGATGCCCGAGGTGAGAGCTGGGGGCACCACCGCAGCTGTGATCACCCAGATGGCAGAGAAGAAGTAGGCGGAGCTGTAAAAGTAGCGCAGGGAGCCGATCTTCCTGGTCAGACTGACCTCGTCCCTGAGCCACCAAGACAACAGCAAACCACCAAGCCAGATGAATGTGAGGCTCTCAGTGTGTGAGATACAGAAACAACTGTTCAACCAGTTGAACAAATAAATTGAATTAATCATTCTTTCAAATTAATTAATTTACTGAAATAAAATACACATCATCGTTTTGTACGTTTACGGCACACAGTCCTATCCAGAGCAGTCTGCAGTTTCAGTCATGTTACAGAGTCTTGCCCAAGGACTGTATTTGTATGTGGTTTGAACCCCAGTCCCCCACAGAAAAAACAACTCTGTTACCTACTTCACTGCACTAGTCAAAGTGATGTAGTTTAATAGGTCGGTTTAATAGGTATATTATAATGTGGTAGCTGGTTAGATCAAGACAGTCAGACTAATAAGAGAAATAGAAAAGCACAGTAGGTTAACAGCTAAAATACACAACAGTGTTACCCTGCTATTTTTAAGAATGTACTCTTTTATCATTTAGTGATGTGTGATCACTGGAGCCAATAAAATAACAAACCTCACCAGAGGTAATATTATATAAAAAACAATATTTAATATAGTCAAATTAAGTTGTGCATTACACTTTAAAAAGAAGAAGAAAATCTTGATGGTCAAAATATGTTCAATAAAAGCAAAATTATCCGTTAGGTGATAATTAAGATAATTGAACTTGAAAAACTTTCTTTATCACGTATTTACACTTACTGTCTGATGTTATTGATCATTTTCTCCATGATCTCCTCCCAGCCATAGGCTTTCACTGAGTGCAGGTTCTCCATGATCTCTGAGGTCAGAGCCAGACGCTGGTTGGTCAGCAGTACCCGCTGTGCTCTTGTTAAAAGGAGAAAAAGAAATGTTGAACTTTTTCGCACACCATTCTCACAGCACAAAACGTGCTGTTCTTGTATGCGGTAACACTTAAACGGTGCAGAGGGGAGAGGCCTGGAAGTTTGAGGGTTATCTGGCTGGCACAGGCTAGAAAGGCAAATCTGCACGGGACATGCAGGAGCGACTACGAACAAGGACAGCACTCCGCCTGAGCTCGGCTCGCCTGGGGGAGGAGCTGACAGCCGTGCTTACATTTCTCAAGAAAACAAGCCAAGCCACTGATTAGCACCATGGATCTGAACTACCTGTGTAGGCTCATCGAGGAACTCGACCAGCATAAACACACACTGGTATGTGCTTTTTCGTAGGAGCTGTATAATGAGATACTTCTGTGAAAAAACAAGCCACTGTGCATGTGAATAGGTGAAAACGTACTTGAAGGGGCCCATTTTGTGGGAGAGACAGGCTTGTATGACACCCAGCAAGGAGATGGCAGCAAGAGCACCAAAACTATTGACATCAATGAGCTCCCAAATTAGCCCCACACACAGAATACACTGCAAAGGAGAAATCCACACGTAGTGGGCCATGCCCAGGCTCTGTAAGTCAAACACATCATAGCATATAAGGTCAGGTCAGTAGAACTGGTTTAGAAGTACAAGTACTTGGAAAATCAAATACACAAATATACAAAATATAAGGTTCATTCTAATATGTAAGATTAGTTACCAGGCTTTATTTAATAATAATGTGATCAATGTACTGTATATGATAATCACATGAATGAACATAGAAACAACAAATGAAAGTGCATGTGATCAGGTGTTTTCAACATGAAAGTACTGACTACCAGCTCTAGAACACGGACCTTCTCCCATAGTCCTCCAGTGTAAGAAATAATGTTTCTAAGAAAACTGACTTAAATATAGCATAGATTAAAGCATAGATTAAATGCTAGCAGACCTGCTTTAACTCACATTGTCCACCTCACAAAGGGAATGGTGGTGTGCTATACAGAATTCAGCCATGTTCTTTTAGACATAAAGGACTTTACACCAGCACATTTAATACAGGTGATAATTGCCTTTGAGCGCTGGCGAAGTGTATCAACATTCAGCACCTTCACTCAACCTCCCTGAATGGCCAAGAGTTCAACCTGTTTCACACACAGGTTTTCACTCAATATTAAAAAAAATTCAAGAGACAATAATCATACTTTATGACTTTCAAATGGAAAGAAAAAGCTTGTAGGTGTAGAGGTGATTGAGAATTTTTATTTATAGTAACTTGATGGCAGAATCATAAAACAACAACAATTATATTCCCGTATTCCACGTATGTGGGCAGATCACGGCTAAAGCAAATGAAAGAAGAGTCTGGTTCCTACTTGCCTGATCAAACTTGTTCAGATTGGCTGACATTAGGCTGACCAGCTGCCCCGTGCTGATCTTGTCCAAAACTCGGCTGGACAGTTTCAGGGTCTGGGGGTCAAAATGAAGCAAAGATTTGACACGTTTTGCCCCAAATAACCGTCAACAGCCTTGAACATGCATGAACAGCGTTGCAAGGCATTTTGTCAGCTCATGCAAAACACAGCCATAAGCGCCGCAGTGGAGCTGGAGATGACGGTCGCAGGCTCACCTTTTTGTAGATGAGGCTGAAAAGGGCGATGCGAATCTGCATGCCCAGGTGGTGCAGGCCGAACATGGCGGGCTGAAGCAGGAGGAAGCGGACTATGAAGAGGAGGCCCAGGCCCAGGGCCAGGAAGTAGCCCTGCTCTCTCTCTGGCTCGTGGAAGGGGTCGAAGGAGGCGATGATGCGGCCCAGGAGCTGCGGCTGCACTGTTTTTGTTGCTTCCTGGGGGAGAAGTGAGGCAAGATGATGCTAAAGCCTGTAGGCTTCCACGTCAGCTTCATTTAACGCAGTTTCTGTTCATTTTGAGAGAGTTGCAGAAAAACACCAATCTGGAACAATGGGAACTGTTGACTAATGATGACCACAAAATGCTCTGAATATGCCCTGATATGTTTCTATAATTGAGTTTGCTGTAACAGAGGATTTACATTTTGAACATACAGTATTTATTGGCTTTTTCACTAGCAGAGCAGTATGTCCATCCAAACTACCTCAGAAGAATATGGACATCATTAACATGCAATCAATCAAGAACATTTAACTACTGCATTCTTGCGCAGTATGTGGCATTCAATAAAAGAACAATGACAACAGGAGGACCGTCCCACAGGAGGCTACGAGAAAGGTATTAGGCTTCCCCTCAGCTAAAGACGCCGAGAATCACACCAGACTGTGAACAGCACTGTGAGTCACCCGATTACATCACTGTAACACTACTGCACCAACAACGACTGGCCGTATGGAGGAGCCTTTGAATGGCATGGAGAAAGAAAGAGACAGAAAACGAGAGAAAGAGTGGAGAGACGGAGAGAGAGAAGGGTAGATATAACATAAAGTACAAACATGCACATAGCTGTCGTTTAGACACTTACCCCTAGATAGAGGAGAACGCCGAATAACAGAAAGGGTTGAATGAAACATCGGGAAAGTGCTCGTAGGAGACTGGGCTTTTTCTTTGCTGAAACAACTTCTCGGTCCCATTCCCTGCAGTAAGAACAGTTAATCAGCCAGGCACATCTTCCTATCCACCGTCAAAATGTCATGACCCACATTGTGAATAACCAGGGTGATGTAGGGAACTTATTAAACACTGCAAATAGGTCTTGACAAGCCCAGGGTAATAGGGAGGCTGCTCGAGCCTCTTCATTGTACAAAAAGTTCAAATTCCCAGAAGACCTGCAAGTCTGAGAACCGAAAATACTGCCCAACGTCCATCACTCACCAGGGTCCTGGCACGTTAAAAGGTCGCGCCTGATGCCCATTGAAGGGGCACTGGATCAAGAACCCAAGATAATGTACTGTGCGCTAAGTGAAACGTGGCATGTTAAGGATTTTACTGGTAGAAGCAAGGTGGCATTTACCCAGCTTTTTGCCAGAAATTCCACATTTGCACTGTGACTCAAAGGTGTGACATTTAGCCATGCAACAGGGCCTTTGAAATCTCTGAGAAACACAGTGAAGGCAGAGGCAGTGCGTCCTGTTATAAATTCTCCATTAAGTAAATATGTCCATGTAAAGAAAAGGCAATGATTGAGGATTGAGTCATTATTCCAGGCAATCCTCTTCCCACAGGGCCATCAAGGGTACCAACAACATCTCTACACCATTACAGCAAATAATAATACCAGCTTTTAGAAAATCCTTTCCTAAGCATCAGAATGTGACATTTCCTATGGGAGCATTTCCTGTAAAGCAATTTTACCACCCTGAGAGAAACAATTCTTTAGTGATTAATAGTGAATAATAAACATTAGGATTCATTTACACAAACTGTATAATGCAAGCATGGAGGAGTAAGTTGAAAATACAAACTTTTCCAGCCGTTCTGCGAGCACATCCGCTGTGTCTTGTGATGGAACTTGGTAAACATCTGATGGCTTTAGTTTTTCTCGAAACCCCTTTCGCATAATAGGGCTTGTCCACCTGCAAACAGCCAGATGTCAGAACGCCACCATAACAACCCGTGACTGACCACTTCTGATGCCACGACTGGCAAATTAATTCACAAAGTGTTGGTCAACATAAAATTTCCAGGCATGTAATTTCTAGAGAAACCAAAGCCATGCAGTTATTTTCTATGACACAAAATATGATTTGGAGTCAGGTTGCTTTAGGACAGTGATACCATGAAGGTTAAACAAATCTTGGTTAGGATGGTCCACAGTGCTATACTGGACTTACAGTACTATCTATTTTGTATTATGAAATCCTTTATATAATTTTGATGTTTTGATAATTTCTCATTATTTATTTTGCGATGGTGAAATAAACAAAAAAACAACATCATCAACTCTGTCCCATATGCAAAATGCTTCCCATCATGTTTTACCATGGAACTCTGTTTTCCTTACATTCCTGTTTTTCTTATATTCCTTATATGGGACCTTGTGTAACCACTGTGTGACTTTGTAAACTTATATGTACCAGTTGCTTTGTTTATTTGATGGTTTGTAAATCCTTATTCTGTAACATATTGTTGCAAGCTACAGATGTGTATAAAAACAACGTCCTCTGGTTAAGCGCCCTCTGAAGAGCTAAAACATTTTATAAAATGTTTAGATTTCTAGAGTAAACACTAATGCAAACTGAAGAGCCTCGGAAAAACAGTTGGATTCTCATAGCGTCAACGAGTTTGGTTGTATTTGTTGCAAGTGTGGAAGACTCTCGTAACAATGTTTTTATGAACTGGTGGAGGAGTCACAAAATATTACTTTACTTAGTACGTAAAACATTCCATTACGTAAAATATTACTTTACTTTGGTGCGTAAAACATTCCAGTTAGGTCTTACCAGAAGAAGTATCTTGAAAAGAAACCAGCATCATCCACAGGTGATTTCTGCATCCTAAAAGTACACGAGGAGATCCTCCACTACACATGGGATCAGTACCGCTTACATTTGCTGTCCCTTCTGAACTCTACTTTTGGTTTATGTATTTTGTTATTCAATGCAATATTGTTCTGCGCAGCGATATCACTAATGTACACGACTAAATTGCAATAATCGCCACAATCCTCCGTAGCTTTGAACGTGCGCGCACCGTAGCGGACGGTGGACTCATTTCTCTGGTTTATAAAGGCGCTTCAGTGTCCGTAGCGCGAGCACAATCATTAGTGAGCGGGCTGGATTCTCCACCTCTTTTGTTGGAGGGCTCGTGGTATGACGCTTCTACACTCACAGGTTTTAACACGAGAGTGCCGACCGCTCATTGTGACAACGCGTAGTAAACACATGGCATCACTTCATGCCCGCAGGTCTTTAGATCAAGTAATTTCAAGACAATAGTATTCTGACGTTTACTCAACGGCCTCATAAAAAGTGTGGTTACAAAAAAATGTTAGCAAAAACAAGCAACAAACAAAAACAAATGATCTATCAATAAATCAAAACACCAATGAAACAATCTTCTGTGTAATCAAACTAAGATCATAAAATCTGTCGTCTCTTTTTTAGATGATATTCCAATGTATTAATGTATTAAAATGTATTAAAATTAGATAGCATTTCTCAAACACTCCATTAGTGATGCAGGCTGACAGGTGGTGTTACGCAGTGAGTCTGAATTTAATACGATGTAAGCTTAATGCTCTCGCAAAACTGCTGCTGTAAGATGAAGTGGCTTGACCAGATATGACGTCGATGATCGACTCGAGAACTGTAAGAGAATGTTAAACTCACTCCGTCATATGAAAACAGATATTAGATATGATATTAAATTATATGATATTTGCATTCAAATACAAAAGCCTAGATTTTTAATTTTTATGACATTTTGTTGTCAGGGGGAACCTCATCCTTACAAATCACACTGATAATAACAACAAATACTAGTTCTGCAATCATTGATTTACTTTTTACAATGCAACTTACTTTTGATACTAGACTAAAACACAAAAATCAAACGAGAAAGCGGAAAACGTTTAAAAAAGAAACTAGGCTAAAAGTTTTCACCCTTATCTAGACTGCATGTAACCCAGATACGGTTTGGGAGATAAGATTTCTGTTTTAAGGGAAACCACTGCAGTAATTTATGGTCAAATGAAATTACAGGTGCATATAAACAGTTACAACTGTAAAATTATAATGTTGTTTGTAATGTTGTTACAACTGTCACCATCTTATGTCGAACAAAACCACCTCTGCCGCAATCTCTTTAGACTCGTTTAAAATGTGCCCATGTCATGAACCGATTTCATTTGACCACGTAGAGGCGCTGTTCAAAGACTTGACAAACCTGTTATCTTTGCGAAGCAGTGCCTACATTTCTATTCTTGCAAACACACAACGGGAAAGATTACAAATAGCCCATATAAATTACTGAGTAGGACGCTATATATTATTAAAATCTCTTGCTGCCAGATTCTTTCAGAAATATTCTGAAGAATGTGAATTCATAACCACAGTTTTAGGGTGTGTGTTTGGGTTGTATTAGACTATCGATTTTGGAATTTAAAAAAATATTTAAAATGATAAAAAATAAATGAATTTTTACTAAAAAAAAAAAACCAATACATTGCATGGAAACAACCTCCAGTCCGTGACTGGACGAAAACGTGATATTTTGCGTGAGTTTTCGCACGTGAGTGCGTCAAAACGCGCACGAGTCGAAGCCGTTATGGTAGTTGTCCAGCGGCGCTACACATCATGTTAAATAATATCGAGTATGCCTTTCCTGCGGGCGATGAAAGTGATGGAAGTAGTAGTGAATGGGACATTGGATACTCTAGTTGTTCCAAGAGATCAGATTCTGAGGTATTTAACATAATCCGTATGTGTTAAACCTTATATGACTTCCACACGTACTTCTCACCGATTCATCTTAGCTTAGCTAGTTGGCTAACGTTCGCTATCTTATGTTAATAGTTAGCTAGCGAGCTAGCTTTACTCTATTCGGATTTGTATACGTTGCATACACTGTGTACGTTAATTACCGTTGCAGGTTCAGGATTTTTTTGTTTCTAATGTAATTTTTGACCATGCAGTGCTAGTCTTGCTGGCTAGATTGCAAATAATCAAACAATTTTCAACTTTGCGTTGCAGGTTTCTGGTACGACTTTGTCCGGCGATGACAAGGTGTCGATCTTAAAAAAGGCCATTTCAGCCGGGGATGTCGATCTCGTTCAGCAACTGCTGGACAGCGGTAACGTTGGGCATTTGCAGTTTTACTAGCTAGCCGCTGTTAGAAAAAAGAGACTTTTAAGGTTTTAAAAAGTGTCTCAAAGAGTATCGTGCTGTAATGGAAGGTCAGAGTTTGAAGTATTTCACCCGTTTTTTTTTTTTTTTACCAGGCATGGATGTAGAGACTCGACTAGGATTTGAATGGACGCCTCTTATGTGCGCTGTCCAGGTGGCCCACCACGACCTTGCTAAGTTGTTGCTTGACCACGGAGCAAACGCCAATTTCAGCAGAGGTATCATAATTTTCTTTGTACCATTATTTTCTCATCATCATTATTTTGAGAGCCGCTGTAATCTTGCAGTTTGGATTTCAACTGTTCTAAGCTGTGTAGTTCCCGGGTAAGTAGTAATGCTTTAGGCAGTTTACAGTGATTGTAGTGTGTTAGCCTAAAAATAGTAGACTGAAATGGTCACCTCTCATATAGTAGCCTCACTGCTGAAGTTTAGTGGGGTATTAAATGCTACTAATTCAGAATTATCTGCAGTTGCATTGGCATCTCAGTGACAGCATAGCATAAAACAGTAAAAGGAAGCCTTGGGAAAACATAACCCAGTATTTACTGGTTACCTCTTGGCATGTATGTATGTGTGTATATATATGTATATATATATGTGTATATATATGTGTGTGTGTGTGTGTGTATAAAAATATATATATTAAGAATTGTATAGGTTTAAAAAGCCTACAAAAAAACATTTGTGCCTGTTTCACATTTTTAAAGTTTGAAAGGTAGCATGTTCACTTGTTCTCCCAATCAATCACACCTGGGTACATTTTAACTGAACTAAACTGTTTTACCTGCCAGGTCAGACTGCGCCCTTTCAGCTCATACAATGGCATGATTTAAATGATTCATGTTATCTGTGCTTTGAAGTGGTACTAATGTCAGGTTGGTTTTAAGGATTGTGCTTATTTAGCAACATGCATTCACTTTATTAATAGGCTTGAGCTGGACTTTGAAGCTAACCTGATGTGGAACAAACTTGCTTATTTACAAGTTTGTGTCATGAACACTTCGTTGTACGATTATGCAAAGGTTATTGTTGAACAAAAGGCGCATCTTCTACCTTGTTATCTAGACAGCTCTGGTTCTGTTGAACCACGGTAAAAATGTCAAATATAAATATTGTTTGGGTGTCAGTCATTTTTGCAGCATCAACAAAGATCTATCCATTGATCATATGTAAATTACATGAAGTAATGTAATTCTGTTAATCACTAGAAAATTACTGTCTAGACTAGCAGTGTAAGGTTGATTATTTAGCTGGAATTTGCCTGTAGTTCTAAATATAATAGTTTATAGAGCTGAACACAAGCTTCTCGTATCTCCCTTTGCTTCTCTGAAATTATTGGAGATAATTGGATTTTTGCTAAAGCCACAAGGAAAGACCCTTTTGACAAACAGAAAAGGCACGTATTGACATGAGCCTTCAGGGGGAGAGTTTGGCTCTCATTAATATGTTTTGTCTTGAAGTAGCCACGTGCACAATCCCTTAAGTCCATGTGGCAGCTAGAAATACGGCAGGCAAGCAAAGCTTCAGCTGACATTACTTAATGGCCCTGACGCAAAAGAGGCACTATTGGAAACATACTTGTGAAGATCATCTGGTATGTTTTCAGTTTACACATCACGTTTCTGTTTCCCTTAAAAATGAAACGCATCTGCTAGTGTCTGTAAAACCGGATGTTGGTGTAGTGAGTGAAGTTCCACTTCGTCCGGGGGGTGATCTGGGGGGCGGGAGGGTGGGGTGGGGTGCTAGTGGGCGGACTGAAGTTGCAGGATGTGGAAAGGAAATAGGTGAATGTGTCATCAGCCACAGCGTCCTTAGCTTCCCA
>JAOYMR010000026.1:20365855-20380740 GCA_025802075.1 Tenebrosternarchus preto | reverse complement strand
ACACACACACCAAAAATCTGATCATCGCTGTAGAGTTCACAAACTTTTAGGCAACACTATACCATATGCATATAAATATGTTATGAAATGAGCTATTTGTTTGATAGCGGTGTGTGCACTTAATAAACTGGCAGATTGGTGTATGATGGCTTTACAAGCTAAGATCATGTAACACAATATAAGTTTCTCCCTTGTGAGCTCTGTACATTGCTGCTTAAAACCGTCTGATGTTTCCCAGTTGTTGACTTCTTGATCACTCTGGTAGTTTTCATTAAGAAAGACCAGTATCTTGTTTTTCTTTTGTTTTATTTATTGTTTTTTATTGTGTATTCATGTTCTTGATGCTAAAACATTAAGAAGCGGTTTATTATTCATAATGGCACCGAATGTGGATAGGAATATACATATATATTTGTCTTAGTACTAATACAAAGTTTACAAAGTTTTAAGGTTAACGTGATCCACTAAGACCTGTGGTTAAAGTATTTAAACTTGGCACATACTGTTCGGGACTTCAAGGTCCTTAATGAAATCCTGAAAATAGAGCATCGACTACCTCTGCAATGTATAACGTACAAATTCCATATGCTGTCTGTAGGCTTTCCGAAAAACTAACCGAAAAAAACAGGACACAATGCACTTTTTCAACATTTGTATTACTACACAGTATGTAATAGAATGAATATGTGTATTATTGTCTCAAACAGTCATGAATTATGTTCACTTAAATTCCAGTTTGCAACGACACCTCCGTTTCATCCACGCTTTCTTTTCCAGCGAGTGCGTGATACGCAGGGTTACCAATAATTCAATTTTCGTTAAAGCCTTCCCGATACGTCATCAAAGATAAAGAAAATACTGTACGACAGTCGCGCATATAATGAAAACCGTTCTGAATAATCCAAATTTCAGTCGCTTTTCCGTTTAAGAGTATTTCTTCATAGCAATAAGCGCGTTTGTTTGTTCGTTTAAGGCTTTCATTGTGAACTCCGAGCTAAATATCATATTCATTACAGCAATTCTCCATAGCGTTCTTTTAACGTTAACATATCACGTTAGACCACAATCTACACTTGTTGCTTGGAGTCAGGCCAACCTGTGGCTGGTGTCAAGCTAGCCTGAACAGATACTTCGAGACATCTAATGTCTTCTCTTCATTCCAGAGGCAGGGCTGCGCCCACCCCTTGTGTGAGCAATTTAAACCTGATGGGAGATCACCAGCTATCTTAACCCAGCAAATCTTTGTTAACGATAGATCGAGTAATACTCCCTCTGCGTGCACAAGGCATTGCACTCCAGGATGTTTTTACGACGAAGGAAAACTTAAAAAAGTGTCACTCCAATGTTTTTTGACCGGAGATAAATTGGACAGGCGGCGATTGCTCCAGTGCATTTTTAAGTGGCATCAGCTATATGCCTTTATCCCCTTTTTTATTACATTGAATACAAGTGTGTGAACGAATGAGTATACCGACACAGGTTTTGTAATATGAACTTTTTGTCAAGTGGAATATGTTTTTATCTGTCTGTAGCAACCTGCTGGTTGACGTCAAGAGTGGACTCAACTTGGTGGTGGGTATCTCTTATGAAAAGAAGCAAATTCGTTACTGTTATATATTTTGTTAGTGACTTACTGAAAATATATATTCTGCATTTAACGTTTGACTTATTAATATATTCTTGAACGATATTTTAGTCATGCTGGCTTTTTGCCCTTTTGTAATAAAGGCCATAGGCGCATCGTATATGTAAATTGAATTCATTATTACAAAATAACGTTACAAGTTCATTTGAAATACACAGACTTACAGAGGACGACACTGCGGTGTAGCGTATAGCACCTTGAACGCAGGCACGGCTGTGTTGAAACTGGAGATATGAGTGAGAGATTCACATCGCCCAGCTTCTTTTATCTTTTATGCAGGTACATGGGTTCCTTTGGATCGCAAGTGATGTGCGACAATATCCCAGGGTTAGTTAACAAACAGCGCCAGTTGTGCCGCCAGCATCCGAAAGTGATGCAGGCTGTCGGTGCCGGTATTAAAGACTGGATTAGCGAATGCCAACACCAGTTCCGCAACCATCGCTGGAACTGCAATACCATGGCGCGCGACCACAATGTTTTTGGAAAGCTCCTGCTTCGAAGTGAGTATACAATTCCGCTGTGTAGCTCAGCACTCCAGATTGCCTGGAGTTATAAATCTTATATAGGGGATTCTCATGACTCTGCGCCTACAGTGAAATTCCTTATCCCAAATCAGGTCATATGGCTATTTCAGAAAAGTAACACCTGATACATACGGTCAAATTTCTTTTGTTTGCGCTATTAAAGCATAAAGCAATTCTCTGCAGAAAACATATGCAGTGTCTATAAATCAACAGTATGTAGAAAACTAATCCTTGTAAATTGTGAAAAAGAACTTTTTAGCTGAGTGTTCAAAAAAGGATGCATTTGGCTGAATGCTCAAAACTGGACGTGTTTTCATAAATGGATCTAACTGAGCAAAATCAATTTCACATGAGTCTATTTCTGTGCATCTTTCCAATTGGGATAACATGCATGGTATTCCCATGGTATTCCCATGGTATTCCCATTCTCCCATCCTGTGTAAAATCATATTAATGGGGACATCCACAAAGGAGCTCATGTCAGGCTCCCAGGCCACTTAGCTGGTCTGCACATTAAAGTTAGGTCAAATCTCTGACTTTAATCTTCTTGCTTGGTATTCAGACCTCCCAGAAAAGCTGTGGAACCCATCATAAGGCATTATGGGAAGGCCCTGATTGGCAAGGTTTCTCTGTGGCATTGAGAGAATCTACTTATTGTCAATGTCACTGCACTAATTTAGAACAATTGCAGGGATTTGGTAGCACAGATCCTCTCTTAGGCCAACAAAGCTCCCAAGCGAAAAGCTAAACCTCAAAGCCCTTGTGTCTGCTGCTCGCTGCTGTTCTGACGAACTGGTCTGCTTTCATTTTTACCCTCTTTCTCATCCACTAAAACTTCTCTTGTTCTCTCTCTCACCTTTCCTCAACCCCCCCCCCCCCCTTTTCACTCTTTCGCTCACACACACAGACACTCTCACTTATATATCATGGGAACCACATCCTTATCTCTTAGATTTAGAAAGTCTTTGATCCTAGAACAGAATAAGAATACACTCGACATCAGAGCATTGTTTTGGAGACAAACTGATAAAGAAGAAACATCACAGTGGTCTCCAAATCTTCAAACGACTCTCTTAAGCTTCTCTGCTTTTTAGCTAGGATCAAGTGCACAAGTCTTTTCTTATCGACTACCAGAGTTTGGCTTGTACCTGTGATAATGGCTTAAAGATGCTCTAGTATTGTACCATATGCATTTTATGTATTTTTTGAGTCTTGCTGAATTCATACATGCTCTTCTGCAGAACACAGTCCAGTCATCTTATGCCCTTTCCTCTCCGTGTACGCGCAGGCAGTCAGGAGGCCGCCTTTGTGTACGCTATCTCTTCAGCAGGGATGGTCCACACCCTGACCCGGGCCTGCAGTCAGGGTGAGCTGGACACCTGCTCCTGTGACCCGGGAAAGAAAGGCACCTCCGGCGACACCAAAGGGCCCTTCAACTGGGGAGGCTGCAGCGATCATGTTGATCACGCCATCAAGTTCACCCAGTCATTTGTTGATGCCAAGGAGAGGAAGGAGAGAGATGTGCGGGCACTTGTGAACCTACATAACAATCGTGCAGGAAGGAAGGTCAATTTTTTGCTTTGCTTTAAAAACAGCTTTTTACCAGTTTCATTTCTTTTGACCCATTTATTCTCTAGGAAGACACTATTTAGAATTATGTAGTAGTTTGCTTTACTACTACTCTACAACAGTAAATACAGCACACACAGCCTCTTGTATGCATGAAGATTAGCACAGCATATATGAGGGCTCTGCTATCATGGCAAGTGTAAGAAACATCCCATCATTCTTGTGTTCTAAACACAATTCACACTCTGCTGTCAACAAATGAGCTTCACACATAGTGTTCTTCCTAAATCCAAGAATTCTCTTTCTCTCTCTCGCCATTCCTGCAGGCGGTGAAGCGCTTCATGAACCTGGAATGTAAATGCCATGGTGTGAGTGGATCCTGTAGTGTACGGACCTGCTGGCTGGCTATGGGCGACTTCAGGCAGACGGGTGACTACCTGCGCAGGAAATACAACGTAGCCACCCAGGTGGTGATGAACCGCTACGGGACAGGCTTCACCAGCGTGTACAGGAAGTTCAAGAAGCCCACCAAGAATGACCTGGTTTACTTTGAGGACTCTCCCGACTACTGCATATGGGACCATGAATCTGGTGGGTGTGTGTAATGTGCATATGTTCTGCAGGAGATATATATGTTATGCGCTGATGGGATGGTTCATCCCAGTGCTTTAATACAGAAGTCCATTTTATGTTCACCACATTCTCTTAGCTGTAAGGGGAGAGCAAAGAATGGCAGAGGCTGACTCGAAAGATGGCTGGTTGGCCTGGATCACGTGGCCCTGTTAGTCCTGGCTGCTTTCTCCGCAAGCTACACCTCCCACACTCAAATTGCTGACAATCTGTAAGGCATTAGTCTTGCCCCTGAAAACAGAGAGGATGAAATCAGAGAAAGGGAGCCATTTAGCTGACTATTACACTCACAATAGTCATAACCCAATCTGTAACCTGAATGCACTCACTTGGTGTCCCCCTCAAGGCAGCAGACTATCGCTCTCCACCTTTTTGTGTGTGCGTGTGTTTGTACGTGTGAGTATACTGAATTGTAGTGAATAACACCAGGTGTACCAACGTGGAGAGCTGGAGGGGACACGGGTTCGTGTCAGGCTGGGCGTGATCATGGCTATCAGATGACGCTGGGTTTAAGGCACATTACCACAGATCTGTGGACAGCATAGGAGACGAAACATGATCCGTGCTCGCAACTGCTATAAATTACTGCCCTCGTGAGTGCACCTCTCTTCTGTCTGCCCCGAACAGGCAGGAATATTTTGAATGGTAGGTCATGTCTCATAGCTTCCCACAGGGTGTATGATGGTCTCTTTGAAATCTCCTGGTCTATGTTTTTAACTTTTATTGACTGAGTTTTTTGGTGACCTATGTTTTCACAACAAAATATCTGGCTATCTACCAATACAATGCATGGCTTTGTGATGATATACAGATGTATTGATAACTCACACAGACCACTGTATTTATATCGTGTCCTGTGATCACACAGCATACAGCTTAAGGTTTATGTCCAGGACGAAATGCAGCTAGGACTGTCTGAAGGTATTGGGCCTGTAGTAAAATGCAGTATGTTCTCTGCAGAGTGTGGCGTGAGAAAGCCTTCGTACAGAGGTTTGTTGAAGGCCAGTCCCAGAGGGCCAGACACTATAGCTCTTCCCCAGAAAAGTGTGAAATCAATTTCCAGCTCCCACTGTAGACCCACATGCTAAACTCATCTCTTGGCACCCCTCCCCCCCCCCCCCCCTCTTATTTTAATTCATTAAACACATACCTCAGGTGGAGGCTGCCCACGATGTAACCAATAGTGACCTAGCACACCATCTTGCTGGACGGACTAGGTTCAGGGGGAGTACAGGGGACTGGATGGGTCATGCCCAGACACATGTCTGCCTACTCATAATCGCGTGCAAGACCCTGGCGGTGACATATCAGGACTGAGGCTACCAGCAGAACCATGTTCCTTTTAACTTTGGGGGGGAGGGGCGGAGACATGGCTTTACCTTCAAAACATATTCACGTTCCAACAATTATAACTATAAATTTGAAAGCTGAAGTGGGGTTACGTAAGACGGCTGACATGAATCCCCACTCGTGTCTGAAAGAGGCTAACACAAAGCCTCTGTGGACCAAGGCCGTTTGCACGGTGCTACATTACACCGTCCGTAACAGGGCCCTCGTGTACAATGCCGGTGGAGTTTTTCCCAGGGTGGTGCGTGAAGGCGGGGCTTGATACGAGCCCTTTAACAATTTCGATATCAGCGGTGGATCAGCGCTGCGCCAGCCTCCTAGCCGGGTGGGGTTGTCCAGATTAGAGCTGTTGAAATGAGCACGCGATGAAGACTCACGGCAAGGCTGATAGCTCCTATCATCAGTCCCTCATCTCATGAAGGACCAAGCGGTCATCCCCTGAACCAGCGCACGCACACACACACACACACACACACACACACCCCCCAGCCTGTTCTGGGGATGTTCTGGGGACCGCCAGACAGCAGACTGCTGAGCCCAGGACGGCACATCTCGAGTAACTGCCCTAACAGGCACAATATCAGCTCTTTCTGATATCAACTAACGGGCTGAAGTATAGTGAGGCGTGCTGGAGACAAATGCCTGTACTGCTATGTCAGATTTGTCTGTATTGTTCTGAAGACTAGATTACTAAGATACATACCATCAATTTTTTGATAATAAAAATATATTTGCCCCTGTCATACTGGGATCGTACCATAAACAGCAAATTAAAATGTAAGTATTCATGTATTCGTCTGTAATGGCAGGAATTCCTCCTTTTTTCAGCTGTCCAAAATGGAGTGATCACTTGTGTTGAATTGGTCTGTCCCCTTCTGTTGAAGGATCAGTGGGTACAGGCGGGCGCGCGTGCAACAGGACGTCACGCGGAGCGGACAGCTGCGAGGTCATGTGCTGTGGGCGGGGTTACGACACGTCCCGCGTTAGCCGCGCCACCAAATGCGAGTGCAAGTTCCACTGGTGCTGCGCCGTGCACTGCAGGGACTGTCGCGAGGAAGTGGATGTCCACACCTGCAAGACGCAGTCGTGACTCAACACCGCCAGCATCAAACCCGCACTAGTAACGCGCGCCGGTATTCACAAAGCATCTCAGTGTGGCCATTCTGATCATGCAATCAAGTTAGCACGCTAGCGTCATTGTTAAGCAGGGCATTCACAATGTCCTTAAAATTATCATACACAAAGGGGAAATCTTATCCTAAATCAGCACTCATATTAAGATGCTTTATGAATCTTGGCCCCGAGGCAATGGCGGTGCTGGAAGCATTCACTAAAAAGTAGGCTGAAATAGATGAGGTGGAGGCTTGAAGATAACGTCCAAACTAATATCAACCAACATCGGAATTCAAAACTAAATTTCAGTAACAAAACTAGGATTTAACTAAACATGTAGCTAGACATCACTGGTACCATATCTTTACCTTGTTTCATTACTTTTGTCATATCAAACATATTTATTAAGTCTTTGATTAAAATTGTTTATCTTCTGTGCATTTTAAATGTTGAAATGTAAATATAATCTATAATGTGTAATTTAAATGAAAGCATACCTGTATATGTTAACAGTCTGACAGGAGTGTCTGAGAAGTTCAGACAAATCTAAAACAATGGAGTCAGCTCATTCGAATTATTTCATGTCATTAAACATTTTAGCTAAGACTGAATTCTAATCAAACTGAGATAAAACAGTACAAAAATGTAAAGTAAATAAATAAAACTATCGAACTTATAGAACTGCGTTTGTGATGCTAGATGCACGTGGGAAATATGGAGCTGCGTTACGAGGATAAACAAGACGTATTTGTTATCTAGTAGTTGTGATATGTATTCCTCTTCAGGCAACAGTCTGAAGATGAAAGCATTTACAGGGATCGTGGGTGACGTTTTTTATTCGACGATTTAGATCTGTGGCAATTGCATCTGCCTTTTTAAATCTACAAGTTAACCGTTTCGGTTTTGTTTCGATTATAACCTGAAATATGTCCATTTGTGCTATTATTTGATCGAGGAATCATTTTTTCCTAAATGAAAGAAAGAATAAAATAAAAAAAATCCACGGTATTTGTTATCATTTTAGATTACTTACTGCAATATGCATTTTACTTTACGAAAAAAGTTACATTTGTGTGCAACTGTGTTTGAATAAGTAATAACTACCTAGAGAACTGATTTCTGATTTGCCATTTTGTGCTGTAGTTTGGAAGACGACAGCAATTGTGAACAAATAATATCAGAGATTCACTATTGACATGGTACACATTCCCTCCAAATTTCCCTTGGAAATTTTGAACAGAATTTTTTTTTCTGTTGCATCTTGAACTAAAATTTTATTTGTATAAAATAATTTAGCTTTAAAGCCTTTTGATACTATCGTAAAGGCAACGAGATTACGACGCTGGTGTTTTTGTACCACTAGAGGGCAATAAAATAATTTGTCAGTATACAGTAACAAGCAACAGATTGTTGTCCCTATGTGAAATTGTCATTTCTATCAACATGGTTTGTTTGAATGATTCTGTGTAAGTTCTGTGTGTTGATAAATATTGAGTTCTTTAAGTCGCTCTGGATAAGAGCTTCATAAATGTAATCTGATAAATGCCATAAATGTAAATTGATTTTTTGCCCGAATTGAATCGAATGGTTTATACAACAAATCTGTACACGTACTTTTACTAATACAAAAGTTAATTGTTTTACTACATATTTGTTTTTAATCGTAGCAAACAAAAAACATCTTATTAATCATACTATTTACTTAGGAAGAGTAAAGTTGATATTTGAGCCCAGAAAGGTGAAAGAAGGCCACTTAAAAGTATGAACGCAATAAAGTTAATGTAAACAAAACATTAGACGTAACCAAAATTACACTGTGTCTTTAAATGGAACGTTCCTCGACGTCAGCGTTCTAGAATACATTCGCGTTCTGGAATTTGTTGTCGAGATAAAGGATCGGAATTTTATCCACCTCCAATGAAGTTGTTTCCATAATGTGTCCTGTATATATCACACACGACACTGTTAGGGGACGGAACTGGGGGTAGGTTGACCCAAACACGCATAACACAGTAGCCGAGAAGCCACGCACAAGGCTAACCGTGTAGCTAGCTAGTTTTGGCAAGCCACTGTAGTAACAGATATAGTTAGCTGACTGCTTAATCTGAAAGGTACATATGATCAGAACTCGTCTACTGACAGTTAAATTATTTCTGTCGGCAAGGTAACTATGTTTTGAGAGTGTTGCAATTTATTTCCAATACAGTTGCAAATATTTTGACTTAATATCCAGCTGGCACTATTAAGGATTACTAAAGTAGTTCATGGTAGGTGTGGTTTGTAGAAAGTGTTACTGAATGTCTGTCTATGCGCTTGGACTCTGTTCTAATATAGAGTATTGGCAATTCTCTGACCGAAAACCAATGCGAAAGGTAAAATAACTACGTAGCTAATTACCTAACTTAAGGCTAAAAACACATTATTCACACTTGGATTTAACTGACTTTACGGTTTTTGGTGCAAAACTTCATCTTCATTCATTCCTGCGACGTTTGAATCACAGAAGCCGCAGCAGTTTAGTGTCCGTCAGTGGCGCGTGCATGAATAAATATCCAGTTGTAAACAGTTGTTTGCAGTTTTTATACTTTACACCAAACTAGTCTATGTTTACCTTTAATAGCTATACAATAAAATGTTTATTTTTTTTAAATAGGAAAATCTGTTTTTCTGAGAACGTTTGTGGTTTAAAATATTTTTTAAAAATCGATTCCTTTTTTGTTCTGTAAGATGTCAAGTTAGTGACGCTGTGTTATTTTCAATTTCACTTCATGATAACGCTACAAGAAGCAAGCACTAAGGTGGGTTACACATGTGTTTTTTTTTTTTCTTCCATGCGTTTCTCTATCAGGGTTTCTGATAAAAGTCATTCACTAGTGCATATGCCCGTGAGCTGACGCCACTCTTCAATGGCTGCCTCTGGCTCCACCGCTGTGCCTGAGGGATTCCACTACGAGACCAAGTATGTCCTCCTCTGTTACCTCGGTCTGCCCCAAGCCTCCCACTCAAGACTTGCGCAAGGTAAAGAATAGCATAAACATGGGCTTCTGCTATTTCATGCACACTGTTTCCTGTTGAGGAACTGTTACTGTTTTTCCCAGAATCCCTGGTTGGCCTGCACTGCTAAAACATCACTTCTGTAAGTCGCTCTGGATGAGGTCAAATGCTGTAAATGTAAACAACCAATCAAGAGTATCTGGCTCTACATTTGTCACTTGAGATCATAATTCGCATTTAAGATATTTTAGGGCTTGTACTGTTGTTGGAATGAGCTGGTTGCAGTACCTAAATTGAAACTTGTAGCAGTAGATCCTGAATAGGACTTTAAATGTCAGGAAATGGCCATGTATGGTTCCATCTCACGTCACTAGTTGAATGTGTCATGCAGACATTTTTAGAGATTCTGCATTATGTACCATAATATGTCAGTGAGAGGAGTCTGTGGGCTGGTCAGTGGTGAGTGAATCACAAACACCAAAGAGTCATTAGTTACAGTACATCAAACATGCTGGAAAGGTATTTAAACACCTGTCATTTAGAGCCTGAAATGCAGACAGACAGAACTACAGGAGAAGTTCACACGGTGAACTAAAATGACACAAACCATATATGACCTTTTACAATGGGATTAAGTTCATCCGTACAAGAAACAAGGGAATTCTGTTTTGTCACTGTGGGACACCCTGACGTTTTTGTCTTTGGATGTTCATCAATCTTCTCTTACACTAATAAACACCACTAGCAGCATTAAAAAGATTTCTGAATATTTAACATGTAAAATACAGTTTTGTGATGCATTTTATTTACATTTATTTACCCTGGATAAGATGTTCTTAACCAGTGTGACTTGGAAAAGAGACCAAAAATAGCCTCGGAAAACTATTCAGTCAGCTAGAGGAAGTCATTCCAACAATTGGATTCTAGGAAGGTGAAGTGTCCTGAAGATTGTGTTCCATGTATTTTGAAGGATGGCAGG
The DNA here is from genome assembly GCA_025802075.1 of Tenebrosternarchus preto. Classification (NCBI taxonomy): domain Eukaryota; kingdom Metazoa; phylum Chordata; class Actinopteri; order Gymnotiformes; family Apteronotidae; genus Tenebrosternarchus; species Tenebrosternarchus preto. The sequence continues at coordinate 20,369,939 of JAOYMR010000026.1, read as the reverse complement.
TCAAACCTTGAAGCTCTATGGACTTGAAATGCAGAGCTTGTTTTGGCCTCTTCTATGCAAGCTTCAGAGTTCTAAATCTGATATGAGCAATTATAGGAAGCCAGTGAATTCAACAGGATAGTGGAGTAACTTGGAAAAATTTAGGAGCATTGAAGACCATCCATGTTACGACGTTCTGGTCCAGTTACAAGGGCTGACAGCACATAGGAAGATCTGCCAGGAAAGACTAAACAAGCACCTGGATTGACCTTTATTGAGCTTCAGATCTAGTTTTAGGTGGTGGACCAAGGGTGAAGATGGCATGTTAGTTGTTTGGTGTTGGTTGTTTTATGCATGTTTCTTACTGAATTGCAGGCAATCATTCAACAAACATTAGTAGTCATTGCACTTAAATACTGTTTGACTTTGAATTGGTTTGGAATGGTGTTGGTTATTGGCACTATGTAATGATTGCTGGGTGACCACGTGAATAACACATGGATTTTCTCAACAGCTTTGTGCTGCTCTGGTCTGAGCCAAGTAATTAGACTATAGTGTTTTACAGCCTCTAGATGAGCTTGCTGTGCCTTTGGTGGACAAGGGCATGACACACTGGATTGAAGTAGACAGGAGGATCAGCACCGTGTGCATTATTGTGAACTTCAGTTCAGAAGTGCAGGTCGAGGATGTTGACTGTGTCTCTTAGACTCACGCAGCTGACAGTAATCGCACTGAAAGAATCACAACAGCCAGGTAGCCAGGCCCCTGGGTCCCACTGCAATGCACACAAGCACCATGCAGCATTGGTTCTGCTTACTTGGCGAGGTTCAAGTACAGAGCGGTGAAGCTCCTGGTCCTGGCTTTCTGCTCTACCCAGTCCTTCTTCATGACAGCCGGGTCGGTGCGGTCACAGCCAGATTACAGCGGCGGGGGCACGGCCGAACTTGACGGTCACGGCCAAGCTTGAACAGCAGCACTTCCCTGGGCAGAGAGTGCAGGCCTGTGATGAGCTCGTCCATTCTGGGAGTTTTCTCATACAAGCTTTTGTTCAGGCACACCTTTGACTCTTGTTGTAGTTACGTTCTGCTGACTTTTCAGCAAAAGTTGTTCATAGTTTTCTCAGGCTTTTCAATTATTTGTGCCGTTTGTGTACATATTTCATAATAATTGTCAAGTACAATAGTTGTTTTGTTATCACATTAAAGCCTTTGTTGTTGGTCACATTACTGATGGTAAAGTACATTAATGGTAAGTTATAGAAAGAACAGACTGCGCTGTCTAATCAAACAAAATGAAACCGGGGAAGGGAAGGATTCTCTTAATGTGCGAATCATTCAAAAACCAGAGAATAATGCTTCCTGCCAAACAGGTCCTAAATCACAGAGGCCGCTGCCCTACATCCCTGCTGCCACTTCCAGCCATGTTCCTCTTGTCCCAGCATGCTTAGCTACAGTAGTTCTCAGTAATTCCTGCTAATTCACAACAAAGCTTCCGACACTGAACGCACGTGGAATGGACGGTCCTAGAGGCAAACATTGGTAATGTCTGGGGAGGGGAGGTGAGTGGAAGCAGCATGCAGTGACTTGCCTCACTAGGCACTTGAGTGATGCAGTCCTTTGTTTCTGGGCCTGGAGCCCTCACCCAGCTGGGCATGCGTGCAGAGCATTTGATGGAGGTGGGCCCGTGTGGTGTGGTGTCGACCCCCAGCCTAGCTCTGGAGGGCCCCTTGGCTGATCTCCACAATATACCATTCTATGGCGTTTGTGTGTGTCTGTCTGCTTGCCACAGCAACTGGATGTGTTGCCGAGGAAAGAGACGTGACCAGGACAAGCAGAATGAAGCAGCAGATTGAGGAGGAGCTGAAGGAGCTTGAGGAGGAAATCACTGCTTGTAAGAGAGAATCACTGTCTCTCCTGGAGAGAGTTTCACACACAAGCATTTACACACTAACGCACACTGGGCGCTTGTCAGCATACATTTATCTCACCAACATTTTTCATGATGTGAGGGAAAAGTTCAGCTTTGTTCTGCATTCATCCTGGAGGTGTGTGTGTGTGTGTGTGTGTGTGTGTAGCTTTCCCTCGGACAGGATTTGATCGGCACACATCTCCAGTGTTCAGCCCAGCTAACCCAGAGAGCTCTATAGAAGATAGTCTGGCTGTGCTGGGAGATCGCCTCGCTCGTGACCTGGGCACACACCTGGCCTCAGCCACACACACACTCCTCAGTGGGTCAGTACTGGTCAAATTAGGAAGATGAAGTCATAGAGAACAGTAAAACTGTTCCATTTGAAATATCTCGGCACATATTTTGTTTAAATGTTACGTTTTTTTCATGAAGGCTTTAACATGAGCCTCCCCATACATCTGTCTGCTTTCATCATGTGCATAGACAGTATATAGGGGTGGGTGGGTGTGTGTGTGTGTGTGTGTTGATGACTGAATGTGTGTTGTGCAGTCAGCTGGATTATGAGGAATTCCGACTGGCAGTGCAGGAGCTCTCGTCTCACTCTCAAGGAGGCTGGAACAAGGTGAGGAAACGAACCCCAACCTCCCCTTCTCCCGCCTGCCGTCTGCTTCGACCAGAAGGTGATTTGACCCTGTGTCCCTCCATGCAGGTGCTGGTGCCTTTAGTGCTGTTGCAAGCCTTGCACGGTGAGGGCCGCGCCCTGGCCTCACTGCTGGCTCTAGGAGTGCAGTACCTGGAGGAGACCGAGGCTGACTTCATTATCCAGCAGGGAGGCTGGGTGAGTGCGCTGCTCTGTGGGCCAAAGCATGGTGTGGCTGATGACGACCCATTCTGTGCTAGTCTGACTCCAGGTTGAGGTTTGACGCAGACTACATGAGATCTTTCGTAGAGGGAGAATGCTCAGGTTGTGAACTGCGAATGGTTCACCTCCATAACTGGAGTATTGTGATTGTCTATGAGTGTTCCAGGTCCTGCCATCAGCAGTTTATAGATGTTGTAATACCACACGACCACAGTAGTTTTTTTTAATTTAGTGCTACTCAAAATAAATGGGTTCTTATTAGAACACAGAGCAGGCCTTCATGACTATTGATTTAAATTAGCCGCATGTTAAATTAATAATTATATAAAGTATTGATATTATTGACCTGCTTAGATTCTCTTTCCATGACGGTGAGACAATATAGACTGCATATCCTTGTCTACCAGGAGAGGGTGTTGGAGATCTGAACCTCACATACCTTTCTCATGAGGTTTGTTGATTTCAGCTAAAGTTGCAAACATGGATTTCTGTATGACCTATATTCTCTCACAGTCTCAGAGTAGGTTGGAGATCCCTGGACAGTAGACCTGTGTGAATACAGTGTTCACTGCAGTCTTTTAACACAATCACTGAATAAAGTGAGAAATGTTTTCCAAATTAATGCAACACTGGGGAAAGGCTGTTTATTTACTGCTGTTAAAAAGCTGCCCTCTGTTCCCTTGCCTGTTTTGATCTCTGATCCTGTGAATTCCAGAGTCCTGACTCCTCCCCCTTTCTTCCCCTGACCTCACTGAGGTCATCCATTACGTTAACATTAGACTTTGACTTCTCAAAACATCAGCGCACCAGTGAAAGATTTAACTGATAGTACACGCCTTCTACCTAAATGATTAATTCAAAGGTCACTTTCCCCAGCAGTAAATGCCATTGAGAGAATATGTACACAGGATATGAACTTTGCTAGTTACAATATTTGAATGCTAACTGGAAATTAAACTGCTGAAGTCTGATGTATGGAACAGATGCAGGTTATGAAGCTTCCTCTTTGTTCTCATGTGTTCTTCAGGGCACAAATGGACTGGGGAAGGCCCTGCCGGCACTGTGTGTGTAGTTAATGTAACTCTGAGTCTCACTGCAGCCCCTGTGGCCAATGCAGAAGCTGCTGTGCCCTCCTGGAGCCCTGTGTGCTGAGTAGAGCCACATTCCTCATGTGCAAAAGCTTCACGAGGATCCCAGTGCTCACACAGAGATGAACGTGGAGGGAGGGAGGGAGGGAGGGGTGTGTGTGTGTGTGTGTGTGTGTGTGTGTGTGTGTGTGAGATGAATGACCTAAGCTCACTTCGCAGCCTTGTGGTACTGTTGGCTGGGTACTTG
>JAOYMR010000026.1:20338904-20365755 GCA_025802075.1 Tenebrosternarchus preto | reverse complement strand
CCCCCCCCCCCCCCCCCCCCCCCCCCCCCCCCCCCCCCCCCCCCCCCCCCCCCCCCCCCCCCCCCCCCCCCCTGCCTCTCTCACAAGACCCAGCTCCTGCCAAAAAAAAAGTAACTGGACACTTTTATTGCGCAAGTTTGAAGCACTTATTAGTTCCTTTATGGCTGCTGCCTGTTTAAAAGCACTTTGTTTGTGGTTTCGGCCCCCCCCTACACACGCACGCACTGTCTGAGGAAACTCCACCAGGCTTTGCCATCACAAGGTTCAATCTGTGCGAGGCTTCCCGAGGCTGCTCCGAGACGGCCAGGTCTGGCTGTTCTCCACAGTCCACAGTGGCCTCAGTGCCGCACCTCCTTCCTGAATAAGCGGTGTGCTTTCGAAACAGAAACGCTCCTCAGCTACGCCTTCGACCTGCAGTCTGTTTCATCACTCAGCCCAAATAAGGCAGCCTGAGTCAGACATGCAAATGCTGGACAATAAATTCTCGTATTTCAAAAACAGGCATGAATTTGATGTCAAGCAGCCGGTGTACCTGCCCAGAGCCAGAGATGAAAACGTAGACAAGAGCTGACAAACGAAGGCCCAAGAGGTTGAGATAACCTGGAACAGTTCTAGATTTATAGACCTAAGGCTAGAGCTTTCAGCCATACTTTAAGTGACAATCATTTGTTATTGCCCTTGTTAGGTTTTAATCAATGTGGCATGTGGACTCTCCATTCTGGTCTTAAACACTCTGGATGTCATAGATTAATCCCCTCAGCCTTATTCTGTTATAAGCTGAAACCTGTTGAAACCTGATGGTAATGATAGGACAATCTCAAAATTGTCCTAAATTTCTAAGACTGATGCTAATGTTATGTTGCCTATTAATCATGTTAAGCTCTATGACGTGTGTGATTATCCTCCTGACATCTGGACGGTCTTTCAGTACCCCTTGCTCAGTGAGTATGTGTGGTTAATTACAGATTATAACTGATGTCTAGAATTTTCCAGGAAAAGTCCTATCATTTGGACAAGAACATTCAACTCAGAACACCATATGATGTCTGACGTTCTATTGCTGAAGTGCCAAAAAGTCTAGGATTCTGCTCTAGAGACTCAAAGCATGTGTTGTACCATTTGAGCAAAGGATTTGGGATCAGCTGTTGGGGTGTGTTGTAAACAGCATCTCTCTCTCTCTCTCTCTCTCTCTCTCTCTATCCCTCTCTCTATCCCTCTCTCTATCCCTCTCTCTATCCCTCTCTCTATCCCTCTGTCTCTCAGCTGCTCTCCCAGCTGCTCCAGACAAAACTCTCACAAACAACCAAACAGCCATGAAGAAATTATATTCTGGGTTATTTTTCTACCTCTAAACAAACACCTACACTCAACAAAGTCCCATGTCTACTGTTGGCTTTTGGACTTCCAGCACAGATCTGCCAACAGCAGCACTTTTTACACTTCGTTACCTCCACTGCTCAACATGGAAGACCATACTGGAGCTACACTGTGAAATAAATACCAGAAATAACTGTAATAGCAATGCACGACAAAAAGAACTTGCTTGCTTCTCTTCAATGTCATATTGTGATTGGTGTCACTGTATTGTAATCACGCTGTATTAAAAAACTTGCTCTTTCAAGTACAGTGTGTTCCACCACTACACCCCCCCCGTAAATTCAGGTCACATGTCCAGCCCAGCCACGCTAGCCACTGGAGACCAATTCTGGCTATTAGCAACTGAGGCCAAGTCCCCCAAAGTCCCTCCAGGCATACGGACGTCTGGCGATAGAGGAGGTCTGCGCAGGGGTGTACGTGGTCCGGAGGAGGGCGAGGCGAGGTCCTGTGTGACACACTGTCTCTGCTGCAGGAGCTTCTTCACAGCCTGGACCACCTGCCCAGACAACGTAGAGAGGGTGATCTTCAGTGGACATGGGTTTGGCCCCAAGAAACCGGGCTGCTGCATGAGTTTAACCATAAAGAATAAAGTTCTTAACTATTTACAAGGATAAGAACTGTAAAAAGATGTTACAATGGGACCAAATAAACATCTTCAATGGATTCAACAGCTTCAAATCACATTTGAAGCGGTAGTCATTTTTCTCACCTTTCAAGGGGCATCACAAGAGCATTCACACATATCAGAGATGATCATCATGGAATAGTAGGATGACACTACTGCACAAACAGGCAGTTCCCTTTAGGGCAGTGGCCGGCCGTCCACTATCAGTACCTGCTCCTTGCTCCTGGTCGGCTGTTGAGGGAAACCACCTGGTCCAAGCCCCACATCCACCTCCTCCCCACTCATCGAACTCCGGGGCTCCGTCTCTGACTGGCCGTCTCCGTCGCGTCCGATGACCGTCCTCTCAATCTCGTCGGAGAGTCTGGGCAAAGGTAGGAGTACAGCGGTCAGCAAAATCAGGCCAGCGAAATGAATTATACCACCGTGGCCCAGAGTGTAGCCGCAGCCCTGCGAGTTACGCACCTCGACGCGGGAGAGGCCGCTATTTTCCGGGCCTGGATGCGGCCCGTCAGCCCGGCTCGGACTGTCTGAGCAACGCGACTGGATGTGACATCTGACAAAGAACAGCCTGGGAACAGGCTCAGCACCAGAGACACCAGCTGAGCCCAAGACATTCCGAACAATCCCAAAAAAACAGGACACTTAACACACAATGTTCATTTCACAGGCATAAGGCATTATTACATTTAGCCTTCGCTTCAGCACGGGATTAAATATAAATGCTGGCACATGGTGAGCTGAAATCTTGCTTCATTTATGCACACACTAACATGTACTAAAAATATCACTGTTAGTATTATTGACATGTACTACTAATAATGTTTAGTATCATAATTTAGTAATTTACAATGTTTTGGAATCTGACAGTAAGGAAATGACAATAACAAAATTACGACTCACTGTAAATTCCCTATTGTAACAGCAATATGCAAATATATGTGAAAGTTTTTAACCAAGTAACATCCTTTCACCTTTGTTACACATGTGGTCATGATGAGATCTGTGATGTGTGTTATTCTCCTGATAACTGCACAATTTTCAGTCTTCCTTATAAAAGATTAATGCCAAAATAATTTAACATAAACACTGCTGTCCATAAGTAATTTGAAAGCAACACAGTTATTCAGTGTGAAATAAAACAATGGATCCATTGTGGTACACAGTGCCAAAGCACACCAGAAGTTCTTTCAGTGCGCTGTACTAGAGTTTCCCAGCATGCCAAACAAACAGGAGGTCGGGAACTCGCCTCATCGTTGGTGGGATCTAAGGCGAGGGCGCTGATGGCGTCTCGCCTCGCCTCCTCCACCCTGTGCGTTCGGCTGAGAGCTTTAGCCCGGTTCCCATAGTACCGAGCCACTCCAGGGTCACACTTAATGGCCGCTGAAAACTGCTCAATCGCCTCCTGGAACTTCCTGAGGCGAGTGACACAAGAATAAGTCTCAGCGCCTTCACTGGTTGTCAGAACCAAATCAGAAACTAGGCTAACGTTACTGCAGTTGAGATAGCACGAGTGGCCTGGCCGGACTAGCGTCACTTACAGATCGTTGTAACTGTTCAGGCCAAGGGTGTTGTGAACGGTGGCCAGACGGAGGTGAACGGAGGTGTTGTGGGGGTCCAGCTCCTCAGCCTGCTGATAGTCAGCCAGGGCAAAGAACCACTCCTTCTGCTTATAAAAACAATCTGCAAGAGACATAATGGATGTCCATAAAATGACATAAAAAAATTAATTCCACTCAGACACAACAGACGGCCCTCTCAGTCGATTTCAACGACGCTAGTAGGTGAACCTGATTTGCTATACTCATTTAAGTCATTCAGTCATTCAGAAATGGCAACATAACTGGCTAAAATAAAGCAGGTTCCATAAACCGCTCCAGGGATTTCAAATACCAGAGAGGCTTTGGTTTGCAGAGCCTGGCCTCCAGCAGCACAGACTGCTCTAGCCAACTCACGAACGCCATAAAACCCCTCCGTCCCCCAGAGCGACTCCACCGAGCACCGTCCCAGCGCCCTGCCTCAATATTCACCGCCTCGGTTGATGAAGAAGCCGCTCTCGTCTCTCCGATCGTTGATGGCTCTGGTCAGGAGCGTTACTGCCTCGCTGTAGAAGCCCTGGGAGAAGCAGCGGACGGCGAAGTCATTATAAGTGAGAGCCAGCTGGGTACGCGCGTCCTCCTCCATCGCTGCTGAGGACTCGGGTCCCCCGCCCTCAGGACGCTCCCCTCGGGCACTGCTGAGCTCCACAGCAAGCACCAAGTCCTCTACAGCTCCAGTGAAGTCTTTCAGTCTGCGATACAGTGTTCCTCTGTGGAAAAGCAGATTAGCAAGATAAAAATAGTAAGAATAGTAGTAATAATACTTAAACATAATGACAGACTACATGGATATTTTTAGGCTGATTTTTTGGTCACGCTTCAATATTTACTATATTACCAGACTATACAAAACTATGTCAGCCCATTGTCCTTGTAAATATGGTCATACACATTTGTTCGTATAGTTATGGTTCAGTCCTTATAAACAGCAAGTTCCCAAAAGCAAAAATATGGAGCAACAATCATCCAGCTTAACAGGTCAGTGTTCCTCTTGATATTAGCATTCTTCTGCTCACACCTGAAAAGGTAATACTGGGCCTTCTCAGGGTTCTGCTCTAGCGCCGTGGTGATCTTGACCAGAGCGTCTGACAGCTCTCCCTCCAGAGCCTTAGTGACAGCCTGCTGTCGGGAGCACTCTGCTGCCTGCTCCAGCTCCTCCAGTAGTGCCTTGGCCTGAGAGCAGCTTGGGTCGAGCTTCAGAGCAGCCTTCAGGTCAAAGTAACATGCCGTGGCCTGAGGAACAACAGGAAGTAGCTTCAGATGGATGGGATTCTCCATTCACCGGTTCTTTGTAATTTACTGACCCAGTCATTCTGAGGCAGTCTGCCTCGTGGAAATTGCGTTAAGGAGTGTGGTGACCGAGAGACGAGCGGCGGGTCGACCTGACTGAGTCGGTGGTACAAGCGAGATCTCAGAGTGAAGAGGTCAGACGAGGTGGCATCGGTCTCGAGCCAGTTAGAGACCAGCCGAATGCAGTCAGAATAACGGCCTAGCGCAGAGAGACATACCAAGCTAGAAAGAGAGATGGGGGGAGAGAGAGAAAATGTCAGTGGGATGTTTAAATTGCAGCACTATATCCCAAATATCAGTCATATAACTCCTCCATAGGACTTGCAAAGAACATCACATGCATTGGATTAGATTTAGTGAATATCTGCTTCTTTGATATACTTGAGGTTTAAGTGGAAGAGAGAACACAGAGGGGAAGTACAATAGGGCAGTCTTTGACAAAGCCACAGCGCCCTCTGCTGGTGGCCAAGACCAACATCACAAAGTCTTAAACAGATGGCAATGAATAAGATACTATGACCACTTTGTAAAGGAACACAATTATAAAGATCACAATAATGCAAAGTAACAGTTGTTTGGTATCTTAAGCAACAGGCTTGTACTAACCTTCTCATGTGGTAAGGTCTAAAGTCAGGCTTCAATTCAGTCGCCTTGGCAAAAGACTCCAGCGCCTCTAAGAACATTCCTTGATCACAAAGACACTGTCCCTTTTTTAGTATAAACAGATAAAAATCACACATCCATCCAGTACAGCACTTCAATTTTAAAAACATCCATTGTTACACAAAAGTACCAGAGCAACTCTTGCACCTGTGTCCCAAGACTGATCTCAATAAACTTGGGACTAAACTTAGTCCTCTTGGACTAAACTTAGTCCGCTAAGGTGATTTAATACCCTCCCATTTGAAATAACTGTAAACAGCTACTAATCCACTGTAGTAACCTTCAGGTAATAAATAAACGCCAGACGGTCAAAATAGGCCCGGGTCTGTGGTTCCAGATAGCATGCATGCTTGTAGTCAAGAGCTGCAGAACTGAAGTCACACAGCTGAAGATAAGACTCTGCCCTTTCTATATAGAGTTGAGTCTACAGAAAGAGATAGAGACACATAAAAACCCATTCATTTACAACAGAATATTTGCTTACTGTTATATATATATTTAATTTTTATTATGTGTGTGTGTGTGTGTGTTGCCAGAGAATACACCATTTTAATATATTTCTTACCTGCTCTGGCTGTAGTGTTATGGCTTTTGAGAAACAAACAACAGCCTGCTCACACTGTGACTGTAGCAGGGCTGCCTTGCCACCTTCATAACTACAAAAAACACCACAGTAGCCAGGTCAGCATATCACTATCTGTTAGAATTACAGCAAACTCTCTCTAAAAACCAAAAAAAAAAAAACCACAACAACTTACTGATAGTTGGCCTTATCCTTTAATATAAGATCAGCACACAAATCTGGCCTGTCTCGTTTTAACTCTGGAGTCTGGAAAATTCTGCTGGAGCCAAACAATCTTTGTACTGCAGCCTCTCGTGAAGATGTGTTCTTTGGCTCTAACCCATTTGAGACTTCCATCTTAGAGGAACACACAAGCATGAATATGACCCAAAAGTTATATATATATATATATATATATATATATATACATATTTAGCATTACGGAAGGCAATAACAAAACACTCACTCTCAGTAATCATTAAACTCAAATAAAGGTAAAATTTGCCTACACTGATCTACACTCTCTGAACCTTAGAATCCCCATGGAATGAATGTTATGATTTAAACATCTAAACAGCTTAACCTATTTTTTCTACGGACTCTTCCTCCTAGAAATTTGGAAGTACTTTGGTTGCACAGCTGACAAAGAACCTCTGTCTGAATCATCCTGTTTCTCTGGAAATTTCATTACAAATGTTTAATATCCCTACATCTTTTACTACAGTACACGACGGTTACTCCCAAGACACAAATAATAATAATAATAATAATAATAATAATAATAATAGTAATATAATTTATATATATATGTATATATATATATAAGATCCTGTTCTTCTTCAGTTTTTGTTTGTTTGTTTGTTTTTACAAGCAAATTGATTCTCTAAATAGAGAACTCTTGTTTTAGCTTTAAAAATCTCTCACGGAAACGTCCCAAAACGCATATGAAACGAGTTTACCTGGGATGGCAGACATACGTTATACCCCAACCAAAATCAAATCCGCAAGCAACTAGTCTGGTACTTAGACAAGTTGGAAACAAAGTAACTATGGGAACACTAGTTAGAATGGAATGAGGTACATCGATTTTTGCATAAATAAAACGATGTATTAAATTTCACTTACAGGCGATAGAATAAAACTGAAATCTTAATCGTATTTTACAAATACGTTTTAAACAAAGGAAAAGGTAATTTAACGGGTTTTGTTTGCTAGTCGAACATTGCAATTACAGTATGGCTTTTATTTTGAAATCTGGCGCGGAAACGAGTTTATTGTTGTCAGAATGCACATCAGCTGACAATAATTTGGGCGCTTTTCACAAGATGGTCAGCTGAATTTGGCTGTTGCACATGGGATGTTCGGGCCAAAGGTTTAGAAGTATGAGTAAACGTTATACAGTAAGGTTTACAAGCTGTATAAGAAAATAAGACAACTTCGGGTTGTAAACAATAAACTGTCTGTTTAACATAATGAGCCACGAAGAGTCGAGGCCGCTACTGGCAGAGGAGAGCAACGAACATACAGCAGAGGATAGATCAGAGCAGGATGCATATCTGGAGTAAGTGATGCAGTTTTTATGACATTGCCGTAGTTCTTTTTTTAAAATAACTTCCTAAAATAAGTCATTCATTTCAGACTGTCCACTACTTTTGGGCTACGTATGATCGCTATGCTAGCTTACATATCTTCATCGAACTCTTGCCTTCTTGACTTTCTTTTCTTGGAAATTCTTGAATCACGTGGACCTGTGCTTACAACCCATGACAATTCGCGTGGTCGGTGCCAGTGCTTTTGAGTTTCTGATTTTTCTAACTCTTTCTGTTCTTCAGGAAAGTAAAGAATGGGAAGCTGTACCTAGCCACATTGGCAGCTGTTCTGGGACCTCTTAGTTTTGGATTTGTTCTCGGCTACAGCTCTCCTGCCATACCAGAGCTGCTGCGAAGCCCTGATCAGAGGTTGAGGCTCACTGCTGAAGAGGCTTCCTGGTTTGGGGTACGATTCTCAATAATCACAGTGCCTCTAAGATTCATCTTGAAAGCTGCATAATCCATTACCTCATTTCTTTGCAGTACCTCAAAGGTTTGCATAGGCTGTATAGTTTGCCTGCAGACCTTGTAGGTTTTGTTTTTGCTTTCTTGTCAACACTTGCAAAGGAGGCCTTGAACTCCTGCCGAGGTCAGAGGAGGATCATCATAAGGTCAAATCAGGAGCTAGCAGAATATGGTGTGTCTGCGACACTGAGGGAGCAGGTTTCTCATGCATGATGTGTCTCCTTTGCAGTCTGTGGTGACGATTGGAGCAGGCCTCGGAGGCCTGTTGGGAGGATGGGTGGTGGAGAAGATTGGGCGGAAACTCAGCCTCATGTTTTGCTCCATGCCCTACATCTTTGGCTTCACCATCATGATTGCCGCCCAGAATCGCTGGATGCTCTACGTGGGAAGAATTCTTACTGGTCTAGCCAGCGGTGTGACATCTCTTGTAGTGCCTGTGAGTAAGCACTTGATATCTTCACACTCAAACCACTGGAATGATGGTCAGGTGTGGTTGAAAGGCATCAACTTAAGAGTCATGTGTTTTTCTCAAAGCTGGAATCCTGCCAAGCTGTTTTTGGAAAGGAAACAATAAATGCACTTGGGTACGTGTTTAGCGCTGGATAATCCTCGGACATTACCTGTAGATTTGTGCCGTACCTGAGTCATTAAAATGACCCATCAGTCAGACTCGTATGACCCGTAAACCAGTTTCACCTGGAGCAAACTTTGTACGTTATATACAGCTAACCAGTTCTAACCAAATCAATTTCTATTATTAATTATTAGAAATGTTGATTTCTTCAGCAGAAGTTGTTTTTTTTTATTAATAAAATGTGCTGACTTGTATGGCAAATCTCACTAAACAAAACACGAAAGTACTAGACTTGAGCAAATGCTGACACTTGGAGACCTGACTGACTAAACTAGTAGAGCTGTATAAACGAACATTGCTCATTAACCCTCTGTAGCTTTCGTTTAGTTGGCTAGTGTTTGGGGTTGACTTGTGCCTTTAATGTGTTCCTCATGGAAGGTTTTTTTTTTTTTCCTTTCTCTTTGTCGATTTAGCTCTACATCTCAGAAATGGCGCATGAACGTGTGAGAGGAACAATGGGCTCCTGTGTGCAGCTCATGGTGGTGACGGGAATCATGGGAGTCTACATAGCAGGTTGCACTTTTTTTCCTCAATTCCAACACTGCAATAATCAAATAATGATAAAATAAATGCAAGTAACAAATCTAGCTAAATTCACTTCATTGGTCATTTGCTGCTGAGTCATACCAACTGCCTTTCAGGCTTGGCTCTGTGAAAGCGCTCATGATGAAACCTACTAGTGTTCAACGTCACAATCCAGTCTCGTAACATTGCCAGACCTGAATGTGTTCTAACTGTTGAATGCGTCACCCAGGCATGACGGAGGTTTTGTTTTTGTTTTGTCCTTCTCTAGGGTTGTGCTCATATGTGCTGTTTGTTCACTGTAGTAGAACTGGAACCTCCAGACAGCGCTGCGTGTACCGTGGTTTTCTTCATGGTTCTGTGATAGAGGGCTTCATTTAGTAAGGCTGCCCGTATGTGGGTTAAGAAAATGGCCTGAGCTTGTTTTACAGTGGTGGTCTTGTTCACACTCCAAGGCTTCTTCTCCGCAGTCACCACGTGCTTCAAAAGAGCCGTCCTCCGAGCGACAACTGCACCCCCAGCCTTGGTACACGTCCTTACGGTCGATATCGGCAAAACGGAGCAGCCCGACGCCTCGTGCGCCTTGTTACACTTCGTGTAACACGCGCTTGAACGACTGATCGTGTTGCTCTCCCAGGGATGTTCCTGGATTGGCGCTGGCTGGCCATCGCCTGCGCCGTCCCGCCGACCGCGATGCTGGTGTTCATGTGCTTTATGCCGGAGACGCCACGCTACCTCCTGTCTCGGGGGAGGAGGAGGGAGGCAGAGGAGGCGCTACGCTTCCTCCGGGGGCCCCACGCTCCTGTCGAATGGGAGTGTGACAGGATAGAGGAGGCCTCTCGAGATGAGGTCAGGGTTTTCTGATGCCCCAGAACCGAATAAATATCTATAATAAATCTCATTTTAGTCTGATTAATTTTTTTCTGTATTGATGCTTTATACTGTACTATCTTTTGAGTGGAACTGCATTCATTTCAAATGTGATTATATATTGCTTGAATTGTATGCGCAGCTCCTCTGTTTGCCGGTTTGGTGCGGTTTTAACTGGTTTTAACAGTGTGCTGTAATTACAGGGAGGACACTTCACTTTGTCTGATCTGAAAGACCCTGGTGTCTACAAGCCTTTAGGAGTAGGTGTCGTCATGATGCTTTTGCAGCAGTTTACCGGCATCAATGCCATCATGTTCTACGCAGAGACTATATTTGAACAAGCACACTTCAAGGTAGGAGTTGGTGGCAGCAGGGGGTGGGTGGCAGACTTGTCCCATTTAAAGCTTAGAAGTTTAATAGGTCCCGTGTGACGTGCTGCTGTGAGATTTGTTTGCGATTGTTCGTATGCGTTGCGTCTCAGAACAGCGACGTTGCCACCGTCGTCGTGGCAGCCACTCAGGTGTTCTTCACAACGGTTGCTGCGTTAATCATTGATCGAGCTGGAAGGAAGGTTCTCCTCATCTTGTCAGGTTAGCATGTCCTCCTCATACTCTCCATGTTTATAAAAATGAATCCTTTTACACCAGTAAGGCAAGACTTGCTTCACACATGCATAACAATTCAACCTCTCCATTATCTCCTGTTTTACTCCGCAGGTGTTGCAATGTGCGTGAGTGAAATTGTTTTTGGCGTTTATTTTAAATTGTCTACAATGAAACATGGTGACTCCTTATTGCTGGAAGCTCTCAGTGGAACCCAGGGCACAGAAACTCCCTCCAGCGACCTGACCTGGCTTGCCTTATCCAGCATGGGGGTTTTCATAACTGGTTTGTATTTTTCTCCTTAGTAACACCAAATATCTTGAAACACAGTCATTGTTTTGGTAGTCTTTTTTATTATTCAGTATAATTTGCGGTGGTGTTTCAAGGCGAATGGTGTTGAAATGGATTTGTCGTAGCAGTTTATTATTTTTTATTATGGTTTAATACAGATCAGGTTACATCTCTTAAAGGCATCCTCACTGGGCTTTGTTTGTCCTCTGTTGCTGTGTACTAGACATCTGAAATGAACAGTAACGTTGTCGTGAAAGGACTTGTCTGTTCTCTGTGAGATTCATAAAATAGGAGTGTGGTCAAAGTCAGGTTTTATCTGGGAGCATGTGTCTTCCTCAGGGTTTGCCCTGGGTTGGGGTCCCACACCGTGGCTGGTGATGTCTGAGATCTTCCCCACGAGGGCACGAGGACTTGGCAGTGCCGCCTGTGTGCTCACCAACTGGACCTGTGCTTTCATAGTCACTAAGACCTTCCAGAACCTCATGGTGAGAGCCTTCACCTGCTGCTGTTTAAATGTTAAAATTGTTTTAATATTTAAAATGCAAGAATATTTTTTTGTTACCTACTTCTGCTTAAATCATGCAGGGGACATTGTTGGTAGCTCATTGTGAGAAGCTAATTTTTGAGCTGAGAGGTTAAATGTATGCACGCTGGACTTGACAGGCTCTTTAAATGAAATCAGCCACAGATTAGGGTTGGGATTAGGCCCAAGTTCCATACTTTACATTTGGGTCAACACCCTTAAAGGAACTGACTGTTAAAGTGATGGAAGAGTTTCTGAGATGTTAACAGTTAAGATGTTATTCCTGCAGGATCTCATAACCAGCGCTGGGACGTTCTGGATGTTCTCGTGCCTCTGTGCACTCAATGTGATCTTCACGGTCATCTTCGTCCCAGAGACTAAAGGCAGAACGCTGGAGGAGATTCAAGCCCATTTTAAAAGAGCTCACTATCGCTAAGCTAAACCTGAGGTTCTTGTCTCAGTCAACACCAAAAAGAACTCAAACATGATTTAATTGGTGTTTATACTAAAATTAGTGCAATTAACTTATTTCCAAAGAGAAATGCTGTATACTAAGAGGAAATATTTCCAGTGGTTAGTTAGGAAAAATGATTTTTGTAATGGTCTTTACAATGGTGGTAATACCTGTATCCTGTGATACTAACTATATCAGGGATATTTTAGAAAATAAGTTTCTTAGTGTTGACTTCTGTTTACAATGCCAGGTTTTTTGTTTTTGTTTGCATTGTTTGTCAATAGTATACAAAATTGGTTATGCCTTACATTACATTACTGAAATCCTGTTAAAAGTACTTGATTAAACCACTTTTGTACATTGTCACACTGGATAATATGATTCAATAAGCTACTTGTAATTTTCACTCATGCAATTGTTTATTGAGCAAACACAATTTTCAACTGACTGTTTTTGATATAATTTATTAAATGTTTAATAAATTATTAGCATAAAAGAATAAGTGAACTTTTTTTTAACCTGTTCAAAAGCAGACACTGATAACCACAATACTTAAGATTTGCTTGATATTGATATTTAATCTTCCTGTTTCATGAAAACAGGAGTGATTTCCGTGAATGTACAGTCGGTCTGCAAGTTTCCTGGATATTACTCAAGTGATGCAGTGCATTCCTTTTAAATGATCTTTTACATGGCTGGCTTAGTGACCTGGGAAACACTGTTGGGGGAAAATTGTGGTACCCAACTGGTTCTTTCTAGGTATGTTGCGTCATTATCATATGTTAGGCTTGTGAACATCTTATCAAAGAGGTTATTGTGCATACAGTGGATTTCAAAGAATTTGCTGCACTTGTGATCATATTGCAAATTGTCTCCCGTTGCTACAACTGATTCCGTGTGTGAGAGAGTGCGCGCGCGTGCCTGATTTGAAATATTTTAGATTGAGTTATTAGGTTGCTTTGCAGTCATGCTACATTTACCTCATCCTATATAGTTCATGTTGGGGTATTTTTGTTAGTTTTCCCTCATCGTTTTGACATCGGAAATCGGTATACCAGACTGTCGGTGCCTTTAAACATATTTAAACATATTTAACGGTATTTAAACATAATTAACGGTCTTAGCTGGTTTGAGGAAAGCATGTTACAGTTTAAAAACTTTCCAGGAGTCTCTTGAATTATAGCCAAAGGAAAATTGTAATTTAAAGACTTGAATCTAAAAAGTCAGAGGTTTGTGAGCCTGCGGAGTATCCTCTTTCTGTAGAAATACTTGCCTCAACGCATTTTTTGGAAACGTATTGTTAAGTTCCCCTTTAAATAGCGGTAGCATGCGTGTATAGGGGGCCTGGCTTACACTCAGCTACAGGGACTTCCCAGCGTTGGCACTCCACATAAAAACCGGCAAGTTCCTGGAACAGCCTGTTCATTCCGGGCCCCCATCGGTGCTTTGTGTGTGAGCTTTGCTCTTCAACGCGGGGTCTGAATCACAGTCCAAAATGATGCTGGCCGTAGCGGTCCTGTGCAGCATAGTGCTGTGGACTCACTGTCTCCATTTCACTGACGTTCAACCACAGCAGGATTTTGATCTGCAACAGGTGAGTAGAATAAACAGCTGAGCAAAGAATGCTTGTGGCCAACTCCTATGCATTTGTGTGAGAGAATGTTTGTGGCCAACTCCTATGCATTTGTGTGAGAGAATGTTTGTGGCCAGCTCCTATGCATTTGTGTGTGTGTTTGTCAAGCAGGTTGGCAAATTGTTGTTTTTTAATTTAAAAACAAACCGGATGGATTTATCTAGTACTGTTTTTGAGATGTATTTTATTTATACACCAGAAATAGATATTTAAACCAGCTTGATGCTAGTGGGATGATGGTAAACAGATGGAATAATGCCATGTCTTTAATATCTATGGTTAAACTGCTAAATGATACAAAAATATGATGTAAACATGTTACATGAAAAGTAACAGAACTGATAGAAACCAAACTAAAACAATTTCTGTCGCCTCTGATCTAATGCCTGTCTGCCTCTGTGTTAGTTTGCAGGTGAATGGTATCGTGTGGCCATCGCGTATGAATCCCCGGCATTCATTAAATATAAAGGCTTGGTCAGGACTTCGAAGGGCCTGCTAGTTCCTAACGAGAACGGAGGTGCCAATCTGACGATGTGGACTCTGCTTGGGTGAGACTATTTTGGCCCTGAAAATAATTTACTACCTGGATGGGTAGTTCCATGTGTTTGCATACAAACGGTCTGTGCTGTCAGTAATGCAAGCATGCATCCGTGTTTATTCATACAATGTTGCCTGCGTCAAATGCGCTTTTACCCAGTTTGACTGGTCATCTGTTGTTTTTACATTCAGATCAAAGGTTTGCTTTCCTGATTTTTATGTTTACGAGAAGACGGATGTTCCTGGACTGTTCACTTATTTCAGTCAGAGTAAGCTGCAGTTCCTCTGTTAACAACAGTTCACCCAGTGTGAGTAGAACACTTCAGAAGCACCGCAAAGACCCGTGGACCACATCCTTTCTGCTTTATTGAGCAAGCTGTTAAAAAAAAAAAAAAAAAAAATTTGGTCTTCTTCAGTCAAAGTCAAAATTGACTGATGAGCTACACAGTCATTTCATGTTTACAGCTCTATACAACGTACAGGCATGTTCAACTCACATGCTCATAAATGACATAAGTGTAATCATAATTTTTGTCACTGTAAGGGCAAAAGTTGGTGAAGGACATCACGGTGGTGGAAACCAACTATACTGAATATGCGGTAGTTCTGAAATACAAGAAGATGGACAAAGAGTACACTCAGGTGGCCCTCTATGGTATGTTCCTGGGGCCCCTGCAGAAGTGCTGTTACCTAAACCTTCCAAGCCACTGATATAGATTCAGTAATCTTCCTGTGTATGTTTTAGGGCGAACACCAGATCTTAGGCCCGAGCTGGTGGACAAATTCAAGTCATATGTCTTGTCTTTGGGCTTTTCCGAGGAGTCCATTGCTGTACCGGTCAGCGTGGGTAAGTCTGAAGCAATGGAAAAACAAAACAACCGAGACATTAGACTGAGATGAGAACAGTGAGACTGATCATGGTCCTTGTGATATTTACAGAGCAAATATAATCTCCCCTGAACTCCAGTTAAACAAACAGTGGTGAAAGTTGCTCCTTTAAACTGGCCTGAGACCAGTTTTGGTGTTTCTGCTATGAGGATTAATGGTACGATTTGGACAGCAAGAGCTGATCCTATGTCAGATTAAAAAGAGCAGTTTGAACCTTGGCCATGCAGCAACAGTTTTCTGTACACATTATTCTGAAGTAATACTGCACTCATCAAACTCTTACTGTTTGTGGAATTGTTTATATCTAAGATATTATATAAAGAAAATATTCTACCCTCCCTCCCCCCTCCAGATCCGTGCCCTTTTATAGAAACAAGGTAAGGACAAATCAAACCATATATCTCATATTAATATATTTAATATGTCGCATTTTACAAAAGATGAAAGAAGCTTAATGACTTTTTTTTAATAAAAACCTCCAACCTCCAGCAACACAACAGAAACGATGACCTAGAAGAGTCACTTGATGGCGCTGTTGTGCCTGCCTCTAAAACCAGCCTTGGTATTGGACTTTATTTTAGACGGGACAGTATATCACTTGTTATGTCATCCAAACGTCCATGTAACTTTGCATTACTTCTTGTTGCTTTTTATAATGATTTTAGAATAATTTTTATTTCTGTGATGTATAAGTTTTTAGTAATGTTAAGTAATAATACTGTTAATTGTGAAACTGTGGGTTTTTTTGTGGATTTTCATGCTAATGCTGTCTGTTTATTCTGTTCTAATTATTTGTGATATCGAAACCTGCATTACAAATTGTAAAGATTGGTGCAGCATTATATACCATGACTTGTGAAGTTCCTTCGTGCCAGCAGAGGTCACTGTTGTTAAAAGACCAATACAGCCCAAATAAAACTGTCCTTAGTGCCAAGATTACTGAAATCTATTCATATTAATACATTTAGCTGAGTAATCTAGACATGTTGGTTCTTCATTTAGTCCTGAATTTGTCTGAAATTCAGTATCTGCTTCATGTTTTCAAATGCAGTCTTTCTCATATTGAAAATAAATTAAAATATTTGGTTGAGAAGTAATATTTTAATGCATATCTATCATAACTATGAATCATCTGGAGACAATTAGCATCTGTTGCAAATAATCTGTTCTTGCAGTAATTGCAGTAGGGCCATTAAAATGTATTCTAATTTACATAATTTAAGCAGTCAGCTCATTTTCCATGTAAAACAAGGTTTGCCACTCTACACTTTACAGGGAGCACCAGCAGGCTTGCATGTCATTTTGGAGTCTGGGATGCAAGTGAAAACAACTGTCTAAGCAAATGCTAAATTGTGACATGACACCCTTTCTTTAAAGACATCTGCTAGAAGGTGTGTTACACAAGGTGCCATGGGAACACTGTCCTTAAATACAGACGGACATGAAGACATGTTCTGTGAACCCTGCTGCTCATACACTGGGGTGACCTTAGATCCACCAGAGCACGAGTGTAGAGGTGAAGGAGGGAGAACAACCCCCCCCCCACCCCGGACAGCAGCCGTGAAATGCATCCCCCTCTCTCCATAACCGTCCCACCTCCCCTGTGCCGTGCGAGAAGCCTGGTCGTACACACACACACACACATACACACACACACACCCTCCTTTTTTTCAGTTCCCACTGCGGAGGGCTACAGTGCTGCAGTTGCTGACATCATGATACGTGTTCCCTTTTCCTGGGGATATCCGCGCCGAGCAGAGAGGCTGGGGATGGGAGGGGGACAGGAAGGCGTGTGCACGGAGGAGGGGGGTGGGTCCAGCTTGGACACCGCTCCCGTTTGTGCCGCGGCCCCGTGAGCGTGTGAGCTGTCGCCGTGGCACAGACCCTCAGCCTGGGCATCCACTCTGCCCTGGTGCCCATTCCTAGCACAGATGTGCATAAGCCTCTTCCCTTTTAGAAGTGATTTTCTGAAAATATAAGTGGACGTAGCACTATTTGCCGACTCTCTCGCAGTCTCTCTCTCTCTCTCTCTCTGTCTCTCTCTCTCTCGCACTCTTTTATTCCTGACCTTATGTGTACGGGCAATAGGAGCTCTTGCTGTTGTGGTCCAAGGGCAGGAAGCAGCTTTGGTTCCCACACAAAGGTATCAAACGCCCAGACCGGTACTCACTGGCTCTCACACACACACACACACACACACACACACTAGCACAAATGCCAACCTTGTAAGCATAATACACTGTACAGTGGACAAACGCACCAAGACAAACAGGACATTCCTAGTGTCTGACGCTACAGGTCAACAGTGTGAGTGCTCCTCCAGGCAGGGTGCCCAGGGTTTTTACCCCAAACATCTGCACCAGAGCTGCTCTTTCTACGACACCTGACATCTCCTTTTATACTAAATCACATCCGCACAGATGAGTTGGTTCATAACCCTATGGACATGACCTAAAAGTACTACAGGCTCAATCTACCAACAGAAGCAATGGGGTTTTTTTTTCTTTTCTTTTCTTTTTACAGCAATAGACCTGTTTGCCAGATTCTTTCGCAAAAAGGCAAGAGCTGCTCTCAAACAGACCCGCCGATAACATCAGTAATGCTTTCCAAGCCGTCAGCTCTCCAGTCATTGTCCCAGGTAATTGAGTCTTGCTTCATGCTTGTTATCTGTTAAGCTTGACCAGTCATGAGGCATTCAAGCTTGGGGCTGGAGCTGAGTAGCGGGGAAGGGGGGCAGGGAACCAGCAGGGGTCAGTTCCCATGCATAATCAATAGGTCACAGTCAGGAACAGGGAGTGTGGCCTCTTGAAACCTTTTACCTTTTACACGCCCCTACCATTCTGCAAACCTAATACCAACTTTCAACATTCCATTCTCATTTGAGGGGAGGGGAGTGTAAAAACTGGTTACCTAAATAGAAAATGACCTGCCATTTGGTTTCTATGTAACAGACATTTAACTTCCTACTTGGTAAGACTTGATAACGTTCCCATTAGCTGACTTGAGGTTATCAAACCTCTACGCAGTCTATGGTATCCTTTTTACATGCCAACTTTCCACAGGCAACTGTTTAGGGTACTCTCTCTTTCCTCTCTCTCTCTCTCTCTCTCTCTCTCTCTCTCTCTCTCTCTCTCTCTCTTTCTCTCTCTCTCTCTCTGCACAGGCCTATGCTGGGAAGAAAGACTCGACTCTTTCCCACGGTCCTTGAGCACGTGGTTTAAAATTGGATCCCGACTGAGCCACCCTCCCTATTGAAACGTCACTGCAACCTGACCACTGAGATCCTGTCACACTGCCAGAGATTTTTTAGGGCATTTGAATGAAGTCTATTGAAATGGGAGGGAAGAGAGCACGATAAATTCAAAGAAAGCACACTATCTCCAGACAAGTTCAGTCAAGTCTGACAGTTAAGACTTCTTCAAAATAGTGTTGTTGTTTTTTTCAGTAGTTACTATTTAATATAAAAGTATGTTAATTCAAAAGATACAAAACAGATAACTAAAGATTTGAAATATGAAATAAATTAATGAACGTTATAATTAAATACTAATGTTCTCTTAAACCCCAAACATCTACAGTATGTAAAGTGCATATACCTTACATTACTTTTACTGTGGCGCCATTGAGAAAAAATATATATTTATCTAATCAGTATAAAACCAGAGAAAGAAAATGAAATGCTCATACTAGTGCTTATTCTTATGTGCATTTTCTCATGTGGTTTTTTGCTCGTCAGTTGCTCATCATGTGTCTCTTTGAGTTTTCCAGCAGGCTAATTTAAGCTTTGCACATTGTGCCAAGATGAGGCTGCTAACTAATACAAATCCAGCATGCAGTAGTCCAGTTTCAAAGCTTCTCCTGGATTCAGTGTCATGTTTCTCCTGGATTCTGTGACACTCTGAGTGCTTCCACTGCTGCCAAAAGACATGTTTGCTCTTCAGTTTGCCACCACGTCTCAAGAATATTGGAGAGAATGTTCCTTTTTGGATATTCTGATTATTATTAATTCCTAGAGTTGAAACTATAAATATAAAAGGAGAAGTGGGGGTGTAGGGAACCAGAACCTGCAAAATTCTCTCACGTACTTTCAAGTCTTCAATAGCGACGGAGCAATTCGTGGGCAGTAATATATCTTAACCGAATGGGTATTGAGAACCGAATGTGATACTTACATAAAATTGCCTACGCATGAAATTTTGGAGTTAAGCAACGCCATCATCACTAACAATAACAACAAAAATCTAAGTCTGATCAGTTTTTTTACATTTTCATTTCTGTTAAATCATTTTTTAAATCACCATTGGTGATAAGTGAATATGCACCACTGGTCTCCCCGCAGCCGAAAAAAGATGACCATAAATCCCGCCCCTAACAGACGAAGTTTATGACTGGCCATTGTTATTCAAATGAACCAAACCAGGGAATAGAAGGGATTAGCTATAACGGAGGATACGGACTGGATCTCATAGCGCGCAGAGAGGTACGGATGGTCAAGACCGGCTCGAGGGAACCATCACGGTAATATATGAGTGGGCTTTTAACCATTATATGTGCATTAGAATGACTTCAGGAATTGAATTACTGCTAAGATAACACCATATTTGTTTACATTATATAAACGTTCACTGTCTCATACATTATACCTACCTACTTAAACAGATTTATCCCGAACAGTTTGTCGCCGCTCGGACTACAGAAGGCAGAATGGACTGTTGAAGTTGCCAACTCAAACTAGACGGACGTTTGAAAGTACAGTGAATGCCGTGCAACGGCTCCGGAGAGCACGTGAACTGTAGGAAAGGAATATAGCTGATGTTAAAAGTAATTTAATCTGTTTCTTGAATCAGGGTGTACTTCAACCCAGCCATCGTATCCACTCAAGTGACGTTTGCTTATTGCTACTGAATGGTCTAGGGATTTCTAAGGTGGATTATTTTAACCCCCCCTCTCAAAGAAACCCCCTTTAAATAGAACAAGGGGCAAATACAGTAAGGAAGCAGTGGATTTCAGTCGTCTTTCGCGGTGAGGCTACCCGCTGAAATCATGAGCCAGGCGGACATGACTTGCTCTGCGCGTCAAAGAGTGTTTCAGGAAGCGCTGAAGAAAGGCAACACGAAGGAACTCCATTCGCTTCTGCAGAACATGACCAACTGTGAATTTAACGTCAACTCGTTCGGACCGGAGGGACAAACCGCGCTGCACCAGTCCGTAATCGACGGAAACCTCGAGTTAGTGAAACTGCTGGTTAAGTTCGGCGCAGACATCCGTCTGGCGAACAGAGACGGATGGAGCGCTTTGCACATAGCGGCATTTGGCGGTCATCAAGACATCGTCCTTTACCTCATAACAAGGGCGAAGTATTCATCAAGCGCACTCTGAGGCGAAGGAAATCGGACGCTGTACCCTAAGCCTATCACGTTTGACTACATTTGTGCCAAAGTAAAGGACAGTTAATTTGTCATGTATTGTGGCATGTTCGGGAGATTTGATTTAACATCACCTGGCACAGACTTCAGGTCCAAAATGCAGCTAGTGTTGGGTTGGTACAATGTCAAAGATGTAGTTTGCCAACTACAAATACGGTCTATATTATAATTATAATCAGTGCGTGATTGTAGTTTCCCCTAGATTGCCTTCTGTACATATTTTACTTCCTCTAAGATTGCTGATACCGAGATACAGTGAGATAGCTGGGGTAATATATACGACATACTAAACAGATTTCTTTTCAGTTATTTTTTTTTTCAAGGCTGGAACTGTTATTAGCTGATTTGACAATGCTGAATCCGTAAGGGTAACTTTGCGAGCACGCTGACCTGACGATTGCTATGAAGGCTAGCACACAAAATTCAGGATCTCCAGCTAAATATGCATTTGTTCCAGACCTTTAAAAGAGCTGCACGCTGCAAATGGATGTTTCAAATAGAAACCTCAGCTTGTGAACACCATCCTTTAGCCAATTGCCAATTTCCCTGTCAATGTTAATGTCTTTTTTTTAAGCAAAATGTTAACACAGTTTCTTACTTAGCAAACTAAGATTGCTTCACATCAGACCACCTGGGAATGTGGGTCACAATTTGTGAGATGAGCAGTTTCTTGGTTTTGAAGAGGCGGGCCCATCACCATTATCATTTTAAGCTATAATTTTTTTTTTATTTTTTATGCAGACTCACTCAGAATTACTGATAGCTTCAACCTTCGGAAGTTGGGCTAATCCACAGGAGTATGACGTGTTACACACGTCTGTACAATGCACTGTATATTGAAGTCCATAGGCCTGTTTCCCCCAGTCTCACTGCCAGTGCTGGAAAGCTGTGTTCAACAGCCAAAGCAGTTCTGATCGAACACTGATGAAGTATCTTTCAAAGCCAGTATAAAAATATGCATCATTTATACTTGAGAATGTTTTAAAATATTGCACTGATGGCTGTTTTATGAACAGTTGGTGTCAAACCAACTTTTAAAGATACAATTTTTTCCAAATGGAAAAAATATCATATTGTATGGAAGCTCCATGGTAAGTTAGTCTTCTCTCACTTTTGCAAAGGCATTTAAATGTCTATAAATGCTGAATTTGTAAAGCACTTTGCTTGATGTTCCTCCAAGTCCATTTTGATTCGCTGCTGTCAAGTATGACAGATTGTTTTAAGCTGGAACAACACGGACAGTGATCTTGATGATTCTTTTTCGTGGTTGAACATTCAGGTAAAGTGTTCACAAAATCTTAGAGCACTTCCTCATAGAAGTCCCAGTCCTCCTCTTTTTAGGGGGATGTTACATGGTAAAATCAGTGTAACAAGAGATTGCACAAATGCACAAGTCTTTACTTGATAATGCCATAACATTTATGACATGAGAGTAAAAAAATACCTTCTTTGGATGAGATAAATGTCAGGTGAACTGTGATTTTACTGGACCACCTTTTGAAATCGTATTTTCTTCAACTGGTCTCTCATTGTTATGCTTCTGTGAATTTTTGATATGTTGTTGTGTTTTACACCTGTTTAGCATTTTTTTTTATGTTTTGAATGTTATGAGTGGTAATATTTTTGGAAGGTATTACATGCTGTATTTTGTATCATTGTACAAAAGCATTTTAAAATATTAAATTCTGCTGTTTTAAGAGAATTATGAGTTCAGTAAATATATTAGGACTTTGTTTAGCCTAGACCTGTGGGAGAATTTTAAGGGACTGTGTTAGCCAGATAACTGGTTCACTTTAAGACTTCCTTGCACGTAAATCCAAAGAAATTACAAAGTTCAGCTCAGGACAGTGCAACCATGTTGAATCTGAAACCCAAAGTTAGCTCATTTACCCATTACATCAGGTTTGTACCATACACCACAGATACAAGGATCTCACAGACAATAGTCAGCCATCATACTACAGTCTGGTTCATCTATCAACCCACTACACTATACAGGCAATGGCTGACTCTCCACACTCTACAAATTACTTGTGGGAAAAGTGATAATGAGTGTTCTGAGGCAGAATGGTTAATGGTTCTTTAAAAGAAAAAAAAAAGCCTTGGCTCCTTGCTGTATGAAACATAACTGGCCTGGTGACACATCTTTGTTGTCATAATGAAAATAACTGTTACATTCGTGCATACCATCAGTCAACAGCGCAACTGTGTAAAAATAATGGGAATTATTAAGTGGTCCCATTACTTGGAGGATATTCTTGTTCAATTTCAGAGATGATAGACACTGTTTTATGGTTGCCAAATCAAGTTTTCTATCTAATTAATGTCTCAGATTTCCCACTAAGTCTGTAAACTGATAGCACATAGATGCTATCCTTAAATATAAATTCGATGCCATGTGCTATTAAAGGTATATAATGTGAAAAGAAAGAACTGTGGAAATGCAGCACCTATTAGCAGAAAATGACAAATGTCAGTATTTTACTCTTGAGCACTGAAAGACACCTGTTTGCCCTGCATGGATTCAGTGTTTGCTTCTTAGTTTCTATCATGGATCATATTTATAAAGAGCTGCTGCCAGATCAGTTTTTATGAAATAACAGGTTAAAATGTCCCATGAAACTGTTCCTGAATTTTCTGCATCTCTGTACAGTTTTACATGCCAATCACAGAGAGTGATACCAAAGTTGTAGAAGCCTGTCTGGAGGATAGGAATTTCATATTGTTTTACCTCATGTATATACTTTCACCAGTGCAAATAATCATTTTTTCCCAAAATTGGAAAGTCCAAAACATTGATATTTAATATGCAAATCCCATCATATGAAAGTGATTGTTAGTGATTCCAGCACTGTTTTTTTTTTTTTTACCACAGCTGTTTACAAAACAGTAACAAAGAGTTTTTGTTGGGCGGCACCTGGCCCGCCGGACTGGCCCCCCCCGCGCGCCTGCCCGTGTGTCTGGGGGAGGGAGCAGGCAAACAACTTCACTACAGCAATCATATTTCCACTGCCCTCAGAACCCCCTTAGGCTGCTTGTCAGAGACTCTTTAGATTGGGCACTTTTTCACGCTTTTCCTCCGTTTGTGGTCTGTGCTGAGGTCTCTCTCAGGAAACAAACACAGTCAGGTAGGCGATCGTCTGTCCTTCCACTTTACGCTTGCATTTAGAGGCACCGTGAGGCAGGAAGATGAGTGTGTGTGAAGTGAGGAAGAGGTTGCAGGTTTGAGCACGTGTGTCCAGGTTCAGCCCGGTTCTGGAGCGGCTCCCAGACCTTGAGTCGCCTCATCAATCTCACTACATGCCAGCAGTTGACAACCTAGCGAGTAATAAGTTAAACTTGGTAAAAAGGTTCAAAGAATGCTAATTCAAAATGTACTGTTTGATTTGATGTTTTTGCTAACCAAAGATTTGCTCAGTTACGAGATATTAAGAGTTTCAGTACTCTTACACCGAAGAACATTGCCCAGTTTTCTGCTAATCTAGATTAATTAAAATCTGGTGATATGCTGACGTTGTGTTCAGATTATTTAGTAGAGACTAATGTTTTTCAAAATTGGGGTTTTCTCAGGGAGCTGTGTGTGTGTGTGTGTGTTTGTGTTTGGGGGGGAGGGGGGGGGTACTACACAACCCACTGAGGAGGAGATGTGAGAACTCCAGTGACTCAGCACAAAATGGCTGATGTAAAGCTGAGTGAGCATGGCCTGCCAGCATGGCCTGGTGCAGATGTGAGGCCCAGGTCTGATTGAAGGGTCACACTGCGGCCTGATCTTGGTTCTTATTTGAAGGGTGCGAGTCACACGGCAGTGTCGTGTCCTGCAAGGACCCCTGCAGCCTTGTGATGTAACATGACCCCTGTCCGACAGGCAGTGAAGGACAGTATGCAAGACTTGTATAAAAATGGCACCCATACAAACAAAGAGCAACCCGAACCTTGTTTCCATGGACGTCCTTGAGCAGAGCGGCTGGTGGTGTGGGAGTGCAGTGAGAAGTGCAGTGAAGGGGTTTAAACAGCAGGTGGCAGCAGCGAGGGTGCCGTGACGGCACATTGCCCTCTGCACGTCGCTCAGGTTCAGGTCATGCGCGTTTCACAAGTCACGCGCGTTTCACAGAGGCGACAGCTGCGAAACCGGGACGTCACTCCCCCACGCTCCACGCTCGCATGCACGAGCACTTCTGTGAAGTCCAGAAATAAGTCCGATTAATCCTGGTACAAAATCATCAGGAGAGAGAGTCCCAGCAAAAACTGAATGTCCAGGACGTGCCCCATAACCAAGCACATGCGTAAGCAGTCCAGCACCGATGACTGGCATCAAAGGCGAGTGTGATCTTCCACTGTGAGAATGTCTCTTAATTACATTCTCAGGCTTCCTCAGACCCAGACGGCGCACGGAAAAGCCAGGGTTCACACCTGAATCCTGCAGTGGACTTTACGTCTTTTGCTGCATGTGCCCTTGACACAAGTCATGGATCCGTTCTGACAAAAATGCAAGCATGCTGGAACTATGTTGCAGTTTTTTTTTAAATCAGGCAGGTTGTGTAAGAGGTACTCTGCCCTTCATGGTAAATGACTTCGCAATTTTAATGGCAGTCTGGTGTTTTTGTGTAGGGTTCTTTGTCCTGGGGGCAAGGGAAGGTACAAGGATTATTTTCCTTTGGCTGTTCTGCATGCTTTAGTGCATGGAGAAAGTGGTTGCAAAGGGAATGTGTCGCCTTGATGAGATTTCTAAACATGGTCTTGAAATCTTGAAATCAGGTATTTCAAATATATTAGATTAAATCAATGATTACTTTTAAATGGCTGCAGTTTTTTTTATGTCTTTGGTATTCCAGATATTTGTTTTGCGTGTGTGTGTGTGTGTGTGTGCGTGCATCCGCGTGCCTTTGCATGCAACATGTGAGTGGATGTCGAGAGGTTATCTGTCCACTTACTTGTGCATCCCAAGTAAAAATATTTAGAGGAACAACCCTTCAGTTGTGCTCCCAGCCAGTTTTATTCAGTCTGCAGCTTGTATTGCGTGCTTGGCTTGTCTCTCTCCCTCTCATCCCCACTGTGTGCTGAAGCTTTGAGTACATCATTTCCTCCTGAGTCTCTACATTAGACCGGAAGGGAGACGTGCAGAAAGACTTTGCAGCTATACAGCAACATGTCATCAAACACTAGCACTTCCTCAGTAAGGTGGAGTACCTCCCCCTCTGGTGTCTGTCGTGTTCTGATTAGTTTCAGATGAGACTGTATTCAGAGACTGTATTCATGACCTGATCAGTCATATTTTCCTCTTGTACATCCTGTCTTTCTATAGTAACTTGGAGCCCAACACCACCCCCCCCAGGGTCCTTGTTTCTGACCTTAATTGTTTTAAGTATGCATGAAATTTCTAAACATGCAGTAGGAAATGTAGGATGCTTCCAGGTGTGTAAGTGCAGTGTACTAAAATGTACATATTCACAAGGTTTCTAGAGGAAAAACTACACTTCAGACAGAGGTTCTTCACCAGCTGCGAGATGTACATCTATCTGGGCACCGTTGCAATATTCTAGTGCACCACTAGGTGGCTAAGAAGCTACATGAAGAGGTTTTCAGGGCTTCCTGACTGAAGTCCTTCCACAGCCCTCAGTGCTTTAAACAGGCTTAGGACGTTTCCACATTTAGGACGTTAAAGGACGTTAAAAAAGGGGGAGCGTTTGCTGACTCAGTTCCCTGTGTAAATACATTAGTGCATAACACGGTTATAAAAGGCTGATATCTTGTCTGGACAGGTTTTATGTGCTCTTTTGCTGACGAATTAATAAGACTGGTTGCCCTACCTCATTTATTGTTACTGTTGGTAGTATTTAAGTAAATATTGGTACCATTTTGTCAAATACTTGTGATGTTGTATAGTGTAAATATATGTGACATTTTGTGCTTGCATGATAACAGTCATGACTCAGTGACCTCAGCTTGGATGTTTTGAAAAAGTGAAGTGAGCAAGTCTGACTCACATCAGTAGAAATGGAGGAAACATTGACGTCAGGCAGTTGGCGTGTACATATCATTACACTTATGTATGTATGTGTATATTTTATTTATATGTATGTGTATATATATGTGTGTGTGTGTGTGTGTGTGTGTTATATATATATATATATATATATATATAATGTGTGTTTGTTTTATGTAGATACTGTGGTGATGGTGATTAGTGCTGATGAGGAAGTTCTTTACAGTATGAATCAGTGGCTGTTCTTTTTGACAAGACAAAGTTCCTGTTGTGTAGAGGGTGGTTGACAAACCCCCATCTGTAAAGTTATTCTGGCATAACA
>JAOYMR010000026.1:20300570-20333761 GCA_025802075.1 Tenebrosternarchus preto | reverse complement strand
GCTAGTAACTGTAATCTGCCACTTTTTAACTACTGACGTCATCTGACCGCCAAACGGTTTGGCACCATGCGTCATGCATCGCGTCATCATTTGTAGGCTTCTTTTGGATTACACATAAAGGGCAGCTGTTACGTGGCAGATTTAAACTACAAAAACATTCGGAAACACCATTTATAAAAATCCTTCTATGTGCAGCATAAACTGTTATATGTATTTACATACAAATATCACCGGCTCCATCGCCCACAGCACTGTTCTGATCCCGGCTGAACCGACACTCGAACATACCCGGTATTTCAAGATGAACTTGAGGGGGAAAATCCTCCTGAAGGCTTCCCAGGGACATTTGGGAAGAGTGCCCATCCGCTTCCAAACCGCCATCAAATTCGACGTTTGAGTCAATCAGGCAGTTGCCATTGTTTCTTATATCTAGAAATGACTTTAATTCCGGATCCAAATTATCCAGTTGCCTTTTGAGTTCATCGTTTTGACAGGGCCGTCGGTGAAGGAACGTCAGGAAGATCAGTTGCAGAGAATTTTCCGACCAACTGTTCAAATTATCGTTGACGTCCATTGCACAGCCTTTCGACCTCGTTAGTTGCTGCGTAATAAAAAAAAATAGAAGATATAACAACGTTATCTAGATATATTATAGAGGAATAACCATTATTGTAGAATTAGCTAGTTCTCCTAACTTAACTGGCTGTGTTAGCATGAAAGTTCATAAAACTATCCTAACTTGGCATGCTAGCTAGGCTATTAGTCAACTAAAGTTAGCTAACTAGCTAGTTGATCCTTGCGCAAACGGAATTTTAAAAAGTAAAACAAACAACTCACCCTCAGTCTGTTGTGTAAGGATGAAGATGAACTAATCAAGAACTAATTAAGCTACCCACCTAGCTATCTTGTTTAATGATCCTAGCTTCACCAGCGACAAGTTCAACTTGTTTAATCTAGCTGAGTTAAAGTCCACGGTTCGGCCCCTACAGAAAGAAAAAAAACGTAATCTCGTCTTCTTGATTTATGAGTGCCGTGGTACTTAATTAGGTACCTCGCCATTGAGTGTTTAAAATGCAGTCACATAGCTAGCAAGCTACTAAGGATAAGAGTTACATACCCGCACATGTAAATTAGCTAACTGGGGAGATCTTATACTAATGGGTGGGGACATTGCCACGACGAAATAGGACTGAGAAAGGGGGCGGAGGTAGCTGTTGGGTGTCTACAAACTAGGAGATATGGACATTCCGATAAAAGCGACCTCTGGTTGCCAGGGCCTAACTAAATGTGACTTAGACCAGTTTTCCAACAGACACTAAGATGGTGGAGAATGTTGGTGTTAATGGAGGCAGAACTGGAACTGTTAAAACTCCTCTACTCTCCTCCCCCACCTGCCTCCATATGTACTAGATTATAAACTAATCAGGGCATGCAACACGTAGTGCATCGTATCAGACATTTTCAGCACAACAGTTAAAATCTTTATTTACATGAATAAAAGCCAGTCAAGTTAAAAAAAATAATAAAATAAAAGATTGTTCAATAAGTGTGAACCTGAATTGCGCCATCTAAACCCTTAAGGCTTGTTTATGAGCTACCATTCTGTCTGAATTAAATAAAAAATTAAAAAAGAAAAAAAAGAAAGAAAAGTCAGTTTCCAAGGCCACCAAAGCTCGCAGAACGAGATTTATTTCTTCCCACGAGCCTTCGTCCTGGTCTAGGAAGAGAGCCCTCGTGAGAGCTTGCCTGCCACGGAGAGAGGGGTGACGGCTGTGGTGAGGTAGCTGCTAATCGAGCCTCTTCCAGTTCCCTGTCAGTAAAAGATTCATCAAAATTAATCCAGGATGACAGACGCAATGTAAAGTGTTGCATATTTTATCACAGTAGTGCCCTCTGATGGCAGTCAACTGAAATACTCCAGCCTTGTAAAATATGTTTTCAGGTCAGTCATAACCTGGACCCTCACCTCTCCAGCATGGCCGTCCTAAACTTCTCCACGTTGAGCTCTCTGAGCAGCTGTGCCGCGAGCTTCCCGGATGTCTCTCTACGCAGCACCGAGTGTCTGCACAACGCAGATGCAGACGGCCTCAAAGCAGCATCGGGGTTCAACATCATCTGCCCAACAAAAGCATCTTTCATCATGAAGTACTTTTTTTTTTTTTTTACCAATAAAGTCTCTGTTGACCCAGAGCCAACTACATAACCATCTTTCAGAATGCTGCCAGCAATGTCCTTAGACTTCAACTGCAATCATTGTGTAGCACCTGTAGAAGATTGGTTAAGGGAGCAGTCAGTTCCTGGGGCAGGCTGGGTAACTCTGCCTGCCTGAGGCGTTGCCATTTATCTCCATTCTGAGGCAGTGGGGCAGCACCCGCTGCCAAAAGCACGGTCAGGCCCAGGGCAAAGATATCGGCCTTGGGTAGGTGAGTGTAGTCCTACGGAACAAGCAGAGGCCACGTATAATGGTGGGATCAAACTTGAGACAGACGGAGAAGAGAACAGAGGGGACAGTTAACCACCACCACCACTTATACTAAATATCTGATTTGTTCTAACAAAATGAGTGATGTGTCCATCCTGAACAAAGTGATTTGAAAAGCAGCCAGGCTTTATTATTGTACCTCTCGTAGAACTTCACAGGCCAGGAAGCGGCTGTCGCCCTCTTCCACCTGAGGACTGGAAATGGATGTGACATGACCTAGGTCTCCTACAGTGAGAAAGGCATGGTCTTGACCTTGTGACCGATATTAAGCAGTGTGTAACAGAGAATGATTACTCAGCTACTATAATCACCTTTATGAATTAAATGAATTACCAATTTTATAAACTACCCCCGATGAAGGGCATCCATCATCTTCCTCTTCACTGTCTCCTGCTTCACAAGTGCTGGAACTGGGCTGATGGCAGATGAAAATGTTGCCTGGATAGTAAAGATCACAAGTCTAAGTCCCACTCCAAAGAGTCATACAACAGGACGTTCTCCTGAAGAGATAATCAGCTCACTGGGTTTGATGTCCAGATGCACCAGGCCTGAGGTGTGAATGTATTTAAGCCCCATCGAGACCTGAAGCAGCAGATCCGTAAGCTCTGACTCCTGGAACAACTCTCTCTGCTCTTCCTTTTCAGTGATGACATCGAGAAGGCTCCCACCTACAAAGGTTAGCTTAATAAAATACTGTACGTAGATGAAGTCTACTACTTACTGGTATAGCATTCTTCTTCATGAGGAAACAATCCCAAACCATTGTCATACCATCACAGTACTCATTCTGAATGATCATGTGGTCATCCTCAGCCCATGCAGAGTAGTACTGTACAACGTGTGGGTGATGACCGAGCACAGCGTGGGCGTACACCTCCTTTAAGGCCAGCTGCCTACAGACAAAACAGAAAGCATCCCGACATCCGCACACTGCCAATCATCTAACTGATGCAAGTGGACTTAAACCGTGCAGCAGTCTGAATGGATGCTTAATACACCTCTCCACACAGAAACTGATCGACAGGGAGCCTGAGAGATCTCTGCTAGCATGTGGTAGTCAGTGCCATTACCATTTATGAGCTCTTCTGTGTATTCACACAAACTAGTTTTGAGGGAAAGAAAAAGTCTATTTTGTGGCGTTACGGGAGACGGACAGCTGCGACTCACTCGTTGGCGGAACCCGCGAGCGGCCTGCGCAAGCGCTTGATGGCGTACATACAGCCGTCCAGCCTCTTCACGCAGCAGTACACGGCGCCAAACTCGCCCACGCCAATCCGGCCCAGTTCCAAGAACTCGCTCTCATAGCGCGACAGCATGAGGGCTGGTACTGCTGGCCTCTGAGCACAGACAGATGGAAGACCGGGTGAAGGAACAGGGGGAAGAAACCCAATGATGCGATTTAGCTGGAGACGGCCGTTTTGTTTTTCCTTTTAGGCCAACAGTAGAGGGATGGGGTAAAGGTGGCATTCCATGTTTCCTGAACAATGCACCACACTTAACTTACCTTTGATGGGAGGAAATAACCTTCATCTTCAGAGGAGGTCTGATTCTCCTTATACCTGCACAGGCAAATGAGGATCGCAATGATATTACAAGCAGAATCCATACGTGGTCCAACTAGAAGCGTCCCCGAACAGAGATGAGAAGGTCACGGTACCTGTGCCCATCCTCATCATCATCGCAGTCGCTCCTACAGCTTTTCCTCTTGTAGTGTCTGCTGCTCCTTCGGCTCACATCAGGAGTGAAAGGGTTGATGTTGACAGCAGGTGCACGGTCAGAGGAGGTGGGGAGGCCCAGGACACTCTGGCTCTGACGCAACCTACTGCTCGAGTAGGGCAGGGCCGACTTCGACAGCAGACTCTGTCGAGGGAAACGACAGAAACTGTGCACATTTTGTCCGGCAACTCGAAACTGGCACGTTCATCTCCAAGCAACTGGCCTTAAGATGTATGCCAAGTGCCGTTTTACTACCTTTGGCGTGCTGGGGGAGTCACAGAGCCTGAGCTTCCTCCAAGCAGAATACGGTATTGGTGAGGTCGGTCCAGACGGGGACGTCGTGATGCTCCAGGCACGGTGGCGCTGTACTCGTGGGGTTCGGCAAACGGAGGCGGGGCTTTGCTGCACAACAGCTCTGGGTGCCCAGTCTTCCATGCTACTGTCACTGTTATCCTCCTCCCCACAGCTCGAGAAGTTCAAACGTTGCTGCATAGCTTTCTCGTTTACGCCCGCCATCGCCGGCCACTAGACAAGAAGGGGCAGGTAACCATTTTTAATGTTCAGCAAAGGTTTGATTCAAGAAGATAGAGATGGCCTCCCAAGTTTACTTTGATTACTAAACAGCATTGCGCCAACTGATTTGCAAAAGTGTCTTAGAAAAAAACTGCATTTTACGATACTATTTAAATTGGAAAACTACTTTTATTTAGATAAATCATGCAAAGAACTCCTTGCGCAGAACACCGTTATTTAGTTACGTTAGTGAGAGGAACTGGGGTACCTCTAACCACAAATTCACCAAATGTACGAAAGCAATCACATCTTTATGAAGGTTACTGCTTGTTATTTATCTGCATCGATGAAACATGCCAGCATGTAACGCATGCATCATGAAGCTTCAAAGACTCACCGATTCTCTGATCATGGACCTGCTTCAAGCTAATTTACCGTAAGCAGCTGTCCCACCACGCTTCAATTTCGCGCATAAGGCTTTGATTTCGCTAACACGCTTCCAGCCAGTTCCCCTTTAGATGGGTTCATTTTACAAATAAATTAGGGATGTTTATGGTGGCAGCCAAGAATTTAAGCCAATGGCTTGTTTGATCGTAAACCACACCCATCAAGCAAAAAAAATTAACTTGGTTTGAAATTGTTACGTTTATCTCTTAATCCAATCTAAGAAATATTTTTGCATAAAATGTTTGAGATTTTTGCTGACTTGTGAGACCTGAGCGAAGAATTGTTTTCTTTTAGAAAAAACACAATTCTTCTTCAAAATAGTATTACTAATAAGGTGAACGGCAAAATTACGCTTCTTTACCGTACACTGCGCTTAACGTAAGGTGAGTGAAAGGAGTGATCACAAAATAACACGTGAGCGGAAGTATGTGACATCATCAAAACAGTGTTTCTCCTAACGGCGTATGGTTCTTCCTCTTGCTCGACACATATTAAACCTTTTGTAGATATGCTTTATTATAGGGAAAGAACAGGCTGGTTTTTGTTTTGCGAGAACTAAGCAAGACGGTTTATAGCGACGAGACCACTTAGTTTTCCCCCTATCTTTACAAAACAGACCGCGCGATGGTGGAGCAGTCCGATCGGGCTCCGCTGCTCGACTGGGAGGAGGTTCCCCCGGCCGAACTGGCCCCCGCGGTTCCATCTCCTGAAAGAGAGGACTCTCTAGTTTGCGATCCATCGAACTGCCGTCCACCGATCAGGAATGGCGCAGATATCGGCTGGGGTTCAACCTCTGGAGGTCCAGTTAGCGTAACAGCTGTTAGGAGCACGCTCTCTCCTTCAAAACAGGTTGGGCCAGAAGGGGATGCTACGGCGACTGATGAGGAAGGGGACTGCGCTTTTCCAGGACTGTCGGTCAAAGATCGCAGAATCACTGAATGGGAAGAAAAGGACCAAATTATTGCTGTGTTCGTAGTGACCTTTGACACGAGATCGGGTGAGTAAGCGTAGCGCATGTAGTAAGCTATAGTAGTATAGAATCACACATGTGCGGATGAATCGGTGAAGATAGATATTAGATTACACACTTGAGAGGCTTATATTTCATAGGAGCTAATATTTGCTGTTTTCCCCCCTTAAATTCTGTTACTTGTACAGTATAAGCAGTTGATTAGTAGCAAATATGGTTTTGAGTGGTTATTTTTTCGTTTGTATTTGGTTAAACACCCCATCTGGAAGATGCTGCTATTTTTATCACTGCAAAAAGAATTTAGTGAGAGTTTTGTTAGTCACCCTGCTGACTGATACACACTCTGACTTCCCCTTTGTTAGTAGTGCTGTGTGTTTGACATACTTTTAGAAAGGTACAGTGCAGAATGAAGAAATGGCTTCTCCTTGCCCCTTATGCAGGTGGCATTAGGAAAGAGTGAATGAATCTTTGGACCTGGAGTTTTCACTGTTGGTCACAGGCTGTCATAATGATGTCATCAACAGGAAACATGGTGGAATGGTGTTTACCTGAGGATGTAAACCTGGATGGTGTGGAGTTCAAATCTATGGCCAGCGGGTCTCACCGCATTGCAAATGATTTCATGTAGGAATCTGATCTGAGATGAAAATTATATAGTATTCTTTGAGTTATATAGTACAGCCTTAATGGTGTAAGATGTATGTGTCTGTATATATACAATCAAATTAGTTTTCTATCTTACAAAGGTCTGACAGTAAACTGTTTTATTTTTAGATATTTTCGGAAGGGTAGTTACTTTGGACTGGCATGCTTTGCCAACATGCCAGTGGAGAGTGAGCTAGAGAGAGGGGCACGAATGAAGTCTGTTGGTATTCTGTCTCCATCTTACACACTGCTCTACCGGTACATGCACTTCCTAGAGAACCAGGTCAGGTAAGTGCCTGTGAACTTTCAGTATTTCTTTCCCACAAATGTTGCCAGGGTTATGGGCTAGGGTACGATTTTTGGGCCTTTTTGGGGGGTCTTTTTAGAGATCAGTGTGATGAACAAATCAAATCTGTTTTCCTGTTATTTATCTGAACAGAATAATGTTTGTCTCTTCATTGTCTCTGTGGACTGAGGCTCATAGCACCTCGCTTTGTTTTTCCTTCGTGACCACCTCTCTGATTATATATTCATGATGTAATTTATTTGGCCTAAGCTCTTAACTAACCGGCTCTTTGGAATTGCTGAACACTGTCCCATCTGTCCAGTGCATAGAAGCCATATGAAACCACGTCACAACCATACTTCCTTCAAACGTTAGGCTTGTTGTAGGAACGCTGTGAATGTTTTTTGATCTGAATACTCTGTTTGGGCTTGCCTACAGGCACCAGCTTCAGTGTCCAGGGCAGTACTCTCCACTAGAGGCCTTTTATGAGGATAAGAAGGCAGTTATTCCCCCTGGAGGGAATGGGTTGGTCACAGCCTGCCCTACCAGCGCTCTGGGGACCATGGTCAACCGCTGCATGCATCCAGAGATGAAAGTGAGAGAATGTGGAAGTCTCTTACCTAATATTGTATTTCCACCAAATCAGATGTTAGTCTGACCTTGTGATGAAAATTTATATTGCAGGATGTGCTGCGTTTTATAGATCACGATATTCACAAGACGTTTTATTGTGCTTTTACAAGTGGGGGGGTGGGGGGGGGGATGTGCACAGTCGGCATAAATATAGAGGCTTTTTTCAGCCACATTTCTTCAATTGTGAAATCAAGCAGATTCTTTTGTTGTTTCATGGGCTTTGTTACGTACCTTGTTTGTGTTTACATTGCTTATGTCAGTGGTAGAGTTTAATTGATGTACTGCAGGCTGTAGATAATTTATTTTATGGCTTTTCCTTCAGGAGAACAAAAGCTGGTGTTGATGTGAGGGGAATCTGGTTTTACACAGACACTCTAATCACATGGGTGTCGCATTTCTCCTTTACATCCAGCTGAATGCAGTATATCCTTTTTTGCCATTGAGCTCGAATCCCAGATTCCTCACGATGGTCTCTGTCCACTTCCTGTCAGATCACACATCCAGCTGGCTGTATGTCCCAGTTCATCCGATTCTTTGGAGAGCAGATCATGGTGCTGTGGAAATTCGCCTTGTTAAGGAAGCGTATTCTCATTTTCTCCCCACCGCCTGTAGGCGTGGTCTGTTACCGGGGTGAGACATGAGAGATCAGACACACAACAGACCCACCTGCAAGTTAAATGCATATGCTGATGGATACTATGATATTATATGCATTAGTATGCAAATGTACAATTTACGGGCAGCTGAATGTTTGCTAATGCATTTATGTCACATTTTGCACAAACATCTAGCAATTTGTTGACTTTGTTGATGCTCTTCAGTTAATTATACCTTTTTAACTGTTCGTATTAACTGTTTCAATAGGACTTGCTCTGTGATTTTGGGTGTGTTTTGATTGTATTTTTGCAGCATGTGATTTCACTTGTTCCTGTTTCCCCATTTCCACAACGTTCCCAGTGTATTGCTGCTGCTGCCTTGCTAACGTCTCCATCCCTGGGATCGGAATCTCTGTGCCAGAGTTCCGCCCCTTCTTCTACATCAACGTTGCTGACATCACAGCTCTGGAGACTGAACTATCCTATGTAGCATGTGAGTGGCTCTGCTTGGTCCAGCTTTAAAAAGAACGGGTCAGGAAGCCAGTGGAATGCAGGAGTATTGAAGCCATGTTCTTTATCTTTAGAGTGAGACACTATGAAGAGTCTCAGTTTTCCTGCTCAGACTTGCCTTCTTTTTCCCAGTGACGGTCTTCATTGGCACATCAATGATGCAAAACAATGCACAGCTTGGTTTTAAAATCTTTTTGTTCACTTATTTCTCCTCATATATTGTGTGTGTGTGTGTGTGTATAGGCACGACAGAGAAGATCTTTGAGGAGAAGAAGGAGCTGTATGATGTCTACATTGACAACCAGAATGTAAAGACTCACAGAGAGAGCCTGCAGCCTCTACTCCGAATCAACAGTGCTGACCGGGAGAAATATCGTAAACTCAGTGAACAGAGGTACTGCACCAATCAAATCTTCTAAGCTTGTAATGTACTTTCAGTACATCATGTATTTGGTCACTGCTGTCTGCATAATGTAGTACAGGCAGTCAGTTTAGACTGAAGAAACTTGTTTGCTTAAATTTTGTGTATTTTCATAGTCAACTGATATCCAAGAATACTTCAGTAAAAATACCTTTAATGTTTCTGCCTTGGATAACGAGGGCCACATTCTCACAGCGTTTCCAGATGTACTACAGGTCCATAATCTTGTGTAACTTCATAGTCAGTAGTAATTCAATTGAAGAAGCAGCCTGCTTAAAAAAAAATTTTAAATTCCTCTTGCAACCATGGTGATGGTCACGGCCGTTATTCTGCAGGCAGCTGTTGCTGTATTCCCAGGAGGTTGATGGAGATTGCACCTCAAATGAGGAAGACCTCTTCATTCTGTGAGTGACATTTGCATTTCTTGCTGTGGTCCAATCTGTGTTAGGAAATCTCTTCATCTGAAGGTTTAGACATGCACTGAGTGGTTAGGTTATATCAGGACGCGCGAATATCCGAAAGCCTGCATGTCTGCGCGATGTAAACCTCTGGCCTGAGACTGTGCAGAGAAAGCAGGTGTTATTGGTGTAAACTGTCAATGGAGTCTTTACTCCCTAGTAGGACTGAGGATAAATTATTTAATAAAAAAAACCAAAACAAAAAAAACTTTATTATACAGAATAAAAGTAAGCAACAAAGGAAGTCCGTCTTGAACAGACACACTGATTGGCTGACAGTGGAGTACAGTATCCTGCATCCTCTTATATGATTGGCTTTCCAAACACACTCTCTTCCGATTTGCTTGCTCCAGTAATCCAGTTAATATCTCACAAAGCCTACCAATTTGCAGTGTGGAATTTGAATTGCCAACCTACTTTGTAAATATTACATTTAAAATAATTTTAATAATAAACTGAAATAAATAATTTGAAATAACTAATACAGACCAATAGATACAAACTAAGTTGATATGGTGTTGGCTGATATTCATTAATTCAATAGGACTATTGTAATAATGAAACGGGCTG
This sequence comes from Tenebrosternarchus preto, assembly GCA_025802075.1. Lineage (NCBI taxonomy): Eukaryota > Metazoa > Chordata > Actinopteri > Gymnotiformes > Apteronotidae > Tenebrosternarchus > Tenebrosternarchus preto. The sequence goes on along the minus strand of JAOYMR010000026.1, from coordinate 20,323,514 downwards.
GAAAAAATCTATTATTGCTAATATTGTCATAATGCCCCATGCTAGTAATGGTCCTATAAGATTGACCCAGCTTGTGTTGTTCTCGGATCTAGCAAACCTTAGTGTTACAAAATGAACCTGAAAAGAAACTTTCAGATTTTGTAAAGAGAACGTTTGTGGATTTATTGTATTTACGTTGTGCCAGAGATGGTAGTAAATGTATATATTATAATGGCTTTATTGCCCATGAACCATCATTAAATGCATGTTCTTGTGTGAAGCATAATTCTCAGCACTCTGCCGCACTTGCAATGCACCAGAAATGGCTAATAATGCAAGGTGATTGGTAATTTCCTGCAATGCTAACTGAAACCTACTTGGTTTTATTTTTGGATGCATTATTGATTCAAATTCTAAAGCAGACGGTGTGTAAAGAATCCAACCATACCCCCATGCCAGGTTCTTTATGGAGCAGAACAACCGGATTTTCCAGACCCTGTCAGAGATAGCAGTGAGCGCTGACCCCACGCTGACCGCTGAACATATGCGGCTCATGGGCTTGGACCCACAGGGTGACCGTGGTTTCCTGGTGGATCTGCTGGAGGTCTATGGCATCGACGTCATGCTGGTTATCGACAATCCCTGCTGCCCGTAAGCCCAGAGAGGCTTCTGCTCTCTCCTCGTCTCTCTCTCTCTCTCTCTCTCTCTCTAATCACTATTGCTCTCTCTGGAGCCCCTTAGCCTGCCCTGGCTGGAACACATTGCCTGACTCCCGATTCTCCTCTCTGTTTGTCTTTTTCTCTTCCTCTGGCCTGGCCCGGGTGCCTTAGGAGCCAGTACTGACCCCTGGCTGCACCGCTGGACCACACTGACACTGCCATCGCCCCAGGGCACTGTCCCTCTGCAGGCTTTGGTGCACTGCTGCCTTTACGCTCGCTCTGACATCTCTTGTCTGCTTGTGTGTCTGTTTATGTGTCTGTGTGTGGGTGTGTGTGTGGGCGCCATATCCTTCCGTCCCCCCCCCCCCCCCACTGCTATGCCTACTCTCACATCCTGAAAAAAAATGAGAAAACTGATCTCTGTGCCTCTCTGTTCCCACCTGCCATTGTGTGGAGCTCAAATTGTGACTCTGTTCTTCTAGCCAGCAGTGTTTTGGGGAACTGCTGTAAAGTCCCCCGCTGGGCCCCACAGACTAAAATTCCAGCAGTCCAGCAGTGGAACCAGTTTCATCCTTGTGCCTCTCTGGTACCTCAAGGTAAATGGCAAGTGTGAGCCACACAGCAGAATCTGATCCATCTGAACACCCAGCTATACTCATTGTATTGAGGAACATTTCATATTTCTTTGCAGTATTTATTTAGCTCAATCACGATTGACACTCTTTGTAAGTAGGATACCAAGTTATGACACATGCAAACTTTTGCTGTGGTGAATGATGTACTGTTTTTTTTTTTTTTTTTCCCCCCCCTCATAAAAACCAAGTGTCCATAAGGTTCTTGGCTTCTCTTTCTACATTGATGCTTTTTGGCTTTTGTCAGTCATTATGCCTGGAAATAATGTACAGACCTCACAGTGTGAGGGGTGGGGGGAAGAAAACATTTGATCACAGAAATGTATGCATATACATGTTATATCAGAGAGCACTATTCAAAACTTTAAATGTCGTCATTTGAGCGTTTAAGTGGGTCTCCAGGACGATGATGGCTTTGGTAGTGTTTCTTTCTTGCTCTTTGTTGTTCGTACTGTAAATCAGTCGAGGAGGAGTGACTTCTCTACTACTGTATGTTCGTTTGAACATTTCAATCACGACTTCGAATGTGGTGCATACTGCTGAATCCCTGAACTCTCTAGAGCTTCGCTGTCCAGGCCATAGTCTCAGAACACATGGGGCTAAATCTGTTTCGAAGTTTCGATGATGGCGTGAGTCCATACCATCATGAACCAGTTCACTGGGATCGTCTTACTCATTTTTCTTTTTGTCGATTGTTGATTTCTTGGATTATGTTCAGGCTCACCAGGTGTTTCTGCTCTACAGTCCTCATTTATGAGTACAATACTATATGATCCATGGTATATTGTCTGAACACTAATAATACAGAGGACTGCTATATATGCATTTATGTTGTACAGGGATATTTCTCTTGTCACTATTGGTATTGACCAAGTTATTGTATATCTTTGCTGCACTACATCACGCCTACCTGGTGCATATCAACGCAGATACATGTGATGCTTTCACGTTGTTTTCATTTCAGTGGGTGGGGGGCTTTCATTGACTGTATTATACCTATAAGCTTGGGTTCTGTGTTTGAAATGCTTTGCAATGGGCAAAGCTGTGTTCAGACACTTTTTCAACTAGCTATATATATACTGTATATTAATATTTGCAGACTGGCCAGGTCAGTAGGTGCGTGCGTGTGTGTGTGTGTATGCATATTTGTACACATCATGCTGACCATTTATCCTTGGAGAACTGGTCCGAGGGAGTTTTGCATTTTTATTGAAAGAAAGCCAACCCCATGATTCTCCCTAGCCATGGCATGGCTGTGAGCATAACTCTTAACTATCCTTCAGCTGTTTAAGACTCCATTGTTTTACTCTGGCCTTGGTCGACGTATTACCAATTAGCCCAGATTCCAGCAGCCTCTCTCTGTTTCAACGAGCTCTCAACTGGACTACAGTTTCATTCCTGTATGGAACTTTGCAGGCAGGAGACTCTACAGTCGTTAATGTTCATGAAGAACATTTGGCTCCTCAGAAGAGATGCTAATCACAAAAATGTACATATTTTCAACCTGTGCAAACATTTCAGACTTCCAGTTCAAAGGTTGCCATCCTCTGTGTTAATGAGTGCAGGCACTTATTTGACTAAGATGGAAAGGAGGGGGTTTGGTCCAAGCGTTTCCTTTTTTTGTTGTTTATTTCACATTTTGAATTAACGTCAATGCTGTGAAAATGTCAATAGATGTTATGAGGCTGAAATTGTGATTTTTTTTCCCCCTAATATCTCTCGTTCAAAGCAAACCTTTACCTCTTACTTCTTCAAATTGATGCGTATCTATCTGGTGACGTCCAATTCAAAGAAAGTACGGCAAAAAGCCATCTAACATTTGTGTAGGTGGAATTCTCATGTATGTATGCTAAGTGTTTTTGTGTGTTGACTAAGCATTAAAATGGGTCAGTGACTGACTCTCACACACACACACACACACACACACACACACACAGGAGGAATGTCGAGTTCCACTCTGCTTGCATCAACACTAGTTGAACACTTCTTCCCTCTATCACGCCACAGACTGCAACAGCATGTGTCTTGGCCTAAAGCCACTGGTTCTTATTTACTGCCATTTTGAAATAATAAACTTTTCTCTTTACTGATTTATATTTTACTGGTGACTTTTTTTTTTAGTGTCACAAACATTTTAATAACATTTCTTATGCTTTGTGGTCAAATGTTTTAATACGACAAGTTAGAGAGCTAGGAGTATGTTTCAGTGTAAAAAAAAAAAGGTCTTTGTGTTTAAACAGTTTCAAAATTAAGCTTCCCCTCTTCCTTACATGAAATTCCTCAGAGGTCTCATATAAACCACCGACATGCTGTGGTATTGTTGTGACTGACCTAGAAGACATGCACTTCAACATACATTTGTCACTGTTTTCTACAGAATCAACTATTCAGCCCTCAATAAGTATTTAACAACTCATTTGAGAGAATTTCATAATAAGGCATTGATTACAGCCTTAACAGACAAAAGGACAGGAAGGTAACTGAACGTTTGTGTTGTCAGATTGAGACAGACAATAAAGATTATTTATCTTTATCTTTTATCTTTCTTCAGTTTGCCTGGGCAAGTTCTTCTCTGCGCTCTGTGCTGCAAAAAAACCTTAGTTTCCGTGGCAACAGCCTCACTTCCACTGGCTTGGCCTCAAATTCCTCATTGTCAATATCATAAAAGCCAGCGCCCTCCTGTGGAAAGAAGCAACACAGCAATAAAAGGTCTTCGAAATATTGCAGATGAAAGAAGCTACAAGACAGTCCTACTTGCAACATAGGAACAAGTGTCTAACAATGGGTAATTTAATACTGAGAAGATTTTAAAACTTATCAGATAAACTGTTTATTCTTACATGGGGCAAATTGATCCGGCACACACTGGCCTCAGTCTGAACTGCATTTTCTGTGCATAACAGTGGTTCTGCTGCTTTCTTAGTCCTGCCATAAACACACAAATCATACATGAAAAATAGGCAAAATCCCCCCCCCAATCAAGATAGTAAATAAAAAATAATTACCCGTCTCTGATGAACTGGGCAACCCCAAGTGTGTCTGGTTCGACACACAGCATCAGGGAGTCATTTGTGCGCTGTTGGAAGGGGACAGATGGAGAGAACATCTCTGGACTGTGCAGTCTATGAACATATACATGTTTAAAAAGTGTGATCATACGCTACATTATTGCTGAAAATAATAACGAAAAAACTCACTCGTTTTACCGGGTTCCTGTTGTGTGTGCTTATTGTGAGCTCCAGGGTGGAGATCTGATTTTCTTCCCAATGCTTTGGCTCCACTTCTACAGGGGTCTCTGAATCAATTACAGAAACACAATGACCGTAGTGCCATGTCAGCCTTTCAGCATGAGTGTGAGGGGCGGGTGGGGGGTGCACAGAAGCTGTACCTTCCACGGGAGGGTTCCAGTAGTTCTTGAGCCTGCGGTAAATGCGGAAGAGCAGGCTCGGTCTTGAGGGTTTCTCAGTGGGAAGGTCTGGAGGTCGAGGAACAGGAGGCAGATATGAAACTGAAGCATGATGCGCCTGTGGCCACTCCTAAATCACAGGACAAAATTTGGTTGATTTAGCATTTAAAACAGTGAACACTCTACAGGACCATATACTTATTAAATGTACCAACAATTACAAGCCATAAAATACTGACCCTTAGTGTACTGAACCAATGTGCAGCTTTTGTTTTTAAAGGACCAAGGTACCAATATCTTAATGAGAAGCAGAAAAGAACACATTTCAAATGTAATAAAACATTTTTAAAAAATGTATACAATACTTCAAAAATATGGTAAATGTTGCCCTTCGTTATTCCTGTTCAAACTTCGCCAACCTACTTGCTGGTGCATGACGCAGTATCACGGAATGAACCCCAGCGTAAACCCAAGAGTGCAAAGACGGGTTGTTCCTCAGAACTCTGCCAATGGACCAGTAAAATTCAAGATAAGAGAGAGAAGTGCACGAATGACTTATGACCCGACAGCAGGCTATGTGACTGTGTTAACCTTTATCTCCAGGACGTCCAGTGGGAGCGTCTCCCCTTTCAGAATGGCCAGTGTGGCCGAAGTGATGTGTCTGAAAAACACATTTATATTTACACACTAAGTGGATTGAAGCCAATCAATGCTAAAGATTACTATTACAAATACTGAGTCAACCATGCTCATCTGTGGATATACCTTATAAAATTATTAATAAAATGAATGAAGTTCCAAGCTGGGCATTTAAGAGGAATACTTACTTTACTTTGTCATCAGTAACTAGATGCAGGCTTTGGCTGAGGGAGTTATTAGAGCCCAGTGGAATAAACCCTATGGGAGTTTTACTGAAAGCTTCCTGAGTTAAAACAAAACAGCACATAAACAGGTGTACATATCGATGCATACAAAGGTATTTTTTATCATGAATACATACCTCATCAGTTCTTCGTAGCAAACCGGTTATCACCTGAGTAAAACATAAGGCAATGAAAACCAATAGCACAGAAGCTTTACATGAGCAAAATCTTTACAGCAGAACTACAGTGTACCTCCTGTAACGTCCCATCACCCCCGGCAACAATCAACATGTCAGTCTGCTCCATTAGGTCCATTAGCTTTTTTGCCTGCCCTTCATAATCTGTCTATAAAAGAGAATTTCATACTCATTGTAAATAATAAATATGCAAATAAATACTTCAGATACAAAGGATATCACACCAACAAGCACCAATACCTTTATGATTTTAATCTCCACACCAGCAAGGTGTAAAATCGGAGCTGCGTTCTTCTCAAAAAGATTGTTGGCTTTTCTAAGAGGGAATATTCACACAGTGCAAGTACAGTAATGATCATGCATAAGTAAGTTTGACTACAATGACAAAACACTGCTTTCATCATGAGGTAAGAAATGTTGACGATCTTGTACCCTCTGCTTGCTGCAGGATTCAGGATTACTGTGGCCTTCTTAACCTCCTCCTGAGGCCCAATCAATTTCCGGCCAAATTCCTGTGCATAAACCAGTGCTACTGTAAAGCTTTAGAACACTACTATGTCATACATATTGCTCTACATGATTCATAATCTAAAAAGTTGTTGTCTACTTTGATATTTGAAGGTAAGAATCCATCCAATTTTTGAAATTTCCTTATTCAAACATATCAGATTCAATGTCTGTGTTGGCCTCTGGCCCTTCAGGACCCGTGCTGAGCATCCCTAGACAGACGCAAGGCACACAGATGTTAAATATCAACTAATAAAGCATGACCTACCCTGGCTTCCTGACATGCCTCTCGTCGCAACACGCTGTCACTGTGGAAAAAATTGACAATAATGAATGCACTGTATAACCGTTCATGTAGACAGCTGCAACCTGAAATGATATCACAAAAAATATATCTAGTTAGACTGATACCAATACAGAAAGTATTTTAGGGTAAAGCGCAGTCGAGATACTAAATTACTTTGTGATATTGTCATAAATTAAGACAGGTGTAGACTAATAGACGTGTGACTGTTACTAACCAGTGCTTTCCGTATAACCAATGACCACCATAGGACAAGACACACACAGCAAATGTAGACTTCTTCCAATGATTTCGTAAAGTCCGTAACACTTTCATAACTCGGGCCATTGTTGTGATGACAAACTACATATGCTAGCGAGCTATCAAGGTAGACAAATAAAGGAACCCTGAAAATATAATCCAAAATGTATCAGGGTGACAACTAGCTAACAAGCTATACATCCAAGCGTTGACATTCTTCAAAAAGCATGATGACTGGTGCAACGAGAACTTTTGTCCTCTCCAAAAGGGAACGCTCGGATAAAATAATATTAGTACTTAAAATAAAAGATGTATACATTACTAATGTATGCAAACATGTATACATTAGCAAACAGTTATACATTATTGTGTCGACACAATTAATCCCAATATTTAGCCATTTTAGATGAAATATAAACTACATACAATCAATGTCAATTTAATTTACAAGAGGGAATGGAATTTGGGACGGACCGATCCGCACATGCGCACTATTGTAACAAATGTAGCTGGAACGATTCATATTGAACTTCAGCAATATTTTCTGAAGTGCTGAAAAAGGCACATGTGACTTCATACAAAAAATGACCATTACTGATTCTTAGACAGTTTATTACTGGTCGCAGGAGTGGGTAGCTAGGTAGCTAACATTATCCTGGATAATTAGCTAGCTAGTATAAATTTATGTACGTATGTAAGCTAGTTTACTAACTGGTTAGCGAGCTAGCTGTCCTAGCAAGCTAGATATATAACGCTACGTTGCAGAAGAGAGAAAAATAGCTAAATAACTTGCATAACTAGCTAGCTAGCTAACTTATTCCTAATCTAATGCTTCTAAATAGATAAAGAACAATAACGGGTCGTTTCTATGCTGAATTCCAAGTAAGACATGGAGATTGAAAGCTTCGTTTCCAAGACTCTTGAACTCTTACAGGAAGAAAAAGAGGCTGAGATAGAAGAAACCAGGTAGGCTTATTCAGATAGCCGGTGGTCGTGAACAGTTATAGCATGTCACGCGAATTTCCCCCATCTTTTCATATGCTTCTTATGATCTAGATTAGAATCAGTCCGTCCAAATGTTACCCACCCAAATGTTGTGATGAGAATGTCATGCTTTATTATTTTAATGCTTTAGGGCATGGCAGAAGAATCTTTCACTGAAAAACCTACAACAGAAAGGAGTTTGCCTCCTGAAGCTTAACATTGGAAACAAGAGGACGGGTATGCATGGTAGACTTCTGGTTGTCTTTGAGCCCAGGAAAAGTATCGGCCCCTCAGTTCTTCCCAGTAACAGTTTTGGACCTGGTGAGACCATATCTTATTACCCATATTAGTATAAACTGTCCACTAAATAATGTGTAACTGGAAAGAAAGGTGTGCATATAAATCCCCCTGTTCTAGGTGACATTGTGGGTGTGTATGAATCAGAAGGATGCGCTCAGCCCAGTCAGCTTTGCTCAGGTGTGGTGACCCGCGTGACACAGACCTCAGTAACGGTGGCTTTTGATGACGCTCACGATGGCCTGGACTTGGAAAGTGATGGACTATACAATATCATGAAGCTCGCTAATGATGTAACTTACAAGCGATTAACTAAGTGAGTTTTAATGAACTGCTCTCTGCTTCATCGGTGCCTAGTGTGATTGTGCTGAAGATTCTCCTACAGTTTGCTGATTAGACTTTAGTTTAGCTATCATTAAGTTGTTTATGTATGTATGGTTGATGATGGATGGTTTTTTATGACCTTTATAGGTAAAATGAATTAGCATGTTGTCTTGCGAGTACATTTAAGAAAAGACTTTAAATGACTAGTCAGCATGAATAAATGATACAGATTTCTGATCATTAATTTTTAATTTTTGGCAGAGCTTTGAACTCCTTGAATGGGTACAGAAGTGGGCCTGCTGCCCATCTCATAAATGTACTTTTTGGGTATTCAGAGCCTGGAGCTCTGCCACAACAAAGTAAGTGTTCATTAGCACCTCTGTGAATATCTTTAAGTGTTAAACATGCTTTTCATGTTTAAATGTGATTCAGGCAGTGTGCAAACTGTAATGTTGTAAAATGCTTGTTGATTCGTTGTCTTTTTGGCGTTCATGTGCAGATGTTTTAGAGTGGATTAATAAGGGATTAGATGCTTCTCAGAAGGAGGCTGTACACTTTGCGCTGTGTCAGAAAGATGTGGCCATTGTACATGGACCACCCGGGACTGGGAAAACCACAACGGTGGTTGAAGTGATCCTACAGGCAGTAAAACAAGGCCAGAAGGTACAGCTCTTATGCATTTCTGATTGGAGCATTTTGAGCTCATCATTTATGATGTCACTGCAACAGTTATTAAAGTCTTTATAAATCAGACTGAAATGTTAAGTGACTAAATATGAAGGTAAAAGATTAGGGATGAGTTTGTTAGTAGCTTAGCCCTCCCATAATTAATTAGTAGCATATTTATTAATTAGCATATTTATTTTAAATTAATTGATTTATATGAATAGCTCCAATTCAGAGCGAATGTTTGCATTCTTGATTCCTGACAACTTGGGTACATGTGATGCTGGCAGATTTTGTGCTGCGCTCCCTCCAACGTGGCAGTGGATAACTTGGTGGAGCGTCTGGCCACGAGCAAGGCCAAGGTCCTGCGACTTGGACATCCCGCACGCCTGCTGGAGTCGGTCCAGAGGCACTCACTGGACGCGGTGCTGGCACAGAGCGACACCACCAACATCATCGCAGATGTCCGTAAGGACATGGATAAAGCCCTGGTATGCTTTTTCGTTCTTTCACCTCTTTCTTGACATTCTGTTTATCCTATTTATTTTTATCACGCTTTAATTGTTTTACAGGTGACACAATTATCAGGTTCGTTCATTAATATAATTGACTGAGATGTAGTTGTATTAGGTAAGCAGCGTGTTATTTGAGGAATGCATCATGTTCTAGAAATGCATTATGCAAATGGAAACGTGTTTCCATGGTAATATTGTCACAGGGTCGGATGAAAAAAGAGCAGGACAAAGGGCAGCGAAGCAGCCTGAGGCGAGAAATAGGTGAACTACGAAAAGAACTGAAGTCCAGGGAAGAGATGGCCATCACACAAATCCTGAAACGGGCTAGTGTTATTCTGGCAACCACAACGGGTGAGCAGCTCTCTGTGGGAATGAGAGGAGCCTTTTAAAACCTGTAACCAGAATCTCGGATTTATTTGACCTTTTCACTCTCAAGTAATGGTGGTGATTGTTTTCCTTCTGCAGGTGCCAGTGACGATGGTCCACTTAAGTACTTGCCCAGCGAGCATTTTGACCTGGTGGTGATAGATGAATGCGCCCAGGCTCTGGAAATCAGCTGTTGGATCGCACTGCCCAAAGCTCGCAAGTGCATTCTGGCTGGTGACTACAAACAGCTGCCTCCCACAGTCAAATCGCAGAAGTAAGCAAAAAATATGAACCTTCAATTTCATGTACCCTTTTTGTTATACACAGCCTGTACTAAAAGTGTAAATCGCAGAACTAGCAATTGAGTTCGTTTCTGATTCTTTAGGAATTGATTCATTGATTTATTCAATACAATATGATTCATTTTGGTACGATTCTGGTTTTTGTTTTTTGAATCTCTTACATTCCAAAATCCTATACACTCTAACACTTGTTCATAGCATGCATGTTCCATAACATAATAAGATAAGCACTTTGTTTTGATAATGTTTTGTGGTATCAGATTGTTTATGATACTGTAAAGGGCAACTAGTGAATAACGCATCTTTTCGTTAGATTAATTTCTCATGGAAGAATAGGACCTTATCACTGCCCTACAAACTGCATAAGTATTTCACGATTATTGTTCTTTCACAGTGCTGCAGCTAAAGGCCTCTCTGTCAGTCTTATGGAGCGGCTGATTCAGAAGTATGGAGATTCAGTAGTCCGAATGCTGACCACTCAGTACCGCATGAACAGCGCCATTATGCAGTGGGCCTCAGAGCAGATGTACCAAGGAAAGCTGACTGCACATCCATCAGTGGAAAAGCATTTGTTGAAGTATGTAACGTTTGACCCAATCGGGACTACGAACAGAAGCGGCCATTGTCCTGTCCAGTTGTTCATCACAGTGCCTTTCTAATCAGAGATCTGGCAGGAGTGGCTGATCTTGAGGAGACCAGCATGCCACTGCTTCTCATTGACACAGCTGGGTGTGGCCTAAATGAAATGGAGGACACAGATGAGCAGTCTAAAGGCAATCAAGGTAAAAATAGAATCTTAAATCCTTGTTTTGCCTAATGCTGAACATTGTCCGTATCAGCTGCTATAGCAAGCAACTTTCTACAGTCTTTACATTAAACCTACTGACTTGCTTTATAACATTAGACATAACCCAACAGGTGAAGTTGACATAGTGGCACTTCATGTGAAAACCCTGACTGAAGCTGGAATTCAAGCCAAAGACTTAGCAGTTATTGCACCTTACAACCTACAGGTATGATGATACCTTTTGAGACATTCCATCTAAAATAAGGATGTGAGTTTTGATAAGATTACATATGCTTCCTCAATGTATTAAATGTTGCTCTTTTACCATTAAGGATAATTCACTTAACACTGTTCATATTTAAGGTAGACCTTTTGAGACAGAAGCTCTCAAATGAACACCCTGAGCTGGAGATCAAATCTGTGGATGGCTTTCAGGGCAGAGAGAAGGAGGCTGTACTTCTCTCGCTGGTTAGATCGAACAGAAAAGGTGAAGTAGCGCTGTGCCACTTCTGAATGACTGGAAGGACAGGAACGCCTGTCTAAATTAGTCGTCTAAATTGTTTTGCTTTCACCCTGCAGGTGAGGTCGGGTTTCTTGCAGAAGACAGGAGGATAAATGTGGCAGTAACACGTGCCAGGCGTCAGCTTGTGGTGGTGTGTGATAGTCAGACTGTACGAAACCATGACTTCCTCAGATCGCTGGTGGACTACATGTCTGAGCATGGAGAGGTTCGCACAGCCTTTGAGTACCTGGAGGATCTGGTACCTGACAACTACAGCCGTGATCATTCCAAGGATGATCACACCAACACTAAACAGTCTTTGTCCACCAAACCAAAGACAAGAAACCAACAAGGCAAGAAGGGTGAAGCCAAGAACAAAAAAGGCATGGAGAACAAAGATAAAGTTGATAGACTGTCTAATGCACCATCTACTGCCCTCCAAGACGGCAAAAACAAAACGGATGATTCACCTGAGTCTCAGATTAGAAAAGAAGAAATAAAGCAACAGTTGCTCATCTTTCTGGATCACCAGAACCAGGCTGAGCTTCGGTTTCCTCCCTCTTTGAGCTCTCACGAACGCCTGCTGGTCCACCAGCTCTCAGAACAGCTAGGATTGAGACACGTAAGCCAGGGTGTAGGCAAACAGCGCCAGGTTACTGTTTCCAGACCAGAGCCAAAGCCTGAGGGACCAGCTAAGGAACAGGCAGACCAAGCAGAGTCGACAAGACCAGAAAGCCAGACTGCAGGAGGAGGGCAGGAGAAGGAAGTTAGCAGGGAATCTCCAAAGGCTGCTCTTGATTTGAAAAGCTTGCATCTGGAACGTATGTGCAGGGAGCAGGAAAAACGCAAAGAAAAGAACCTGATCAAAAAGCGGCCGACGGATCTGAAGGAAAGTAAAGGACAATCCACAAATAAGAGCAAAGGGTCCGCTAAAGGTTCGTGGTTTTATGGCTGGGATTCATACTGCACTCATGCTTCATACTGCACTCTAATTAGGAAGCCGAATTCATCACTACCATCGCGTTCTGCCTCTCTCTTAGGAAAGGGGAACGTCAAAGCAGGGGCGGTGGACATAGCTACAGCTGCTACAGCCCAAGACGACTTCGATGCACTCATTGACGCTGTGGTGAAAGCAGACAGCGTGTGCGCCTTTGTGAAGTGTAAAGCCAGTGTACTTACACTCGGACAGCTGTGTGTCTACTGTAACAGACAGTATTGTCTGAGTCACCACATCCCCGAGGTAACACATGTTTTAAGATCCCAATCGAGAGACTACATCTAAACATAGGCGGTACATTAAAGGGGTTATTTAATCAGTGCTAGCATATCTGATATTGTATGAAAACTACCGGACACCTGTTAGCATCAGTGTTCCTGACTAATTTTCAGCTGTTGTTTAGGCATGCCAGCATTTGAGTCCTTGTTTAAAAAAACACCTGTCTTGTAGGTGCATGGATGTGGGGACAAAGCAAAGATCCAGGCTCGCGTGAGAATAAGCAGAGAGGGCGTCCTGTATGCTGGGAGTGGAGAGAAAGGGAAGTCCATGGAGCCACAGAAAAAAGCATACCTGCACCGCAGGCTAGACGCAAAACTCAAGGACATGGCATCGCAAAGAAAGACTAAATCTAAAGATAAAGAGCAGTGATTGTATAAAGCTTTTATTTGTTCTAATTGAAATCAATAAATTGATGACGTGATGTATCATTTATATAATATTTATTTTACATTTATGAAAGGTAGTTTTATGTGCTGTATCTAATCAGCCATTAGAATGTTTATTTTTATTTTTAGAGTTTACCTTCAGTAACTACTCAGTCACTGTATAAAGTCAATGGGCATTATGCACATAAGGCTTAAAAAGATAAAATGAATGTCTGCTATTGAGATTTATATTACCATGGTAAAATAGCAAAGTCAAATATATAGGTGTGTGTGTGTGTGTGTGAGTGAGAGTGACCAAACATTTTAATACACTGATATGAATAAGTAATGTATAACTTATGGCCCTAGGCCATAACATGAATGTTGACTTTCTTGGGATCTAATCCAGCTGTAGTGCTAATCACTAAGCTCCAAAATAAGTTTGTGCAAGTGAATGAGGTTTACTTTGCATCTTAAGTATACAAAATGCAATTTCATTCAATTTCACAAACGCATTCAAGAGAACAAGTTTATTGATACAACATTGCAACAACATGGTTACACAAGACAGACCTACTGGATGTCAGTCACTGCAGTCCACACACCTCGACAAGCTGAAAATCATGGTTGGGGCCACTAGTTAGTGAGCATCAGTACAGACAAAGACATTCACCACTGCACTGTTTAGCACATATGATGAATCATAAAAAAAACAGTAGAAGTAAATAACTTCTATCTTCAATCCAAGGAAGGTGTCTACAGGATTCCCCTAAACGAGCGGTATTTCCACCCACAAAAACAAACAAACAAAAAACTAGGAATGTGCCTCTAAATTGGAAAAAGATTGCAGGTGAGTAACTGCAGTGTGCTACAGTAAGATGTAGGGATATGTTTCCAGAGAAATCAACTTATGTTCTAAATCAGCTATGTGTAGCCTGCTGAAAAATTATGGATACCTTTAGAGGACAAATTTTAAGCTTGTTTTCACCATCACCCTGAATGCCTGGGGAAAAATAAGGGAAAATCCTCTCTGTAAACTTGTCTTTGAACGTGTATATACCACTCCCATCCACAGCATTGAGAAACGCAACCTTCCCCTTCTCATAGTCCAGTTCCACAGTGATTATTTGTGGCTTCTTCTTCAGGACAAGGCGTGTGCGAGGAGACGTCTGGGCCCAGTACGTCTCCCCATTACACAGCCCAATGACCCAGAAGCCCTCTGCCGGATTGAGGAAAACGGACGTCTTCCTTTTGATGGACTCGCGTGCCACTCCGATGTACCATTCCTGGTTGTCTCCCACCTCCACATCCCAGCAGTGCTTTCCCGTCGTGAAGCCTGTGGATCCCAGCACAGCCAGGCGACTGGAACAACGCTCTGGGTTGTCCGGGAGATGCTGCTTCTTTCCGTAACGTACGCTTGTGACTTCATCGCTGATGATCAAGTTAGATTGGGCTGTGTTGGGATCAAGTGCAACGGGACCTGGAAGGGTAGGGTTAGGGTTAAGTCAAGTCAAAATATATTTTTATAGCGCATTTTACAACAACTGTTGTCTCAAAGCAGCTTTACAGATGTCTGAGTCCAAACCACCAGTGATCAAGCCAAGGGTAACAGTGGTAAGGAAAAACTCCCTAAGAGGAAGAGGAAGAAACCTTGAGAGGAACCAAAACCCAAAAAGTGGGGCCCATCCTCCCTCCCCGCTGACTATCACACAAACGGTGAGCTGACCTCACTGGCTTTGATTATAGTATTTTAAAGACCTGAGAAGCACTGTCTGAATTCAAAGCACTTCTAGATATACATTTGAAACAAATATAAATAGATGAACATTGGATTGAACACATTGGACACAAGCCATGGATTGATGTGTGTCTTATCCTGAAGAATTATGTCTAAGGTAGAGTGAGAGAGAATGTCACTGATCCAAAAGATGTCCCAGACACAAACAGCTCATCACTGCTAAAGTGCAATACACCATACACTGTGGAGGCCACACTAGCCTTTATTGGCCCCTTTCCCAATACTGATGTCATACAGGTGATGTCATGGCAGTAGCAGTCTTAGAATTTCTGTGCCTAAATAAATGTTCAATTTAATTTTGTGGCATGGCATCCCAATTTCTTCTTAGTGATTCTGACTGACCACATACCACATTTAGAAGTACAACCACCTGCCACATCCATTTACAACAGAATGTTTAGGTGCTCTGCACATAGAGCTCAGTGGCTTATAGATTTTCACAGTTCAGGAATGTCACTTGGAGTGTTTCTAAGGAGGTATGTTTTTAAATATAGCCAAGTATTTTTAAGTATAGACAAAGCATGAACTGAGATGCGTACCCCTTCCTTGAACGTTTATTCAGTGACTACCCAGTCAGTAAGTGGTTATATATAGATTTGTACGTGTTTACATGCTGAAATGCATGCATTAAAACTGAGAAGCACTTTATTATTTGCCTTCTTCATAGCTGCACCTAATGACGCATCATATCTTTTACCGTCAACCGTCAAGTTGCGATCGCCCACTTCTGGCCAAACATCAGGTTTTAGCTAAATGCTATGTTAAGGCTATATATTTACAAAAGCTATCCAGCCATCACCTGCCCCTTTTTAAAATGTATGAAAGTGGCCACTGAAAGCACTGTGTGTCGCCCTCGACACATCCCTCGGGATCGTGTGTGCGTCTGTGTAATCCGGTTCACCTGTCCCTTGTCTCGTCTGTCTTGTTAGTGTCATTTGTCACACCTTTCGTTGTCTCTACATGTATATATGCGTGTGCGTGTTCCGTCAGTGTTTAATGTTGGCAGTCCTAGTCTATGTGGTTTTTCGTGTTTCGCTGTTTTAGTAAAAACATTTGAAAACAAAAGCAGTGACTGTATTCTGCTTTGTCCTCTCATGTCACACACAGGAACTTCAGGACGAAATGGTAGAACCAAAAATGTGGAACCTATAGTAGCCCATGAGCTACAGCTAGAGATTAGAGTTAGAGTCTAACTTTTTCTAAAGACACCAAGAGATGGGAATATAGTTTTTGCATACTTACAATATTTGACTTCTCTCTCCAGCCGTTTCCAGACTCCATAATTTAATGATCCCAAGTACTGAACAGTGTCTATGAGAGCGTCTTTTGGATACTCTGCTTCCTCTATTGGGTAACAAACTCTGAAATTTAGTTGGGATGTGATTTAGTACATTTTGGTTTTGTCCTCTAACAAAACGAATAAAACAGCTGTTGCTTGATATTCTACACTCTTTAATAGCTGCGGACCTTCAGGTGCTGACTGTCTCTGCACATTTCTTTATATGATGTTTGATTTTATTGTGAGCCTGGTTGTTTAAACTGATACTTGGTCTAAGATTAAAACAATTTTATTTGCATACCTTTTTATGGCTTCTCTCCAGTCCTTTAAAAGAGAAAAAAAACTCTCAGTTGGTTGCCAGTCAATAAAGAGTTTATACCAGTGTTTACAAATCAATATTGTAGGTACTGATACAAACCTTTAAAAAGGATAAATCATCACATCTCAAAGCCTTTTCAGTGTCTCTGATGATCTCTGAGACGTCTGCAAATGTCTGAGTAATGTCCTCCAACCTCTGCTTGATCAGCTGAATCTTCTTGTTCTTCTCCTCCTGCAGCACGACCAGCCGAGCTGCTTCTTCCTCCCTCAGAAACCTGTGCAGCTTCTCAAAGTCCATTCTGATTTGGGACTCAGTTTTAATCGCTTGATTCTTTCGACAAAGAGGAAATAAAAAGTCACCACTTCATTTTCAAAACAAGGAAGTCTCCTGGACACGTATGTCAAGATTTTACAAGTATTGTTTAGGAACATTGTCACACAGTTTTTAGGTAACATCTAAAGAAGGTGCGATTGTTTCACTGAATAATGAAAGGAAACAGCACCTCTGTATTGTCATTCACATGAGCTGCAAACATGTCTTCTCGCTCATTGAAAGATTTTCTTTAAGCATTCTGTTAAGGATCTGAAAGGTTTTGTGTATTTAAGGTTACCTCTATATATGCGTCAAGTTCCTCCAAGCTTCCCTTCATGTGTTCAGTGTTGTCCAGGTGTTTTTTCAATGCTTCGTACTTCTCTGAAAGCTCTTTCTGCAGAGAACAGTAGGACATGGACACAGTTTATTTTAACTGTATCGGTGATGGTGAGAAAGCATTGCCATCCTCCAGCATTGAACAGTACTGACTGTGTTCATTGCTGTGTTCACTTTTCGCTTGGATTATGTTCCTTTAATGTCTGTGATGGATGATGTACATACAGAATCCAAACGTCTTCATTAAAATATTATTCACACATTTCCATGACACCATGAGTAATCTTTGCTTACCTTTCTATCAGCTGCAGCTTCTGCAATGGTATAACATTCATGGTCTTTGTGATCCCTTGACGTGTGGCAAACGAGACAAATAGGCTTATTGTCCTTGCGGCAGAATAGCTTAAGTTCCTCGTTGTGTACAGAGCAAAGGCCGTCCGGTTTGACTGAGATCAGTCTAGCCCGATCTTTGAAGGTGTCTGAGGCTATCTTCAGTGCCAGGTTGATCGGAGGTCTCCGGGTGTTCTCCAAACGGCGACACAAAGGACACAGCTGGGATCCTTTCCGTTCCCATTGTGTCTGAATACACACCTTGCAAAAGCTGTGCTGACACGTCAGAGTCACTGGGAAGCTGTAGACTTGACAGCACACAGCACATAACAGATCCTCTTCAGTGAATGGACAAGTCGTTGCCATTGGTTTGGAGTTTAATCTCTTACAAGTGTGTATTGCACTCTCCTTTGAGTCAAAGTGCCTTATGGTAAACGTTCATTTCTCAGTGATCTAAAACAAAACCAGTCAAACTGGATATGCATAGCTTCTTATCACTGCTGAAATATTTAGACACGTCACTTAAAAGCATTACTCTTCCATTTTCAATTCTATGTAGTTAAGCTGGCATTATAAACCTTCCATAGTATTACAGGTCAAGAAAAAGGAACAGACTTCCAGTAAATGTAGCAAAGATTTTTTTTTATTGCATTTCAACTATAAAAATCCACAGTCCACAGGATATGTTAAGCAATTCTCAAAAATTTGTTTTATGTTTAGGTACACAAACACAGCTTTAACCCAATGCTAAAGCACAAACATGCTTCTATTGTAAAGATCAAATGTAAAGAGGTAGTTATGGTCTGTGAGTTGCCAGAATAGCAGAATGCTACATTGGGTAACAGTAATTCGTTAGTAAAACCGGACAGTTCTATTCATTTTGAAAACAAAAGATATATATTTACTAAACGTATAGGTTAAAAATAGTTAAGTAAGAAAAGAGATACAAATAGAAGAGCAGCTTTATCTCACTTTGCTCCCACTGAGATATGAATTAATTTTATTCATATTAATTTTACTCCATATTGACCGTTAACTTGCTCAGTAAAATATGTGATAGAGGTGATAAAATAAAATTCTCTCATTAATATGCCCAATTATTTGAGTGAATTCTTTGTCTAAGATGTATAAAACATATTTCAGGGTATAAATATGTGCTGTGCTTCAAATTTATAAAATGTATTTTATGAATCGTACATGCAGTGTTTGCTAATGGTCTAACTTTATGGAATAACTAGTGTGAGGAACAAAGCACGGTGTCAAAGGTCAAAAACAAACATGTAATTAAAACATGTAGTTGATACATGTTCGATTGTATTAGTACACAAGGTTACTTTCAGTGGCCTGAAAGGAATTGTCCTCAAATGTCAAACAAAAATAAATCATTTCATAATTTGAACAAAATATTTAAACAAATTATTTGTGATCACAGTAATGTGTAAAATTATTTTAAAGTTGAAAAAAATCTACACATATTAAGAAATAAAGAAGAAATAACATTTGACACTGATTAAAAGAATAGCATTCCTGATATTTCAAATATCTCAGTGCTTATATGTGGCAAAAAAAAAATCCTAACAGATCACATTAGTGTTGAAAATTTTGTTGTCAAAAAGTCCTCGAATCAGATAAAATAATGTGGGATCTGACAGTAGTTACATAATTGGTCAAATAACTAGACCATTCTAACATATCCTTGGTTAGCTTACAGCGCTTGATATTTGAAGATTCTGGGAAAGTAAAGAAATAAAGATGTTTACTTTTCGAGCATTAATATAACCAAAACATACTGAATGTCTAGTTCTGTATCAGTATTGTTGATAAAGATTACAACAAATAAAAACATCTTTGCAGTTTGACAGTTCACATAAATAATGACTTTTTTTAATTGAATTTACAGGTACCAAATGATGGACTGCCCCACAAATCCTAGTTCTACTCAAATCATCATCCATGAAAACATGGTGGCACATAGTCAGTATTCAGTATGGATCCAAAATAAGGTATATAGTGACTATCCCTTTGATTCATCACCCATTTCCCAACCTGTCTTCTCAATGATTGGTGTCTAATCCACAGCTTCAGGTCATCCCACTGTGCTACAAGTATGTGCATATAGACAGTCTTCTGAAGTCTCACAGCACAAAGATTAACACTTGGTTCTGACTGCTGAAGCTCTCCGTTATGGTGATTTCTCTTTGTGGGATGAACTGATCCGTCTTGGTATCATTCATTTATTTCAGATGACATAAACAGGGTGGAACTGGACACTCACCCTTGGTTCTGTTTCTTTGTCTCCTGGTAGAGAAACCTTCAGTCTATCCCAAGAGGAGCCACTTTGACAGATCATGTAGTCCAAAGCAGAACTTTTTAACCACAGAGCATCATACAAAACCTGGCTTCATGGAAGAACGGCGGCATTTTGGACAGCCCTGTGTCCCGTTTGTCTGCAGGCACCTGTTTAAAAGAGAAAGAATCAATCGATCTGTACCTGTTAAAACTGATAGAGTATTTTATAAATTACATACATGATGAGGTCCTGTGCTAAACCATTATCTACGTAGGCTCTGGAAGGCTCAACAGTAAAACTACTCGCTTAACAAATGTCTTTAAACGTAAACCCCTATTCACCTCCTTGGTGACTAAGGTCATACCCAGCCCTACTGATACAGTTAATGCATGCTCAGTGAGGCCAGTTGCAGTTGAAATGTACACACTACACCAAAAACACACACTGAATTAACCTCCTTACATTTACCTAATTCATACAGCATTGCAACTGAAAACAGTGAACATGGTCTCACGGTTTCCCATAATGGTTTCCCATAGCCAGAGTCCAAAATTAACAACAGCCAATGGTCAAATGCATGTAAAAAATAGATTTAGTCAGAAATAAAATGGAACCACTAACCAATTTCTGGTGGCTTTTTGGCACTGCAGCACACCCTAATGCAATCCACTGTACAATTTAAAGGCTACTAAACATATTTTGGTCATTTTATCCATTTACTTCCAGTATGAGCACAACAAGAACACATACTTGAGGTGAAAAATGTGCGAGCAGGGCAGGGCTTGCAGCTGCTGGTTCTTCTCGCCGATGGACTCTCCGCACATGCCGCAGTAGAGCTCCAGCTCCTCCACACACTGGAGGAACTTCACCACCTGCTCCCTTAGCTCCTCCTGCCGCTCCCTGTTGCGGTAGATCCCCTCCGTCAGCCAGTGCACTTTCAGCGAGCAGAGCTGCAGAAGATCACGCGACTTGAGCAACACGCCATGTACTGCTGGCACTGTTACAACACAGGCCAGCACTTGAAAGACATCTCTCATCTTTATCCCAGTGCTATGGAATGGATATAATCCTACAGTTAGGTGAAAGAACCTGGGGTCTTGGTATGAGCTCAGGAAGGTCTCTGTTAAAGTGCTGTTTGAGTAAAGCACATTACATACCTTGTATCCGATTGCTTCTGCCAGCTCGTACGCGCGCTGAAATGAGTCCAGCGCCTAGGAGAGAGACAGGTAATGAACATGGTCATCAGGTAATGAACATGGGCATCAGGTAATGAACATGGTCATCAAGTAATGAACATGGTCATCAGGTAATGAACATGGTCATCAGGTAATGAACATGGTCATTCCCATATATTATAAACATAACAAGGTTCCATAAACTTGTGTAATGAGTAGATCAAAAAACAAATCTTGTGTGTTATGTACAAAAAGCACGTTTGTACTGTTATACAATACATTTAAAAATGCAGATTTTTTTAAAAAGCGATTTCTCAACCTTGTCATCATCTTTTTGCAGTAGCCAACACTTCCCCACCCCTAAGTAGATGGCTGCTTGACCCAGGCGGTTGCCGATCTCTGTCATTATACACATAGAAGACTCGTAGCGAGGGAATGCTTTCTAGACAGGTGAGAGAACAATAATACTGTAACTGGGCCTAAATATTGTACAGATGAACAATAACAAAAAATATAAATCTTCATGTGTAGATGGACATACAAAACTAACATACTGTTTTAAACATATTTAAACAGACTTACGTCAACATCATTTCGGCAGCGATGAATATCAGCAAAATTCAGAAGACACATGGCCTGCAGAGGCCGATCTCCATGCTGCAGAGCGATTTTCATTGACTCCTGCGTGTAAAGAGGGTCTATATTACAGTTTTTATTATTTTTTTAATAAGCTTTTAAAAATAGTTCAAACAATTCTAAATACACTGTTAAAAAATAGTGTAGGTGCATTACATGAATACCTTCTACATTTTTAGAAAATTTCAAGAGCTAAGTGCAACTGCCATGTGCAGGAAAAGCTTATATTTGAACTGTACTGTAACACAGCCATAAATGAGGAATGTGCCACCAGCAGGTCACTGTGGTGTCCACGGCCCAGGGCAGAGGGCCTTTGTCTCACTGCTCTACCGGCTGTCAGACAGGAGGTGACGACTACGTTCGTTATAATCATCCCTCTCAGACAGTACCTCAGCTCTTGGCTGACATATTTTTATCAGGCATAGTGAAGAGGCCGGATTGGCTTGGGGCTCCAGCCTCGGGTCTGGCACAAGACCTACAAACAGCTGCACCTGTCAGTTGTTGGTTCCCCCTCCACTCACACACGTTGAGTAACACAGACCTGAGGCCAGGGTTGTGCCAAGGGGACTAATAAATATGACCACACTCGGCAGCCGGAAGGATTATGGTGATGGAACTGACAAACACTCAGGTGACTACTAATGCAAGCTCTGATGTGTTCACACTTTGCTGAGGTCTGAAACGTCATCCTGTTTGTGGTCTTAAGGTAGTTGTAGATAACCGTACTGGGATTTAGTGTCCTTTTGGACATTTGACTAATGTACCGCTGCGTCACTGCTGTGAAGGGATGCATATCAAATGCTGACTATACAAGTAAAACAACCTCACAAACATTGTGTTACAAGCACTGTTGGGAGTCCCACGGTTCCTGTGACTGGCCTTGCAGGCTGTGCTCAAGCACCCCCTCGCCCGGAGTACCTCGCAGCATTCCATGGCGTCCGGCAGGCGCCCCAGCTTCCTGTAGGCCACGGACATGTGGTACTGGCTCATGGCACGGTACTTCAGACTCCAGCCTTTCCCATAGTCATTCACGAGCTCTGCGGCTTTGCATGGAAAGAACAGAGCCTTCTCGTAGTCCTGCAAGAACACGGGGGATGCAGACCTCATGTTAGCCTCATACGGTATGCGCTGACTTTCTCATCACTGGATAAATGAGTAAGGGAAATAAAACATGCTAAATTATTGAAATTTTCATTATTTCTATGACTTTTGACATTGATTAAGCCATAAGCTAAATTTTTAGCAACTATATGCATTAAACTAGGAATAACAGTACAAAATGTAGGTTTTTTTGTAAC
>JAOYMR010000026.1:20288423-20300470 GCA_025802075.1 Tenebrosternarchus preto | reverse complement strand
AAGCCATAAGCTAAATTTTTAGCAACTATATGCATTAAACTAGGAATAACAGTACAAAATGTAGGTTTTTTTGTAACAAAACTTTGTGTGAGGGAGATGATTTCACTGGGTGGGCCTCTAAAGCACTGATCCAAACCTCAGCCCAGGTTTAATCTTCAATTAAATCATAAGTAAAAATGACCATTTAAAAAACAATCATCACAGGTGTTCAACTCCTGACCTAAAAAATCCAGTTTCCAAATCCAGGTACTGGTTCTTCACTGGTATTTAATTAAACAATTAACAGAACTGATTTTCTAGTTTGTAATCACTCCTGACTTATAGGTAAAGCAGGTATAAAATCTGTAGAACCTGAACCTGTACGGATTTGACAGTGAACATCTGTATACCTTACCTATGTATGGATATAACATACCTATGTATGGATATAACATAACTATGTTGTTTCACATAAATTGGCAGCCAGTGCTGGATTCTGGATTTATGATGAATACCACAGTACTAGGATGTTCAACATGGGCCAGGATGGTGCATTTTCTATATTCTCCACCTGCCACTTTGTCAAGGTAAGGAACGTCTAACGTCAAGGTAAGTACAAAAGCCTAGATCTGTTCTGGCCTGGTCTGTCTGCCTTTCCTACTGATACATCACATATTGCATGTTGGCAGTTTATTACAACCATGTAATCAGTGGTGTTTATTTTAAGTGTATTACTGCAGTACTCTGACAGGTATGTGTATGTGACAGAACCGTTTGTATAAGGTGTTGAGTTCAGCAGCAGAGCAAATTCCACGTTACACAAGTTCCAAACTGACAAAAGTAAAAAAAATATTTTTAAAGCATTCATGGTGTAGAACAGAAGAACGGTCTAATCATTTGCACAGTACTTTGAAGAGCATGGCTCAACAGCAAGGCATTGTGGGACTGCACCTTTAGCTGGATGTAGAAGTTGCCCAAACTGCAGCACACTCTGCACTCCAGCATCTTGTCATCATTGTTGTGTGCGTAGCGCAAGGCCTTCTCGTAGCTCTCCAGGGCTTTCTGGAAGACGCTGAGACCCAGGAAGGCGTTTCCTATGCTCAGGCACACCTGCCCGTTGAGCTGCAGGCTCACCGTGGTGCCCTGCATGTTCAAGCAGGTCTTGCAGTATGAAATAGTCTTCTGGAAGTCGCAGAGTTTCTCGTTGCTGCGAGCCAGGTTTAGGTAGCCTTCCGTTAGGTAGTCTGGGTCCTCCATCTCCCGTGCTGTGTCGATCTGAGCAAGGGCGTACTGATAGAGGAGTGAGAGAGTGTGTTTGTGCACATCAGTGGATGGCAGCGTAAACAGAAAAGCAACATAGAAATTACTTTTCACTGTAGTGATCCAATTTAGGACAGAGATTTATGGTTACGTGCTCGTGAGCGAGTGCAATTCTATAACACAAGGATCTACAGTAGAGAAACTTTCTAGAATGCTGTACGCCTGGAAATGGGTTCTTGCCATCCAAATGTTCCTCTTCTTGACACTGACATGAAGAAGGGTTCAATATACTGTGAACAGAAGGGGACCCAATCCTAGATGTGTAGTCTTAACTAAAGGGCCTGAATGAGAAGAATGCAGTACTGCTTCTGAGTACTCCTGAATACTCCTAAATGGTACACCGAACTAAAAATATTTTTCATGCCACAAGTCACCGGAACCAGGTTAAATTGTGAGCATATTTTAAATTTTCATTTTGTTAGTATTACCACAACACTCTACAGCTTCCAGATCTGAAATAATGTCACAATTGCCAGCAAAAGCTGTAATACACGTGGTTTTATTCACTTGCCTAAATAAACCACATACCCTCTTAGTTGAGTACTTGAGTAGTCTCTTGGAGGAGTACTGATCACAAAAGTTGCTTACATACTTCATAAAGGAATGGGTACTATTTCTACTACTCTGTTCACCCCTGACAAGTATTTTGTTCCTGCTGTTTAAGTGTACTGACTTGCTAATGAACTCTTCACTAAACTTAGCAAACCATGTTCCTGTGTGTGTAAAGGAGGTCTATGTCAACAAGATGCTGTGAGCCAAGGATCATATAGCTCGAGGCTCTCCTTTTCTACGGAAGCTGCAAATTAAAAATGGCTCCATGAGATTTACATGAGCCGTTATTAAACTTATTTCTCTGTTACTAAGCCATATTTTTTCATATTAAATGTTTAGTTAATTTGTATTACTCACACCAATCACCAAATAATAATTTATTAGTAATACATTATTAATTAACCATGGATGTAACTTTTACATAATTTTAGCCAGGTTCATGGACATAACATTAGGATTATGCAACATTTTGTAAGGTCATATTTTTTGTATCTCCGCTGTAAATAATACTGAAAATTATTGATTAAATGATAAAAGTTCATATATGGTCCCTGTTTTCAGATCTTGTGATATTAAGCAGACTAATAAAATCCCTAAGTGGACACCAAGTATATTTATAAAGAACATCTAATAAAAATCTAAAATAACTATTAAAGTCATTCTCATCAATAACATACTTGATTGAAAGGGTGCGTAAATGTTGGTAAAATGCTCATGAAGAGAAAGCTTACCTTTAGCATCTCTCTGTATTTGCCCATCTCTGAATGAGCAGTAATCAGGCAACCCAGAGCTCTGAACTTCCCCCCAGGATCTGTGGTCTTCTCCAGTACCTTCATCCAGACATGTAGAGCTTTCTCCGTCTCATTGGACTGATAAAGCTTCAGACCTTTCTCAATCTGCTGCTTTGTTTGGTCCTGGCCCATCTCTACAACAATGTGCTTCATAAAAATACTCATCCACCTGGCTCTCTGGCCTTAAGACGCCAGTGTACAATCCTCTTACGTGCGCTGTTTGGACAACAGAAGTGAAGACGAAGGAATGAGTACACACAGCAGGCCTCTGCACCCACCAGACACTTTAGTCCACCGCTCTCAGCTTCGGGTGCAGAGAGATGAGGAAGAAACTGGATCTATTGCATACGAGAGCCCCACAGACAAACCGCCCATTGCTCATTGCCGCCACAAAACTTGAGGAAAAATTAACCGTGCTCCTCACGCCTGAACCTTCTTAAACAGCCGCCATAGATGTTTTAGGAGATTTTACTGACATATGAAGACACTGGAAGAATAAGTACCAATCCAAGGTGTGGGTAATGATCTCCCAGAATATCTACTCCCTCCACGCCCCAGTGGGAGGAATTCTGGCTCCCCTAGCCCCCCTCCTTTCCTTCCACCTCTTCCCTCCCACCCTGACCAGGGCTGGAGCTACACCAGATGGCCTTGTCAGTCTGAACCATGTGTCCCTGCTGGAATCCAGCCTCAGTCTCTGAAAAGACCCAAGGTCACAACAGACGCCTAAGCGTCTCTCTGCCACTTCCAACTCTACTCTTCACCTCCTCAACTGCACGCTTCCCCCAAACACGAACATCGTGACTACTAACACCACAGTACATGTGCCTAAAAAACTGGAGTGCTGCAGCTCAGCCACTGAGTGGCTGGGCTTGGCAGACAAGAAGCTAAAAGCGGCCAGTTATTTCACAACACTAAAGCCGAGCAAGTCAAAATCTCCTTGTACTGGTTGGTGAGTTCTTGTGGGTGGGCCTTGTTAAGGCACATATGTGCTACCTACCCCCCCTGCCAACCCCCCTCTGTATTGGTGTCAGCAACTGATGCTTAGAATAGTTCACAAAGTCTGACATGGTATTTGTCTTGAGTTACAGTTTCACTGCTTCTTGAAACACATCAATGGTATCGAACTGTTGAGCTCTCAGCTAAAGCTAGGGTTAGCCTAGCTTCCTCTGCCTTCCTCTCAGCTAAAGCTAGGGTTAGCCTAGCTTCCTCTGCCTTCCTCTCAGCTAAAGCTAGGGTTAGCCTAGCTTCCTCTGCCTTCCTTGTCTGCTTTCAGCTGCTTCGAGGATACAAATAGGTCCTGTTATTGCCTTTCCATTCACAAGATGAATCTCTGGAGGTTCTAAGTCATGTCATAACACAATTCCTGGAGGGTTGGTGCACTAGACAGTCTTAGCCTCCATTGGAGGGTGGATATGTGACTAAATAATTTCATGCATAACAAAATGTGGTTTAATGAAGTGTTGGAACTTCACTTCGTGTTGCTATGTTTGACTGACATGGTATTTTTATTTTTGAAAGAATGTGCATTTAAACATTTTCATTAAGTGCATTTATACTCACGAAAGAAAGAAAATGAAAAATAATCCTACAATAATCTGATTGGAGTAATGAAAATAAGATTAAAAATAACGATGGTGTCTCCACAGGACTGTCATATGTATAAGGGAAGTAAAGGCTCAGTGAGGATGGACAGGTGAACACACACTATAGTGGCTAGGTGAAATATGCAGGGTGCTTCCTGTTCAAGCAAGTCTCCCACGGGATCAACAACAAGCCAATCATTTTAAGCAACAATAAAATGACAAAGATACTACTAAACCCTCTTGAAATAGGCATAATTTAATGCTCCCCAGGTTCAGGCATGGCTTCCCATGCACCACCTACGAGTGGGACCAAACTCAGGATGTAAAAAAACGGGTCATCAGGCAGCCAGGCATCTGCTGAATAGCAGGCAAGTACTTATTCAAAAATAACACACATTTTAAGATGTGATAACATGCTTAATTAATGGGAGGAAGTACTTGTGGGCTGCAGGTTGCTTACGTCTCTGTGCAACAGGAGAGGGTTCGTATACGAAAGGGCTGTGCGGCAAAAGCACCGTACCAAAACTGCTCGTAGTATGGGAGATTCCTTCACCACTGAGAACGTTTTCAGGCGTGATAAGGCACTTACAAATCTCAAGTCTTTACAGCAGAATTTGCTCTTTCAGCACTTAGAAGGACATTTCTGTGGTTTTAACAGGGCTAATTGACTGATGCTAGGTACACTCAAACACAAAAAGCAATAGTATTCCACATTTAATGTAAATGTTAACAAAAACTGGTGCATGACTGTCATTAAAAAAAGCCTGTTGCTTCAAAATCTTTGCATGAGTACGTTTTCCCCCCACAATACTGCCATAAATAGTCACTGACGATATACGCGTCACAAAACACAAAGACTATAACGACACTGGACGTAGTGAGATCTCCTGAAATTCCACTGTCAAAAGTGTTTTTTGTTTATTATTATTTCTTGACATCATGCCGTTCTATTATGCTGATACAAAACCCTTTCTCACTTGCTACATGTGGTAGGAAATTCGTACTTGTAAAATGTTCAACTATTAGACACTGCACCTCAATAACCAGAGTTACTTCACACTTCTAAGTATTACACTCCGTAGCTGTTTGACTGCAGTGGTATGTGTTTTGATGGCACTGTAGATTGCACCAAGAAAAACCTTTGGCATGTTATATTTACTATATCAACTGTCTGTTACTTGTCCTACATATGAATAAATGTAAAGCCCATATTTATCAATTATTTAGGAGTAAGAGTGCTGATCTACACTAATAAATACAATTATAATAAAACAATTGGCTTGCTGAGAGATCATGATTCTTAATCCAAAACAGTTTATAAATATGAGCAACTGTATTTTTAGAAAAATAACACCTTCAAATGCAAGTTACCACAGTTTTTAACTGCACTCGAACATTATGGTCATCAGCTGGATTTGAAAATACCATTGTCAACAAGACAATAATTAGGCTAGTTTATTCTGCTCCTACCACAGTCTCTGGAATGTGTGAACCAAACTGTAGATGCCAACGAAAGTATGGAATCATTCATCTTATAGTTTAGATTATAAATGGCTTTCATCGGTACTGAGCTGTGCGCCACAATCTACCACATCGCACAACTGAATAAGGCTTGTAACACAAAAGGCAAATACAAAACCAAAACCACAGTCTTGCAATACGGTTTGAGCTTTTCCTAAATCACTATTCACAACCACTGCAAACTGTACGTTTCCAAAAACATTCACACAGGTTTCTCCTGCAAAAACAACATTTTTTAACCAGACCATCAGGCCAGGACAAACTGCCAGTTCGTCAGGAGGATCTTGATCCCCTTGATGACGGACACGACGGACGTGGCAGGGTTCAGCTTCAGCGTGTTGGCGTCTCCTTTCTTGCACTTGTCCCTGAAGACGTAGATGTAGCCGTTGCAGCTGGCCACCTTCCAGAGAGACGGCACGCAGCTCCACACTTCGGGGAAGCGTAGGCGCGTGAAGCTGTCCAGAAGCGGGTTGTAACACACCAGCGAGTCGCCCTCCGCCACCACGAAGATCAGGTCCTTGTGGGCGGTGGCGTGCATGCAGCCGGCGAAGGGAAGCATGTACGGCTTGGTGCGGCAGCGCTGTGCTGCCGTGTCGAAGCACTGGATGAGACGCGATGGCTTGGTAAAGAAGTCCATGTCGTTCTCCTCCCCTCCCAGCAGGTAGATGGCGCCGCCCAGGTTCACGCCGGCCGCTCCCGACACGGCCGTGTCCAGCTGGCTCGTCTCCGTCCACATGTTGTCCCGCACCGTGTAGTAGATGACGGCGTTAGACAGCGTGTCTTGCAGAGTCTTGCCGCCCAGCGAGTAGATAGCGTCCTCGGCGGAGACGGACACCAGCGTGTGGTGGAGGCGATCGCGGGGCAGCGGTGCACACCGCTCCCAGTCCATCGTGTGCATGTTACACTTCCACATGCGCCGCGGGATGGACCCGCCCACCACGTACAGGTCCGCGCCGTGCTTGCACGCCGCCGTGATCTGGTGACACAGGCTGTTCTGACCGCTCACGCTTATCGCGTCGTCCTCGTCGCAGTGCAGGGACACGGCCAGAGAGTGCGTGCGTGTATCCTCCTTCCCGATCAGGTAAATATGCACGTTCTCACCAATCTCCTGAAAAGCAGAGAGGACGGGCGGAAAACCGAGGGGAAATAAACAGCAAAGTAATTACATTTTTAAAATGGGCTCCGCAGGTGTTAAAACATACCTTTAGGCTGTCAGAGAGCATATCTGAGAACTCCTCCCGTTCAACTTTGTTGTGGTTTATCCAAGACTCAATCGCTGCAGTTGGATTTTGTGAGCTTGGAACACCATCTTAGACAGAGAAGTTAAGTCATGAGGCTTCAAATGCAATTCAAGAGAGAGGGCAATTTTAAATATATGTCATATAACTCTAGTCAATGGATTTTTCCGACAAATTGCAGAGTATTAGCCTGAATAAGATGTAATGTGGTCTCGAAATCTGACTCAATCATGTCACATTTGCATCCATCAGTATAAACATCAAGTATGAATAAATTAACCTGAATGCAAACATTCTTGCATGTTGATTCTCATGCAAATGATGCTTATGCAAATTACTGGATTTACATGAGATTTTTCATTGCACTGTACACAGACGAAACAAATATGGCAACACAAACCAACCAACTGGGTATTAGAGGCTGTTTTGCTACTTACCTTTAAAAGAGCATTTTCTGACTCTGTGAAGCAGCAATTAGTGTATCACAGTAAAGAAATTCAAAACTACATAAACTGCTGTCATTAATAATACTGTCAATTGCTAGAAATACTCTGAAAGGAGTACCAGTGAATTTGCAACTCGAAAGTTGCGAATATGAGGGTTACTGTCTCTAGTGGTTTTATGTGTTTGTCATAATTAGCAAATGTTGCTGAGTCTGATCCTGATTCCACAGCATTCCATTCCACATTTAGACCTGCTGGATTTATATGCAGCTTGAATCCACATCCGTTTTTTTTTATTTTTGCTCCTACCAGTACCGCCCCCCATTCAAATATAGAGCCGGGACTGTTTCTACACTGCAGCATGGGAAAATCGACTACGCTGCAAAAGAATCATAAGACTTCTCCCTGAACAATCTTAGTGATGCTAAGTCAAACCAGCTCTTCCTGTCTATAAAACCCACCTTTGATGATGTCCATTAGGAGACGCAAAGGCAGGTTGAGGAACTCCTCTGTCTGATGCAGCTGCACCAGGTGGATCTTGGCACAGTGCTTAGCTGCTGTATACAGCTCCTGGTCACTGTGTCTGTCTGCCAACCACATCACCTAAAACAAGACAGCGGAGTTAGCCACTGCCCAGTATTTAGGAATGGAACAGAGGCCTCACTCCTTTGATAACTTAAGAAGGGAGTTTAAAAATCGCCTCACACCCACCTGCAGACAATTCTTAACCTCCACGGTTCGCGAGAGGAAGCGAGAGCACTCCTCGAACAGAGCAGTGAGCTGATACATATCAGCCATTTCGTAGGTGTCTTGCAGGTCTTCCACTTGGAGTTTGATTGTCCCATGGTAGATGTAGTCCAACAGCAACTGGAAGACAGGTGCACTGACATCTTTCAGCTCTATGTTGCGGTCGTGAGCCTCCCTAAGGTTTGAGGTGAACATGGACCTGAAGAAGCTGCTCTGTGCTGACAGCACCAGGCGATGAAGCTGGAACTCTTTGCCATCAACCATAATGGTGACGTCTGCGAACAGGCCGTCTTCCAAACACAAGTCCATTATGCTCTTGACAACACGGGAGGAGTGGGAGCGATCGGTGAAAGTGTACCCTTGGAAGTAGTTCTCTTCTCCAGATGAACCCCCGACACTGAGGCCCCCATCATCACTGGTCTCCATGGCATTTGATGGTCGTTAAACATATACAGGGACTCCCCACTCTCTCACTCCGTAAAAAATGTGCAATAATCACGCTCCAAAAAGTAGAAATAATGACGTCCCAGAATTTATAGTTATTATATATATAGTTTGCGCTTTAGTAAATGGGACTGCCTTACGCAGCCAAACTCAACTTGGATAAGAGCATATAGTATAATACATCTGTAATGTTCTTAGCTAGCTAGCTGGCTAACTATCTCGAGTGTGTTGCCACCAGAAGGCAACATCAATCCAGAGAAGGACAATTAGTTGTTATTCTGTGAGTCTTCATTAGCTGGCTAAACTTATTAAAAATATTTGCTCGCTAAACAAGCAAACGTAGCTTGCTAGCTAAGACGATAGGCTAGTCCACTATTTAGCTAGCTAGCTAAATAGCTACTAATGTTAGCAACAATATAGCTAGCTAGCTCGTCAGCATACACTATACTTCGGATAACTCAGTCATGCACTGAACGCGTATGCTAATCTGTCGGTTGTAAAATACTACACAGCTCTTGCGGGTTTACGTACTTTTAATTGCAACTGCACAGCTCTCATAAGAAACGTTTTATGATTAGCCATAGCAGGGGAGTTTGGTGCCTGTTGAAGTAAACGCCAGGAAGTAAATACTCAAGGCGGTTCTCTGGCTCGCTGCTGCCATGTTGTGTTGGAGGCCTGTCATTGCATGTGGAATTAATAAAACTGAACATCTTTCCGTCGACTTCAATCGACACTGTATAAATAACTTAAGTGCTTAATTATTGCCGGGCTCGTATGTCCAGAAATCTCACAAAACATGATCAAAACACTTTTCTTATAAAATCAGACATTCATTTTATGTAAATAAGACAAAAGAACTTTTGGCCGAAACATTAATTTCCCCGATGAAAGAATGCGAAACAAAACAGTAACACAGTAAACCACAGCCTGCGGTTTATTACTGAAAGTTATTCACCTCGAAGTGCCATTGCTGTTGCCCAGCTGTTGAATTCAGGCGAATGGTTCGTAGCAATGTCGTCAAAAATGCTGCTGATTAAATTCGCATGGGGTGTAGTTTGTCTTGTGTTTTTCAGGGATATTTGGCACGTATCAGGTAGGCTATTTTGATGTTTGTGTTTTCAATATCATGTGTTTAAAAGCAGAAAGTGCTCCATTTTAGCATTCTGGATTCTTACCTACGGAGTGCACGTAGTTGACAGGCTTCCTTGCAGTACATTACAAACTTGCGTGCAGATCTTGTGTAATATATAAAATTCAAGAGATCCTGCGGCAGTTTCTGGTTGGTATACATTTTAAATAGCGAAACAAAGTTGCGTCGGTGAAATAGATGGGAGCAAGTGTGGAATTCGTAATATTTCAATTTTGTGGTTAAGTGCCCAGTGTTAGCCTCATCGATAGCAGACTAAAACAATTCCAGAGACAGGCAAATTAGCTTTGGGATGCGTTAATGACAGTAAAAGAGCATTCAGTAAGCCTGACAGAATACACAAACATTTTGTATTCAGATCCGTCAGCTATTCTGCATGGAGGCGTCTCACGCCAGGGTTTCATCAAATCGGTCAGTGATGCCAACTTAATATTTGAGGTAGGAAGATTTCCTTTCTTTCTTTCATTTGTCAGTACGCTGTATAACTACTAATTGAAGATGAATTAATTCATTTCACGAAGTCGTCAAACATTGTACTGCACGAACTGAAATTGCAATGTATATAAACAAAGAAACAAACAAAAAACAGGTTAAAAAATATAGAGAAAATATAACATTTACATTGTTATGTTCACCCTAGTTCTTACTGAGTGGCCTCGTGATTGATTCAGACAACAACATTGCCATGCGGGATCAAGAGATGACGTCGATGAGGCAGGGGCGAGCTTTCTTAAGCCATATAAACGATAACATCCCCAAGACTGTGGCAGCAATGGAGGAACTGATAGTCGCGCTGCAGGATGATGACCAGTCGTTCACTCAGTCCAGGTTTGAGACCCTCATCCTTGGAATCATCTACTCAGCCTACCAGGTCCAGAAGCAGAAGGAAGATCACGCTTGGGCACGTGTCCTTGGTCACCTGGCAAACATCACTCTCATTCAGCTACGCAGGTCTTAAACAAGAAATGTACAAAGCAAGTTCAGCTTCCAGGTTATCATTTTAAGTCAATGTGTATGTCTCACTCTAGCCATACAGTCTGGGAGAAAATGGAGATCTCATATTTTGAGATCTCAGTGTAAACATATACTCCCATCCCTTTTCTATAAGTAATACTCGTGTTCATTTTTAACTTACTGGTTACATACGCCCCTTCTTTGGTGAAACCGGGGAAATTATTTTATTTAATACAATATAGTATTGTATGAAATATGCATAAACAAGATGTTTTCTTTTTAAAAGATTGAACACTAGAAAAGTGTTTAAAAATAAAAAGTTGTGTATGAAAATGCAGATGTGTTACTGTCTTACAGTATGATGTGTCTATTGAATGTATAATCTTTCAGTACTTACAGAGTCGTTGCAAATACTCCCCCCCCCCTCCCTTTTTTTTTTTGGCTGCAATATCTCTTTTTCACTGTGAGGGCGCTGTTGTGTTCCTTGCTGAACCCCAGAGTTTCCATTTCTCTCTCCAGCCTTCATTCTTTCCTTCATTTCTGTTCCAAGCATCTGGCTTACAGTATCATCCTGGCTCCAGATTAAAATATTATTAAAAGCTGCAGATGAAGTTTGAGTGTTCTTAGGAAAGACGTGCACACTCAAAAGAACACCAGCTGGCACCAGTCAGGTCTTGACTTTGCTCAAATAATTCTTGCGATAACAAGAATTACACTGAGTATTTACCCATTCTTGTGATAACAAGAATTACATTGAGTACTTACCCATTCTTGTGATAACAAGATTTACACAGAGTACTTTCCCATTTCAGAAGCCAACACGCTCCCCACTTGGAGGAATTTTTAGGCTAAGATATAAGAAGAGGGTTGTATATCAGTGATTTAAACAACAGGCCTACCACTTTCAAGGTGCAAATCATTCTTTACTGCAACACATAATTCAAACATCTTTACTGTGCATATGTATTCTCCACCAAATTCAATACTTTGTAGAGCCTTTTGCTACAATTACAGTTGCAGGTGTCTTGTGGTATGTATCTGTTAGCTTCACACATCTAGCCACTGGAACGTTTGCCCATTCTTCAAGGAAAAACTGCACCAAGTCTATCAAGCTAGATGGGTTGCGAGAATAAAAGCAGTCTGATTTGGGTTGTGAGGATAAAGGCAGTCTGATTTGGGTTGTGAGGATAAAAGCAGTCTGATTTGGGTTGTGAGGACAAAGGCAGTCTGATTTGGGTTGTGAGGATAAAAGCAGTCTGATTTGGGTTGTGAGGATAAAAGCAGTCTGATTTGGGTTGTGAGGACAAAGGCAGTCTGATTTGGGTTGT
>JAOYMR010000026.1:20261477-20280389 GCA_025802075.1 Tenebrosternarchus preto | reverse complement strand
AAGGGATATGCACAAAAATGTACTTAACAAAAAGACTGCAGTATAGTTGGAATGAGTAATTTTCAGTGTAATTCAAGAATTATTAATAAAACATTTAATTAATTATTACAAATTATTAATTATTATAATTAAAGCCCACCTCGTCACTCAATTCTCTTAATCATCATATCCAGTGCATGTTAGGCACAGATGACCTATTCTCCAGTGACAACAAACAATAATAAAAAGTATTTTCACATGCTGACTGTCCGAATCAAATCTATAAAATATTTACAAATGTTCTTTTCTTAGATCCCCTGTGAGACCAAATGTGAAACATGGGAAATGTCTACGAACTGTAGCCTTTGCATATCCTTATATCTTCGACAGTGTCCCTTTGCTCTTTAGGGTGAGTTAACTTACTATGCTTCCTGAATAAGTGTGTGTGTGTGTGTGTGTGTGTGTGTGTGTGTGTGTGTGTGTGTGTGTGTGTAAGGGGCTGGGGGAGATATGGGGTGTTTGTCACTGTCTTTAATCATTTGAACTCTCGGTGAATGGTTCTCCCCTTACAGGTGTTCATATGCAGTGATGATGATTGTGCAGTGAATGAAGCCACTAACGTGCACTGCCTTCACACTGCACTGGCCCTCTTCACATGCTTCCTCTTCGCTACACACCTGCCTGAACGCCTGGCACCTGGCAGTTTTGATTACATAGGTGAGCTGCACAAATCGGTGTCATTCAGTAAAATTGCACTATCAGCAGTCTTGTCCATTCATTTATGTTTTTTCTTCTTCCTAGGACACAGCCACCAGCTCTTTCATGTTTTTGCAATCATTGGCACCTATTTCCAGCTGTCTGCCATTGAGCTAGACATGACCTTACGGAAAGAGTGGCTTCAGATTCATTCCCAGCCTATTACCTTTGCCAACACAATAGGAGCAGCACTTATTTGTGTCACCGCCAGTCTTTGTATTATCTACATCTTCACTCACGACCTTCTCTCCATCGGTAAAAAGCACAATCATTTTAAAAGGTCACGAATTACTGCAGTTTCTCACTCACAGTAACTGAGGCAGTGTTTTAATCTAAGTCAGGAGGAAGGATGAAGAGTTTTCTTGGGCTGAAGCATGATTTATACAGACTGCATTAGCCATGGTAAATCATTGTTAAAAATCAATTGATTTAGGACTTTTACTAATTGTTAAGAAAGGCTAACAAGCCGTTGAAAGGAGCATTCCCACTGTGCCCAGTGCTATTTACTAGGTTGTGTTCACAATATGTGCCTTACAACACTAAAGATGTATTTTATATTGTGTTTAACGTTAACTTGAAATCTATATGGAAAAAAGTAAATGCTGTTATTTTTATTCTTTGTATTAATGTTTTATATTTTGCAATGCTTGCTTTGTTCTGCTA
This sequence comes from Tenebrosternarchus preto, assembly GCA_025802075.1. Lineage (NCBI taxonomy): Eukaryota > Metazoa > Chordata > Actinopteri > Gymnotiformes > Apteronotidae > Tenebrosternarchus > Tenebrosternarchus preto. The sequence goes on along the minus strand of JAOYMR010000026.1, from coordinate 20,278,991 downwards.
TATTTATCATTTTGGATATTGTATTTATTTATAATCAATAAACGAATCTGATTTTGGTTCGGTGTTTTAAATTAATCAACGGGAACCTTGTCAGTGAGTCATGGGGGAGGGGGTAGTTCGACATCCCGGATATTGCGTTTCAAGTGGCAGGCGGAACATCCGGAAGTCGCAGACGCTTTTTGCTGAGGTCTGATTGGTCTGATTTAAAAAATCCGTTTTTTCGCGAGGCGGAGGGAATATTCGAACTTCGAATTCCTAAGGAGAACAACAAGAAGGTTGCGGAGTTGAATAAAAACAGTTCAGGATGATACGGCCCATGTAAGGTTTCTGCTATATTGTTGTACGATTCTGCGTTTTCTCATGAGAAAAGCTTGTACTGCATGTTTATATCATTTTCTAACGTGATCTAGTATTTACATATTGTAACAGTCGTAGCTAGTTAGCTAATTATAGAAAAGCTAATTCACTGCATATATTAATGTAAATTAGCTAGTTGTGTTTATTTATTCTATATTATTTGGGGTATCGGCGCAAGCTAGTTAAATGACATTTATCTAACATTAACAGCTGATATCACAAAGGATGGTTATATTATGGCTAGCTAAGTAGCTAAGCGTACCACACGAAGCGCTAGCTAGTTTTATCTGATCGTATGATGACATACTAGCTAACTAGCTGATAACTATCGGAGCTGTTCATATCTGGCTGGATAATCAAGCGTTACGTTACTAACTGGGACGTTACGAGTTACAGATTATCGCAGACCCAAACTAACGTAACTTCAGTTTAGTGTTTGCTTGCCATGATAGCTAGCTAGTTGGTTACGATGGTTAGCTGGTTAGCTAACTGGCTAGCTACCCTTGTTATATTAGCAAAGTAACGAGCTATATAGGTGAACCAGTATTGGCCAGTAAGCTAGCTAGTGACAGTTTAGCTTCTAATATGGTTGATCAAGAAAGTAGCTAGATTTCATATGGATTACGACTATTGCGTTAATTTGGCGAGGTAGCTAAGATACCCAGTTACTCTTGGATCCTGGCTAGGTATAACACGTTCGCCATGCTATGTTATTCTACGTTTTCTTTAATTTTAGGAGAGGAAAGACCCCACGCCGACCTGCCCCTAAAAAACCATCGAACAACCAAAAAGATCCTGTCGGGGTATGTATTTTTGCGGTTCATATAAAATTCACGGTAGCTGTCCACGTTTGAGGTAAAGCGCTAAAACTGTACATTGTGATCGTGCGTTCAGTTAGCTAGCTAAACTTTTCAGCCATGTAACGAAGTGTGTATTTTGGGCAGGTTTACTGCCGTGTGCGTCCACTAGGTGCAGAGGATGGAGAATGCTGTGTTGAGGTGATAAGCAGTACTACAATCCAGTTGCATGCGCCCGATGGACTCAAAGCCAACAGAAATGGCGAATTCAAAGAGGTCAGTTAGTTATAGTATGACTTCACTCCTCATGTCCTTACACAGGAATGTACTGCTTGATTGTACTATTGTGAGAATGTAGTCTCGGTGTTCCTTGCGTGTGTGTGTACTAAACTGAATAGCTCCAGTAAGTAGCAAAGTGGGATTGAAGTGTGCACTACTGTCTTGGTATGACTAAAGTCATAATATTTGGTTCTGTTAACGTGATGTTATCATTATTGCCTTGCAGACTCAATATTCTTTCAAGAAAGTGTTTGGAATTAAAACAACACAGAGTGAATTGTTTGAGGATGTTGCAAAACCCCTTGTTGATGACCTAATTCATGCAAAAAATGGTAAGAGAAGAATTCACTCAAAGCTGTCAAATATAATTAGTGTTTAAACGCATTCATATACGTGAGACATTTTTCCATTTCCTTAGGTCTTCTGTTCACCTATGGTGTTACTGGGAGTGGGAAAACCTACACAATGACTGGTTCCCCAGGCCAAGGTGGACTCCTTCCACGTTCATTGGACATGATCTTCAACAGCATCGGACCTTTCCAGGCCAAAAGATTTGTAATTAACTTTAGTGTGGTTTGTTTTTATGGTAAATGGTGAGTGTGTTCAGGGCTCATGAACCTCCTTCACACCATCCAGGTTTTTAAAGCAGATGATAAGAATGGCATGGAAGTGCAAAGTCAGGTAGATGCTCTTTTGGAGCGACAGAAGCGCGAGTCTCAGCAGTCGGTACCAAAGACTCCCTCCTCAAGGTATGTAAACGTCTCTCACTTAACAAGTGTTTGTGTGTGTGGAACGGGGTGGTGTTGATGGATTACTTACTTTTACTGGTTCCACATTATTATTCTGTAGGCAAAGAGTGGACCCAGAGTTTGCTGATATGATAACCCCCGATGAAGCTTGTAAGGCTGGAGATGTGGATGAGGACAGCAGTTACAGTGTGTTTGTCTCCTACATTGAGATTTACAATAACTATATCTACGATCTTCTAGAAGAGGCTCCAGTTGACCTGATAAAGCCAAAGTAAGCCCATTTTATTTTAACTTTTTTACACAGATACTCTTCCTTTATATTTTTCCATAAAAAAGAAAAAGAAAGTTGAAAATATATTAACATACATTTGCACAGCGCTATTATTGAAAATGGCCGTGAGAGTCCAGGCTTGTCCTTTACATGCACACTTGTAGTTATGGGAAATGTTCCGTTTCTTTTGAGGATTTGATGGTGTGTATAATAGAGTAGCCTGGAGGTAAAATGTTTGTGTTCCTCTGCTAGGTGGAACGGTGCAGGGACACCTCTGCGACACAACACTGAGTTCATGTACGTGACCAGTGGATAATTGCCGTAGATTAGATTGCAACCCCTTGTGCAGAATAACCTGTACTTCTTGGCTGTGTAGCTGCATACAGGGCTGTTGTCTTAATTGCCTTGTCTTAATTGTCTAGCAGTGAAAGCTTTGCTGCTTTGTCTGTGTTCTTTGTTTATAAGGCATGACTTGACTTAACATGGCTTTAATGACACAGGTGTTTTTTGTTTAACCAACTTTCCATTACATAGTAGTATTGAGTGCTTTTAATTGTTTTTGTTGTAGTATTATTATTATTATTATTATTTTTTTTTTTTTTTTAGACCACCACAATCTAAAATTTTGAGGGAAGATCAGAACCACAACATGTATGTGGCTGGGTGCACTGAGGTTGAAGTCAAGTCGACCGAGGAAGCATTTGAAGTCTTTTGGAGAGGTGAGTTGAAATGCTGTGTGACTGGCACCGGTGCCTTTCTGTGCAAGTGTATCATGGGTAACTGTTATCCACCAGGTCAGAAGAAGCGCCGGATTGCAAATACGCAGCTGAATCGAGAGTCTAGCAGATCTCACAGCGTGTTCATCATCAAACTTGCCCAGGCACCACTGGATGCAGATGGAGACAATGTTCTGCAGGTAAACCGAACTGTGCTCTGCAGGTTTAGCGTGGGTGGGAAGGAGACGTTCTGAAGTAGAAAATGTGGCACTTTTCCACTTTGAGGCCAGCTTTTCCTTACCTCTTCCAGGATAAGAACCAGGTGAACGTGAGCCAGCTGTGTCTGGTGGATCTGGCTGGGAGTGAGCGTACGAGCAGGACCCGTGCAGAGGGCAGCCGCCTTCGGGAAGCAGGTTAGTTACCAAATCCTCCACCAAGGTGCTTTTTGTCCCGAATTCCTAGATGAAATGCACATTTGTTCATTTTTGTTTCTCTTGACAGGCAACATCAATCAGTCTCTAATGACTCTGCGCACATGTATTGAAGTTTTGAGAGAGAATCAGATGTGTGGCACCAATAAGGTACTTTCAGATAATCCCCTGCACTTGTGTGCCTTTCGTCCCTTTTCTATTTAATGTAAATGTTTATGCTTCACACTCCACCCACCCCTCTTCTCAGATGGTCCCCTACAGAGACTCCAAAGTAACCCACCTGTTCAAAAATTATTTTGATGGAGAAGGCAAAGTCAGAATGGTGGTCTGTGTCAACCCTAAGGCTGATGATTATGAAGAAACTATGGTAAGTCCGTACAGCCTTTGAGTTTGCATTCTCAATTCGAAATAAACAATTCTAGGGTGTTTTTTGTTGGGGGTTTATTTTTTTTATTATTATTATTTTTTTTAAATCTTCAAATGTTCTGGTCCTGTAGCTATGCTTTGTCTGTGCTGGCAGCTGGTGATGCGGTTTGCGGAGATGACTCAGGAGGTGGAGGTGGCCAGGCCTGTAGACCGTCCCATCTGTGGCTTTGCGGCGGGCAGGAGACAGAGGAACCAGGCCTTCAAAGAGGAGCTGTCTCGTCGGCTAGAGGAACGTGGAGGCCCAATAGATGGAGGTATCGTTTATCCCCTTGGACCAGAACGGCTCACGGCCTTGCTTGTTCATTGGAATCCATTTGGTTTTAATGTGTGGTGTTTTGATTTGCCCAGGGCCACCCGCAACCCTAAACCACCTGCTGCAGACTTTTCCTCCACTGCCGGCCTGCGAGATCTCTGACCCCACGGATGACCATACGCTTCCCAGGCTCGTCGAGGTGCTGGAGAAGAGGCATAGGATCCGCCAGATGATGACTGAGGAGTACAACAAAGCTGGTATGACTCGTTTCTCCCAGTCTTTGCAGATTTGCGCTCGTACATTATCTAAATGTCTCTTCATTCCCTTCTTCTCTTTGCAGCCAACATCCTCAAGTCCATGCTGCAAGACCTGGACGGTAACCTCATGTCCAAGGAGAACTTCATCCAAGAGCAGCGAGGCAAACTTGGTGACAAGGACAAAATGATCCAGAACCAGAAAAATGAGATCGATCGGCTAGAGAAGAAATCCAAGATGCTGGAGTACAAGGTAGGCTAGCCTTCTGCTGCCGAACACCAACAGCAGCTCTGTTGTGGCTGCCCCGTGGGCCGTGAGACTCAGCGCTGCGGTTATTTGTGTGTAGATCGACATATTGCAGAAGACCACCAACATCTACGAGGGAGACAAGCGTGCCCTACAGCAGGAGCTGGAGAGCAGAGATCACAGGCTGCAGCGCGAGCTCTCCGAGAAGAAGCGCATGGAGGCCCGTATGCAGGGCCTGGTTTCTGATGAGAAGTTCAGGTGGCAGAAGGAGTGTGTGAGTGTCTGTCTGTGCCCCTAGGGGGCACTGTTCCAGTTCCAGTTTGAAGTTAAAATTTTCCAAACAGTTTGAAACCATAATAAAGATTTTCTCAGTTTAATTATCCGTTTACTTCAGTGCTGCCTGACAGTGGAGAATTGTTTAAACTTGTCTCTGTTTGTTCTACTGTTCAAAGATGCCATGTTAATTATTTGCCAAAATTTAAAAGATTACAATTTGTCCATATGTAAATTGAATGCAACCAGGCACATTCTAATCTGTAGCTGCTGTTCATGGGGTGTTTGGGACGTTCTGTGCATTTCTGGCATGCTCTGTTCCCTGCTAGGGTTTCCTGTACTGTTTCCCTTGCCAGTGCTGGCATGCTGATTCTCCGGGCTTTGGACTGTACTGTCGGGCCTGCCAAGATCCATTCTGCCAGGGCCTTGGCCTGACGCTTTATGTGCACGTGTGTTGCTATGCAGGAGAGGCGTGTAAATGCCAAGGAGCTGGAGATGCAGAACAAGCTGTGGGTGAAGGATGAGAAGCTGAAACAGCTCAAGGCTATCGTGACAGAGAGCAAGACAGACAGCAGGCCGGATCAGCCCCAGCGGCCTTCCAGAGAGAAGGATCGAGTGCCTGCCAAGAGATCGGCCTCGCCCTCGCCCGTGCCCGTATGTGTTCGTGACTTGCCTTTCTGATTCACTACAATGCAAGCTATTCTCAGCCACTTTTCTGTTCTAGTCTGTCTGTCTGTCTTCCTTCCCAAACTGTTTTCCCTTCTACACAATTGCATGTTGAAATTTTTATACTATTCATTGTGTTTTTTTTGTTCAACAAATCTTTTACTTCTCCAATGTGTTTGTGTGTGCGACTGTGAATGTGGTGTTCTAACTGGATGCTTGGTGCAGTCCTCATGGGCTGCTCCCCTGCCTCCTCTCTCCTGCCAGCCTCCCGTATCTGTCCCTCCTCCTCAGGCACTCAGGCCAGCCCCCCTCTCCCCCAGCACCACCAGCGTGTCTGTGGCCTCCTGCATCTCTGAGTGGGAGCAGCGAGTGCCACAGTCGGACAGGCAGGGCAGCCCCTCCCCTCCCCCCGGTAGGAAGAGAGCTCAGGGCCTTCCCGGCAGCCTTAGCAGGAGGAAAGGCAGGTGTTGGCCCAGAGACTGCGAGGTACCCGTCCAGCCAGCAGATGTAGGCCTAGAGGAGGATGGTTTCAGGGTCAGTGCCACTGTAGTCGCTGTAGTTGTAGGTAGTGCTGCCTTAACACTAACATAACATGGTTGTTACTGTGTTGCCCGATGGCTGCGATTTTGTAGAGGTGTCTGAAAACGATATTGGGGAGTTGTATGCTGCACTGCTCTATAACCTGGAGAAGTGATTTTTCTTTTTGAACTTGTTTGTTTTACTGGTTTCTCAAAAGCAATTTCTGGCAGGAAAATTTTTTTTTACCATAATGTGCCTTCTTTCTTTTTATTAAACAAATCAAAAACATTCATATTATCGATTTAAAACCCATGTTACTTTTGCATGGCGCTTGAGTGTTAGTTGTTTAGGTTTTAACAGCTTGGTACGTTTAGTCATTGCTTCATTAGAGGACTCGCTAACTCCCACTTCTAACCAACGGTCCCCGGCGGCTCTTCCTACTTCTGATTTTGACGTGTGTTTTTGGTTCTACAGACTGGTCCTCCGGTCCGGCCTGTGCACAGGCGCTCGCACTCGGCTGGGGCAGAGAGATGGGTTGATCACAAACCCTCCACTAACGTGGACCTGGACACTGTCATGCAACCCAATGTCCCCAACGCCATCAAAGTAAATGCTCCTAGTGAGAAAGCCCTGTCCAAATGTGACAAGTACATGTTGACTCACCAGGAGGTGGCCTCTGATGGGGAGATCCAGACCAAACTCATCAAGGTGCTGATTTAGGATATCCAGCCTTTGCTGTTTTGGTTGATTTACCACAGTTCAACACCAAGATCCATGACTATTGAAACGTCAATGTTTTTTTTGTTTTGTTTTTAGGGTGAAGTTTTCAAGACTAGAGGTGGAGGACAAGCAGTTCAATTCACCGATATTGAAACACTAAAACAAGAAAACGCTGTTGGCCCAAGGTGAGTAAGAGTCCCGTTTTTTTTTTTTTTTCTGTACTTGACGAGCTCCATACTAAGCCAATTTGTGTTTTGCTGAAGTCGCAAGAGAAGATCATCAGAGACTGGCCCAAACCAAGAAGACCAAAAGGATGGGTCCTGGACTGACGTAGAGACCAGGGTGGGCCACTGCTGCTTTTCATTTCCTTGTACTTCAGGACCTCCTTTTATGGAATTACTGGAACTTCAGCAATATGTTGTTGAACTAAGTAATGTAGTCAATATGAAGTCCATTTTCTTTTTTGAATGCAGTGTGGGCTTTTCCATGATTGATGTGCTTCCATTTGCTGTGGTGCATTTTCCGAGTTGATGCTGGTGACTATTTTGATCTCGGTGCTGATGACTCAAACCGTGGCCCTCTCTGATCTTTTTAGTGTGCTGTGGCTGTGGAGATGAGGGCTGGCTCAAACCTGGGGCCTGGTTATCAACACCATGGATATCCAAAGTAAGTTTCGTTCCAGACACACACACTTTCCCTAAACGCAAAGAAGTTCATCATTCGGAGATTGAATTTTGTCTTGCAGACGTAGAAAGCCTTAAGACCTGTCGCTGCGTTGCCATCACAGTCAAGAATCCTCTCTTCTTGAAACCCATCACCTCTGTGTGCAATAGTCATTATTATTTAACTTTTTAAAGAATACTGCTTTTTTATATATATATATAAGCATGTACATATGTTCACCAAATTGATTTTGTAATGTTTTCTACTTTAGTGTTACCATAGTAATCATGACCCTGGGGTGGTTTGGTGAAATGCTTTATTTTCCTCCTGTCTCTGACGTATGTAACATTTACTCTCAAGTCCTTTTTTTTCTTTTGTTATTATCTTATTTTTTGGGGGCAAGTAGGGTAAAGAAAGCATTTGCTAGCCATGATTGTGCTGAGCGTCCTCTCAAATGTAGTCATGTACTTTAAAGAAAAGCACTGTTTTTGGGTTTTTTTTTTCCACATTTGATTTTGATGCCGACTGTCGGAACAGACCACAGAATACACAACTGTTAATAAACAGCATTTGAAGATGTTTGTTTTTTGTTTTTTATGGAAATAACTTGAGACTTGATTTAGTTTACCCTGCTACTCAAGAGGCTTTAATCTGATTTTAACCAGAAGATGGCAGCACTGCATTACCTAGTTCAGTCTCATTGGAAAAACACAGCAATGGATACAAAGACTGATGACAACTTCAAAACAGTTTCTTGGACATAAATCAAGTCTAGTCGTGGAGTAAATGACGGTGCCAACATTAAATCGCCAATTGAAATCATTTTTAGTCTAAGCATTGGCTTAATGGAGATTGGCCCTGAGTGTTTACACCTGCTCTATAGCTGCCCTCAATAGGCTGCTGTTTATTTGGCAGTTAACTGTGAGCAGGTTACCACCTCTGCTGGCACCGCTGTGGCATTCTGAAATCAACCGAGTCTGGTAACCTGAGCATGTTAATATTTTATTGACCCGTTTCATGAATCATTGATTTTTGTTTTGACCAAAGTGCAGATCTTGGCTAGATGCTTTTAATATACCTGCATACTGTAAATGCAAAAATTGATTTCCTGTAGATACTATTTCTGCATCTGAATTCATCATAAACTCTGACTGATTGATTGATATTCAGATATACCACCTGTCAAAAACAAGACCCAGTAATGTAAAGGTATAGGTAAGTCAGGATGATTGCACACTTGTGAATGCCTCAGATGTGTGTGTGAAGGAACACACTTAAATGTACAAACCTCATTAAAGCACAGTCATCTCTGATATGTGCACGACACGAAACACTACTGACCTGTTTGCCTGTACCTGCAAACATCCTGCAAATATTTGACTACATTTGTCTGGTTAACCTATTTGTACTCCTTCAATTATTGATCACTGCACTGTAAATTCAGTCAGGAGGTCAGGAGGTCAAGACTCCCAGTCAGTAATAAATCTGTCTGTGGCTCTTGCAGGTACCAGGGCTCTTTCCTAGGGCTGACATCATATCTCATGATGATGGTAAGAGTGTACAGGGTTACATACCGGTCAGCTGCAGAATGCAAGGAAAGAAACGGTTTTAAAGCAAATGATATGGATAGAACTTTTCCTCTCCTGCTTTTTGGGCAAAAGGCTAAATTCAATTACACTAGTGGAATTGCTTTTTCTGTCTTCATGCTTGGTTGACTATACATTACTTTGTTTTGTACACACATTCTCTTTTAAAAGTTCTGTCTTACAGTGGCTTTTGGCCACACCAGGTATTTAATCTAAAAAAAAGCACAAAATGACATTAGTCAGGCAACGTTAAAACATCTATAAAACAATGGTAACGATTCCTGCTTATGGTGTACGGAAGAAACATGCATTATGCGGATTCAGGTTTGCAATGTGTGGAGAATCATAGTGGATTACTCAGAACTACAACCACGTTTTAGGGATTTTCAGACAAACTGATTAGGGATTTCTCAAAGGAGATGACAATCATTATGTGGACATGCATATATCCAGATATATATATATATATATATATATATAAGAACTTATTCTTGCTGAGGTTCAGATTTAGGTGATGAGATATCTTGACATGTCTGGCAGATATGTCAAAATGTGAGTGTCTGGAGGGAGGAAAGCAGATGATGAGTGGTGTGTCATCAGCTTAACTGCAGTAGGAGAAGTTATGTGCCTCACAAGAGAACAGGAATAGAGGGGAAAGAACACGACCAAGTACTCACCCTTGTGGCACACCACACCATTGGAGGAGAGTCAGCATGGAGAAGGTGTGGATGCTGCCCATGACACCTGATATGAGAGTCTCTCCAAGTTTAGATACCAGCCACAGCAATGCTAGGCTGTGATGATTAACAAGGACATCTTGAATTCAATGTTACACCCAATTAACCCAAAATGGTAATTAACATTTCTAGCTACTTGTCTACTGATTGTAATGTTGTGATTTTCTCACAGCAACACAGATAACTAGATTACATGGGAGGCAGAGGACAAGACTCAGTTCTCTAAGGAGAGCTCTAGAGAAGAACGCGCGCTCAATTTTCTCTCAGCGACATCCCAACAGTGAAATTTTCATCTACCACCACTTCTCTGGCTCTTTTGATGTGGACACGTACTGCAGAGTGACTAATGTGGACAGGAAGAGTAAAAGGCTCAGGCTGGCAAGAAAACATTCAAACAACTTGTATGACTGATTGAGTTAACTGTGCTGTTTGATGAGTCGTATCAAAATATTATCGCTAGAATGGAAACGTTACATAATGATGCTGCTCAATTAGAATGTATATCTGGGTTCCACTGATCACCACGTTTTCAAATGTTGGTCGTCAAACGCAGAAGGATTGATGTCAACAATAACTCAGCATGTAACTGCTGTTTTTTTCCGATAAGAACATATAATATCCTATTTTAATATCTTTATTACATCTGGTGACAATAGTTCACCTTGGGCAAAACCCATAAAAATGTATTATCTACACAATCAGTGCAGCCTGGTTATATTTTAGCCAGATCCTTGGTGGTTCAACCCTAAAACCAACCATGCAGACCTCAGTTATTGACAGTGATGGGACAAATGAAATGTCATAACTTTAAAAAAAAAAAAAATTGTGTTTCCAAATTAAGGGAGAAAAAGAAGTCATTTCATAATTTAATATATTTCAAGATAAGGCTAAATTGGATTAGGCACAGGGGGAGCTATTCATCTGAATCCTTCAGTTACTTGTGGGAAAGGGAACAGTTATATTACTGGAGTGAAAGAGATTCTGCCTATTTGAGCTTTAACCTGCACAATACACATCAATGCAATTAACCGTGTTGGAAGTAATACCAACTTCCTGCTTGAATTCACACTGTTAATTATTCAGTCTAGCCCTTTGAAATAAGTGATTGCCATAGTTTATCTGCTACTTGGATGAATTGGCCTCATAAAGATTTTTTTTCTCCACTGAACGTCCTTTAATGTGGTGCAGGAAGACTGGACTAGCAAAATCATTTGAGAGGAGCAGGCTTTTAATGAGACTCATAGTGCTTCATCTCTCAGTGCTGAGCCATGAGATGCAAACTGGTCTCTGTTTACTCGGCAGCACACACGCTTGGCCTGTTTGGTTTTTTTTTTTGGTTTGTTTGTTTTTTTTTGCTTTTAATTCCCTTAATGTGAATATGTGATTTGCTTCTAATCAATATGAGTGAGAGCAGAATCTCTCAGTTTGAGAGATTCTATTGTAGTTACCTTGCTGTATAAACAGGGTGTTGTCGAGTTCTGTTAGGTCAGGAGAGGCGGCTCCAGTGTGCTTGTGATATGATCACTTGGTTTATGCAGAGCTTCAGACCTTCAGAGAGTGGAGCAGTGGCAGGGGTTGATAGGGGTCTGTTGGACACAACAGAGAATGTTACTGATGTATTCTAAAAAGTGAGTGTGTGTGTGTGTGTGTGTGTGTGTGTGTGGGGGGGGGGGTTCCTACCAGGCCTTAAGTTGTATTCGAGGCAGAGGGCTGCATGTATGTACATGTTTAAAGAGCCAGTGCAGTTCAGAGATTTACGTTGTGCAGTCCAGCCACTGCCCTTTAAAGTGCCCTCTACCTAGCTGAGCGTTTGTGCCCTGGGGAGCAGGCACCGACATTAAAACTCAATTAGTGGACCACTCAGTAAATACTGCATGAGTCCGCGCTGGGCTAATGAAGGCCCAGAGCAGTGTTTCTTGCCGTACATCTCCATACGTCAGGCTAGCCCGGTGCGTGCGTCAGTCCCGCGGCAGGTTAAAACGTAGATGAGCGTTGACGGGTCTGGGCGATTGGAGCACCTCGAACCCTGGCCTCCCCTGGGGTCTCAGCTCACCGTTTTGTGCTGCTTCACTCCTCTTTGGTGCTTGTGTCCTTCATGCATACCAATATAAGGGAATGACCTGCAACTTAATGCTCCACCAAGCTTCTCCTCCAATGAGCCAGACAGAAAATCCTTCTGTCCGTCTGTCAGCTGTTTACAACCGTTCAACAAGCTGTGACCTTTGACTGCAACAACGCCTAGGAAGGAACCCGCGTATTGGCGAAAACGTCTTTTCTGTCTCATTATCTTTATTTGTCTTTCTTTGCCTCAACAAACAAAAAGGGACAGATTTATTATCTCGTAAATTGGACAGAAAATATCAGTCCTGCCTCCAGCTACATTTGTCTGGTCGCAGCTCGTTAACAATGAAAGAACAGTGTGAGATGTTGCATTCAGAACGACACTATGATGACTTGGGCTAGATTGCATCAAGTTGTTTCTCATGCCATAGCTTGTGCTACATGCCACATTTTCCGATTCATCTCCCAAAACGAGCGTGACGTTGTAATCACTCTTTGGATGAATCATGCCTGATTCCAAAGCATGCAATCCAAAGCATGCCTTTCAGTTAAAAAAATAAAAAAATCCAAACTCTGAATCTTTTCTGCACTCCATAATAAGAGGAAGAGTAGGCTTCCTCCTTGCCTCGTTCCCTTTGTTCCTGGCAGAGCTCTAACCGCCTACAGCTGTTGTTTGTTTGTGCTCTCGAGGCCCCTTGCATGTGCTGGCCGCACTCGAACAGGCTGTGACCTCACTGTGGTGACAGTCTGCCATCACTGATATCTGCTCACTTTCTCTAGATCCACCATCAGCTCGTGCTCTCATGTACAGGGCGTGTTTGGTTCCATCCAGTTATCATGGTTGTGGATCACCCCAGGGGTGATGTTTTGGACTAGTTATCACTAGTCTTCAGTGATAACTGCCCTTGTAAATCATTTCTATACAGGTAAAAAAAAAAAAAAAAATCCAAATATCATTTTCCTTAATTATTGTTCAGATGATTATCAGCAGTAGCTGCAGCTGGAAAATATGAAAAATTATTTAAAAAGAGAAAAGAGAAAGAAGAGTCTTATGAAACCCAGTTTTGCTGTAATATGCAGCTCCGACTGGGTGTCTGAACAGTTCTGGCCCTCAGGTTAAGAAACTGTGTTTCCTGGCATTTTATGCTGTTATGTTTACTGCATGTCTAAATCTGTTAGATCAAGTGATAACAGGACACTGCAGGTCTAATTAACTTACACGAGAGCTCAAGCAGATCTTCATGTGCCTGTGAGGCAAGCTGTGAGATCCACACTGACAGCACTGTGGCAGCAAGAGCCAAGTCAATTATGTGACCACAGTGATGCCACTGCCGTACAACCTGTTATTTGGCATGTTTGGTTAGCTGAGTTTTGACCTTTCATCACTGGGGCTCTGATGCTTAAATACAGAAATTACCATCTTTGGTGATCAAGTGGTTTCACTTGATGTGACCTGTTGGAGGGGAGCTGTTCTGTAAACACAGTGGCTCGATGAGACCCATCTGATTGGCTCGACTGACTACTAGTAAGAACATATTGTTCCCTGAAAATGTACAGCAACTGTCCAAACTGCAGATCAGTGCCATTCTAACTAACTAGTACTTACTAGTACTTACTAGTACTAGCTGGGTGAGTAAACTGGACACAGAGTGACAGCATAGGGTGGGTTAGAGTAAGAGAAAGACATGCTGGAAAGGTGAGTGTGGTTGGTTAACAGACCAGTGTTGCACGGTCAGAGGTGGGTATTCCAGGTTCAGAAAGCAAAGGTCCTTACCAGGTTTTTGGTCAAACCTTCTGGATTACATTGATTCCACAATGTAATTGTGCTAATTGGGAAATCCAGGAAGCTCCAGCAAAATCCTGGTGAGGACTTTAACTTTCTGAATCTGGAATACCCTCCACGGAGGGTGACATGGTTATGTTACTTGTCTTCACATCGGAGGAGAACCATGTCAGAGCAATGGCTTTGCCCTTTTTTAAATACATGCTCTTAAAAGAGAAACAGAAACCCAATAAACTGGGGAAGTGCATAAAAATGCCCAGAGTGTTTGTGTTACTGCAAAGAAAATGCATGCAAATTTAAATAAAACCCACTAAAGGGCATGTATGGATTTAGACATCAAAAGCAAGTGTTTATTCGAACCCTTGTTTTGATCCAGGAGCTCGTCAGCAGCTGCATCAGAGGAAGGGAGCAGCTCTGTGGCTGTGCTGGTGTTCGGGTCAGGACCAGGGCTCAGTAATCCCTACCAGTCCCTGTTCATCCATCACAGGCCCCACTAATACCAGGGGTCTCCTAAAGCTCTCCCCACAGTCAATGCACAATACATCAAGGGTTAGGAGGAGGTAATATCATTCTTTGAAGCAAAGTGTATGTGTGTGGGTGTGAGTGTGTGTGTGTGTGTGTGTGGGTGTGTGTGTGTGTGTGTGTGTGTGGGTGGGTGTAAAGAGCTGGATTTTTCACACCAACACGGTTGAGAAATGTCTTTGCTTGTTTGACCATGAACTCGAGAGCTTCTCATGTTGGCTGATGAGTTGAAGAGCAGCATGTAACCCTCATGCCTTCCTCTTTTCCTCTTCCTCCTCCTCCTCCTGTGAGGAGCATAGCAGGGTTTAGCTTACTGGAGATGCTGTACTTCTACTCCAGCTCCAGTGTTTATCTAACAGCATGTCAGCCAGGGCTTGTTAGGAACACATAAAAAGCAAGGGAATGTTTCTCCAAGAGCACAACACCTGGTTCCGTCCTTCAGTGTGCCGTGAGCAAACAAGGCAGGTAATTAGGAGTGGAGATGGACAGTGCTGATAGCAAACAATGAGCTTATTGTTGGGTGAGCATTATGGTATGTGTGCTATAAGGTGGTCATGTAAACAAATCTAGACCAGTTTTTGAGACACATGTTCATTTCAGTATTTGCTGATAATATATAATAATGTAGTATTTCTCTGTTTTTGCTATAATGCATTCATTATTCGTAGAAATAAATAGACAACCAAGGCTTTACTAGGGCAGTCCACAGGTCTGCACATCGTACTGTGCGTGCAAGGCAATGTTTGGACTCTGCCAGATCTGAGAGATATTCAGAGCTTTGAAATATCATAAAGCCAACCTCCAAAAGTCAAGTTAAACAACAATCTCACAAACTGATTTACAGCTGTTATAGACTATTCCCATTTTATCATGCTGCCTAGTGACTTATAAAAATATACAAACAACCTACAACCAGAATCCCTTTTCAAAGGTCAAGTTAACAATGTATATTTAGCCCAGAAAATTGGCTTAAAGTCTTTTATTATCCTCTATCTTTCGTTTAAACAACATTACAATAAGAAAACATTACTCAATTAATCTTTAACTACTTCTCTCCCTCCTGATAAAACAACATGAATATTTCCCCTTACTACACAGCCCCCAAGACTCCCCTCAGCAATAACACAGATTCTACACATACTACAATAAAAAAAAAATGCTGATATCTTCTTCTGTTGCCTCCACCGGCAGATATTCAGGCGGCTGTTCCACTATCCTTGTCTCTCTTTCTCTTTCTCTCTCTCCCTCTCTCTCTCACCCCTCATTTACATTACATGTGCTTGATTTAGCTGGAAGTATAACCCTGGAAATAACCTGAGGCAATTCAAACATGGTGTGAAGAGCCAGCAGCAGTCGCGATGCTGCTCTCGTACACCAGATGGCAGCACTGTCCTCTGCGTACAGGCGCCCTGCAGGTATGACCCAGACCACATCCTATAGGCTCTTCTCCCCTCTGCTGGTGACAGGCCAGCAGAGCTCGACTGGTAGAGCTAAATGAGTCGGCCCCACACAAAGGGCCCGTTCTCCCAGCAAAACACGGCCTCGCCGCCCAAGAAAGGCTTCTGTCGGAATGCCTTTGGAGAGAGTGTTCTCCCGAGATTATCCGACAATTGGATGGAATAAGAGGAACTGCTAACAGGCAGGACTGTAACCCCCACCCTGCATGCCGGCGTCCTCCACTGCCCTCCCTCGCTAAACGACACTGTTGAAAAAAGGAAAAAACCTTGGCAAGTAAAACACAGGAGAGTAAAGCATTGTAACACTGCAAATACTGTAAGGGGTAAAAGGGCCATCCATCTTCAGGTGCCTCTTCCTTTGCAGGGCCCCTGTCATTAGCTCTTCTCCGGGTCTTCATTAGCAGTGTGGCGCTAGCAGAACCCTCACCTCGCCTGTTATCTCAATGATGTTCTAATGCTAGTCAAACATTAGTGTGAATGGTGGGGCTCAATAGAGGCAGTGTTAGCCAGGAGAGTCAATATTAGCTGAGTACACACACTGGGTTTAGGATTGGAGGAGGGTGGGGGAGGAGATAGCTGTGTGTGTGTGTGTGTGTGTGTGTGTGTAAAAAAGAAAGAGGAGTGCCTTATTCCTAAGTGTCTCTCTATGAACCTTGACCTTTCATGGGGGCAACATGTTGTGAAATAAGTAGGATGTAGAAAGTCTTTATTTATTACAACATGATAATCAGGATTCCTGTTTTAATCCTGCATGTTTACACGAAGGTGTCACTAAAACCCTGGGATTATCAGGATTATCAGGACTACGCTATGTGAGTGCTGCAGGGGAAATCTTATTGGTCGGAGGTGACAAAGCTCTGACTCAAGAACAGCTCCATGTCAGACTTTACAGGAGCATGTGAATCACTGGTCCCACACCCAGCCCCACCTGGGAGCCCGTAACAACACATCCGTTCACCAATCACAGCTGCTTTAAATACGGAGAGCTGTGCAAACAGTTGATTCGGAAGAACCAACGAATCAACAGGAGCCGTCACGTGATGTCATACACACACTGAAGGCTTTATGTGTGAAACATAACATGGCACACAACCGACCATACAGGGTGAATGCAATAATAACAATGAAAGGATGACTAATGTTTGACTTACATCTCTTTACAGAATGTGAATAAAGACAGGAGACTGACTACATGATGACAGCGTCTAACTGTTTGGACGAGGTTTGTGAGCCTGTCTCTTTTAATCTATAGGCCTCCCTGGCAAACAAACAGACTAATATTGACCGTCTGGAAACAGGCTTCACTCAGCATTATATACCACTGTAGCAATTTCCTCAAGGCCTTGGGACACTGTCAACACACTGGCAAAAGAAAATATTTTTCCTCACTCTGAGCCAAGCATGAACAATTTGTGTAGATTTGTTAAAGTCAGGGAAGGCTAATTTGAACAATGGGCACCTCTATATGTAACTGCGCTGTGTTCAACCTGTTTTCCATATATCGCAATTGATGGAGCATCAATGGGAATATTGTTGCTTCTTGACTATTTTCTTGTTTTGTTGGTGATTTGCATTACAGTCTGATACAGATCAGCAGGTTTAACATCTGAGGAAGGTATCAGGCTCAAATCTCCCTAGTTAAGCTTTGGGCCATGTGGTGTACTTAAAAAAACAAAACAAAGGAAGACCAACCACCGTTTCAGATCACCAGTGGGGGGGGGGGGGGGGGGGGGGGGGGGGGGGGGGG
>JAOYMR010000026.1:20248571-20260921 GCA_025802075.1 Tenebrosternarchus preto | reverse complement strand
AGTGAACCCCCCCTCCCCCCACCCTCCCCCCTCCCCCAACCCTGTCAGCACAACACAAACACCTTTTGATGTGGCAACACACTGCTCCAATTCAGATCTGCTGACGTGAAAAAAGCAGCACTGGCTTAACGCACTTCATAAACACCATAATCGCTCTCCCCCCCCACTGGTAATGAATGCTAATTAGAACTCTTGCACCCCCCCCCCCTGCCTCCCCTCCACTTTGTGTTAGCTGGCTGCTTCTCTAATGCACTGTGTTGTTCCTTTTCTCTCTAATCCATCCGTCTCCACCACTGCCAACTCCACAATCCGCTAGTAGCCTAGCCACAAAATGGCGCCTTTCCCCATTCGTGTGATCTGTGGACTTCCTCATGCTGGCAAAAGTGTGTGGGCGGTACTGCAGATGGGTTAATGTAGGTTACCTGGCCCTGAGGTCGTTGGTGGTGATGGCAGTATTTATGGGCGTGCTGTTGAAACAGGGTGGAGAGTGAACCACTGCATCCTCATCACCTCAGGCAAATCTCACAGCAAGATGAAAGGACTAGGATACACAACCCAGTTCTCTGGAAGCGTCTTTTTCCAAACAGACATCATAAATAAAAAAAAAAAAACAAGAAATATAAAGGTTGTGACAAATTTTAGAGATACGCTTTTGTTCAGTTGCCTCAGCTGATTTTCTGTAATTAATCATTTAAATAATTAATTAATATTTTAATTAATAAAGCACTCAACATATATTACATGTTTTATTTCTACAAATTGAGACTGGTTTAGACTAAGTAACAGTATAGTGGTGATAAATAGATAAATAGTAGGGGTTTGTAGCTTAATAAAAAGACTTAACAAGGTTTTTTTTTCAACCTCCCCTCACAGATTAGGGTTAGGGTTAAAGGCAGCTCTCAGTGACAGGTGAAAGCTCCCTTTGTATTTTAAAACGCCTTCCTTGCATGCCAGAACTCTAAAGACTCACAACTTTGCAAACTGTTAAAGCATCTGAATAACAAATTAGGAGAAGCGCTCACATGTGCCACCTCAACAGACAAATTATTACAACAAATAAACAACAGTGCAATAACATTCTGAGCTGTAATTTTAAGTTTAAAAAGGCTATATCGTATTGCAATTGCAAATTGGCATTGTAAACCAATTTGCCCCATGGAACAGGTCTCACCCACAGGATGTGTGGTTGGCAGTGGCTGTGGGGGGCCAAACCAACAAATTATAGACTACCCCCACCCCCCCCCCAAAAAAACAATGGAATCTCTCTGGAAAGAAAAAAATGAATTTACATAGTCTGAGGGCCAAAATGACTGTGTTCCATTTCCTCACATCGTCCAGCTAGCTGTCAGAGTCACAGTTCTCCTAGCTCCTTGGAGAACTTGCGACTTTCAACACATCTGGTGATCCCTCCTCCTGTGCCCTACACAGAGGTGCTTAGAGCTGAGTAAGTGCAGACAGACTGCACTCCAGATGTTTGTGTGCGTAGACCTGCACAGCTACACTGCCTGTCGTCGTAGACCTGCACAGCTAAACTCACTGTCTACTTCTCTTTAAGCCTCGGATTAGTCAGTGTGGTCACGCATTACTAAAACAGCAATACTAGTACATTCAAAATACTTCCTACAAGATTTACATTTTAAAATAGAGTATACAATTATATATCAGTAATATATTAAATAGTATATGAAATTGATGCATCATAAATAGACCATTTCCTAGTTACACTTTTTTTCCCGATACTATTGGAGTGTACTGAGGCCTGGTATATGTTCATAATTTTTTCTCTAAAACATTTCTATTTCACATATGCAGCCACCAATATCCATAATAAGGATCAGAAAATGTGATATGAAATATGAAATGGGAGTTCATGAATGCCTGCCCAATTTGATTTCTTTTGAATGAGAGCACTAGGGAATATGTGTAATTGTCAGAGGGTGGCTAGACCATCAAATGTAATATTACTCCTTGTAATGGATTGGAGGAAGTGAATTTTATATTGCTTCTAAAAATGGCCCTTGGAAATCTCTTTCAACATTTTCACCCCTGGTGAAACCCCCTCTATAGAGACCCATTTGTTCCACACACTCAATTAATTGATAAATCAATCAACACATTAATAATCCATTAATAAATCAGTTAAGAAACGTATAAATCAATAATTAGTTTGCACTGACTAGTGCAGTAAGATGCAATTAATACGTGAATAATGTACTGTAGCTGTCCAAAATGAAGCCTGGACAAGTGAGAACACTGTTCTAACACAATAAGCTAACCAGCAGTACCACCAAGCCATTTGTAATTATTGTCTAGTGCAAAACATTAACTTCTGATCTGTAACTATGCAGACAAAATCCAGGTACTATAAGGAATGCTTTAGGAATAAAGTGCATATTGCATGATATAGTTTTATAATGCGATGAAGTGACTGCGTTTTTATTGGTTTATCTACTGCTTTGTGTATGACTCTAGCTACCACTGATTTGTGGTTGTCCCAGGAGGTGTAGCCAATCATGTCACAGACCGTTACACAGAAGCTGCCATTGGTCAAGGCTGGGTGAAGGCTGGATGCCATTGGTCAAGGCTGGATGAAGGCTGAATGCCATTGGTCAAGGCTGGATGAAGTTTAAAAAGCTCTGGGCTTTGTGTGGCGCTTCACAACCACAGAGCATGAAAAAGGAAGTGAAGCAATTATTTGGTCCCTAAAAGGAATTACAATCCTTGTGGTTTAAATCTGACCAAAAATGCAGTGGCATACGTTTTAGTTCCATAACAGGAACTAACAATAGTTCTTCTTAGATTCCTCACTATAAAAAGATCAGGCTCTGGAATGAAGATTAGATTTAATCAGTGCCCATCCATGCATGAAAAATCCCTACAATGGAGAAAACATGGGTGTGGCTTTCCCACCTGACAATCATGTGCACTTTTGCACCCTGTAACCTGCCATGATCCCTGTTCACAATAGTAGGCCATCATGTCATGCTAAAGTGAGTATTTATTGACCACTCTGTGACAGCTGACTGCTTATGCCAGAGGCCACTGTCAACATTTAAAGCCTTGGACAAATGAAGGCTTTGAAGAGGTGATTTACAGGGGCTTGTGTGTGTGTGTGTGTGTGTGTGTGTTGGTTGGAAAACAGGTGTGAGATGATCAGGGAACGTTAGAGAGATGGTTGTGGGATATGATGAAATCTGAGCTTACATACCTCACTAATGATGTTGTGGCATAGCTGGGCCAGTCACTGCACTAGATATCTCTCTCTCTCTCACTCTCTCTCTCTCACTCTCTCTCACACACACACATACACACACACACACACAAACACACACACATATACACACACACACACACACACACAAACACACACACACACACACATATACACACACACACACACACACACACATATACACGTGTGGTTTTCCAATTTAAGCAACACCCTTCCCTTTACCTCTCTCTTTTTCATTTTGCCTGTGTTTAGATTAGGAAGTCTGAGAGAATTACATGCTGTATCTACTGGAGATGACAGAGTGGACTGAAGATGACTGAGTGGACTGAAGATGACTGAGTGGACTGAAGATGACTGAGTGGACTGGAGATGAGTTGATTGTTTTCTTCCTTAAAAAAACACCATTTGCGTATATGAGGATGGATTTATAGATGCGTGCATGCAAACGAACTGCTGTTTAACCGGTGGCTTGGGTAGGGCCTGACGTAAATGACTACTCACGTTTAATGATTGTAGTTATGTGAGCAGTTCTGAAGAACACAAAGAATCCTCGACAAAGAATGTGTGTGGTGACACACTGAAGCATCCGTTGTTTGAACACAACAGCAGTAATGGACTTGGTCACAGCCTGCTGCCCTTCTGAGTGCAGGCAGCCAGAGGCAAGGCCAGGTGGCATCACACAGACCGAGCACCGGTTCTGCGCAGCTGGCCACAGACGCAGGGTCCAGGTGCTGCGCAGTGTGTGTGTGTGTGTGTGTGTTGGCAGTTCCTGGGAGTGGAGTGGGCCTTAATGAGGCAGGTTGGGCAGAAGGGGGGTTGGGTGGTGGTCCAGAAGCAGAAGCCAGATCAGTGTCTGTAATGCTACCCAGCATTACGGCTCGACTTTTTCCATGTGCCACTGCCTGTTTTTGTACGTTTGTTTTACACCGTTTATCCGACTGTTGCCAAAACAGAACCAACCGGGTCTGCATTATTGACATCTGGTGTGCGTGCGTGTGTGTGTGTGTGTGTGCGTGTGTAAGTACAAGCACAGGTTGTTAGATGAGGCTGGGTGTGTGAGAGGGCGTTGGAAGCCCGCAGGCGTCTCTACCCTGTGCTTCTATGCCTGCGTGAACACAAGGGCCATTCATGGAAGCTGCCGTTCTACATACCACGAACATAAACGGCCCTTCAGCTGCTGTAACTCCTCAGCACTGCGCTGGGGGAAGGCTTCACCACCATCACTACACAACACGCAAATAACAACAAGCACCACCATGTTTCTTTTGCCCCAGGAGTTCCAGTATTTAGCTGGGAAGAAGACCCACATATATATATATTATATATATATATATACACTTCCTTCTATGGGATTAACTGTAGTAATATTACAGGTTGGGACTTTAATATTATCCTCATTCCACTGAAGTAGCCACTCGTTTAACATTTGACATTTCACCTGCTTAGCTTTTAGCATAAGCCAGGATTAGATGCAATTATGGTTACCTGTATTAGTATAGTCCATGCACTAAGCCCTTTGCCCAGCCTTTCTCCACATATAACCAGAGTTCTTGCTACTCAGAGCAATGGGCATGCAGAGGTTGAGTGGCTGGCAGACTGAAGGCGAGAGTTGTCTGTGCTGGAATGTTTCCAAGGGCTGGTAAAGGTCTAAATCTGCAGACAATGGCTTGTTACACCTCTGAAGAGCATAACGAGCTCTTGGTGTGGGACAGGAGTGTGTGCCGGCCGCAGGCAGTGTTCTTAATTGTGTTGTACAGCCGCAGGTGAGTGTTGACAGGATGATGAGTAATGAAAACAAAGGAATACACAGGATCAATTAAAGTGAAACTATGCCAGTGATGGGAGTGAAAGCTAAGATATGCCATATAAAAAAAAACCTCCATATTCTACTGAATTCTTGGCTCAAGCATAGTTTTATAATAATAATACGTTCAGGCTCTAACCGCACTGGTAACACGGTAATGCTCTTAGCAGTGACTAACAACCAGCAGAGTAATGTTCCTGGTATGTTCAGGAGCAGGTGCAGAACGGTCCAATCACACGGTCCACCACTTCCTTTTTCCACCAATCAAACAGCGAGTGGGTCACCATCAGCGCCGATAGCTCCGCCCCTGCCTCTTTGCATCCTGGGGCCGAAGGATTTATTGGTCAGCTGCTCCCAGAAGCCTCTTTAAAGCCGTGTACGCTTCTCGCTCCTCTAGCTAGCCCACACGTGCGATCTCTGTCAGAGCCACATTTACAGCTCCCAGTGAAAGTTTCTATTATCCCAGCCAGGGGAAGCCTTATTTACGGCCTCCTCCACCAATTAAATCCATCCCATCTTATATTTTACATGACAGTTAATTAGTGTTGAACGATGAGCATTTCACCTGCAAATACCCTCCAAAAGATCACCGCCAGTCTCTTGGCTCTAGTGATAATCCTGGGGGAGGGAGCAGAGTGTGGGTGGTGCATTAGCACCTGTGGGGGTCCAGGATGGTTTGCTGGGGGCTTTCGCCATTAGCCTACCGCTGCACACGCAGGCCTGTTCCATAGCGTGGAGGATCTGCGAGGCGGTTAGTGGGAGTCATTAATATCTGCCCAAGCCTGGGCTGACAGCTACTGATTGGAATGGAGAGCCCCTGTACAGCAGACAGCTACAAATTTCCCTGACAGCTTGGCGTCCATAACCCACTGTCTGCCTGCCAAAGCAACCGTAATAAGAGAAGTAGGGAGAGCAGACACTCACATTCTCACACGCCTGCACGTTCAGCGTGGTATACAATGAGAACACACACACACACACACACACACACACACACACACACACACACACACTTCTCAACCATAATAACCCCATTCTTTGTCATGTCTCAATCTGAATAGAAGAATTTAATTTCTTGCAGTGTGAAGTGGGGTCAGGGGAGAGTTTAGGTCTGGGTAGGGTGATAGCATTTTGTTTAGTCTGTTCTGTTCCATCCACACACATGCGCACACACACACACACACACACACAAGTGTCAGACACACACCTGGCGCTGATGAGTTTGGCCCATCCAGTGTGCAGTTACTCTGATTTATTCAGTCACGCTGGATAGATATAAATTCAATGAAACAGTCGTCACGTTGATTTAATTTCTCATTTTATGGATGAGAACAGAAACACCCCAGTTTTGTATGACTGATGGGAGAATGTTTAGGTCACTTAATTATAGCCAAACCTCTTTAGAGCCCTAAGAACAGAACTGACAGCACTTCACAATGAGTGATCCTCATCAGTACACTAACTGCTATTATGAACATAAAACAGTGCCTGTGTGAGTGTGTGTGTGTGTGAAATGGAGATGAATCATTAGTGAATGCCACATAGCCAAAATAGGTGCAGATATTCAGGTGTTTTATTTTACAGAACACACTCAATATTAACAAGAGCCTCACTGTTAAGCCAAAGACCTGCACCAAACATGCGCACACACACACACACACACACACACAAAGTTTCTCTGTCTCTTACCCACTTATTTATGTATGCACATTACATTCACAGATAAGACACACACTCTTTCACAGTAATTCTGTCACTGGCTTTACTACACAACAGGAAGCTCAGGGCTCAATATTTTACTGCTCCGTTTTATTGCATGTCCTCCCCTGTCACTCACCCCTTTCCTCCATCAGCAATAAAACACTCCATAATAAAAGTCTCTCTCCCCAAGCGCCTGCCACTCTAACCCCACAGATAATCCAGCCGGATCACTGCTCTCTGCCCCATGCATAGTTGGCAGCGTCATCACATCTCTAACCCCTGCACCACGCTCAGCCAGGTTATTATACTGCTCGCTGCTTTATTACGCCGAGCACCGAGTGAAAAGAACAAACGACGCCCAGGAATATCCCGCCGAACGAGCCGTTAGCAGGAGGAAAGGCTGTAGAACGGGGGCCGCCCGCGTGATTCATCGCCCTCGCTCGCTCACGCTCTCCCTCCCTCTCTCTCTCTCTCTCTCTCTCTCTCGCTCGCTCTCTCAGGCAAAGGCACGGATTACCGGCACATCCCGGAACAACGAGTTGCGCACTCAATCAAATCAGTGTTAGAGTCTGTTTAAAAGGCAGCACCAATCCAAACGCACACGTAAGGTCACAGTGATCTCCTGCAGATTTGTCACTCATTTTGTTGCATAAAGTTCTAAACACATTTTGCATTTGGTTGTGTTATACGTTCAGGTCTTGTTTACCAGCGAAAATTTAAATAAACGCCACAAAACATGGGAAAAAAGTCTATATAAATAGCTGTCCAAAGAGAGCAGCACATAAATTATGTCAGAGAGAAATGTTTGAAAGTTTCTTACTTGTTTATAAACAGTGGTTGGGTAGCCATTTTGTTATTCCAAAAGCAGAGTATCTCTTTAGAAGGCTGAAGATCCTCTTTCCAGACTGAGATTATAGAATAAAGGTAGGTTGTGGTCCACTGCTCCAATGCAAGCTCCTATTCACACTGACGATACGTGTCAGGACAATGGTAGAGATGGTTTGCGGAAGACTCCAGATTTGAATTTTAGGATAAGCCAGTCTATATGGCCCTTGGAGGGCAGTCTAGGTTCCTTTTTGCTGAGACTTCACCTGTTCAAGCCAGACAGCAAATTTGAATAAGCATATAGACAGATTTCTCCATGAAGCTACGAAAATCCTTATTATTTTTAAACAATGTATTATTTTTTAAACATCCTTCCATTATTATGGATATGCACATACATCCATGCACTGCCTTCATTTCCTTCTTATGTTTTCAAAACTAGATTAATGAAGAGCAACTTAATTGCATGTCATAAAAAATATATATATATATGTTTGGAAAGAAGGCTTTAATAACCCTGCAGCTTCTGTCAAATTGTAATAAAAGCCGGTGGTGCTATCTGGCTGCCCCATGCTCCGAGTTCTTGTTAACTGTGCAGTACAGCTGGCTGTGAAGGCTGTCTGGCCTGAATTAGTTTCTCTTTAGAAAAGCTGCCAATGTCTGAAGCAAGCACACAGTGTTCAGCTCTGCCAAACTGAGGCTGTGCGCTAAATGCTCTCCCTGATTTGAAACACACGGTGTGCTGTACCACCCAACCCCCACCACCACTACAAAAATGGACTTGGTCCTTGGAGCCCCTTCACGTCCAAAGTGGAGGCATATGCATGAACACAGCACCAGGCAATGCGCTGTAGAAGCATTATTTCAAGAACAAGCAATGTCCACACACACACACACACACACACACACACACACACACACACACACACACACACACACACACACACACACACACAGACACACACACACACAGCACTTTCTTCCTTCAGACAAGCCTTCACTGTTTGTGGTCTGCTGAATCCTTGCAGTGCGTCAGATACATTATGCTGTGTTTGATGTGGCGTGAGAGCAGTTATCTGTGATCTATTTCCGTCTATGTAGTACATCACCGAAATCCAGACATGAAAAGGAAGTGGCTATTTTTAAAACTCATGTTATAAACATGCCTTTCCATGAACCAACAGAACATTCACGTGTTTGTAAATTCTGCGACACGCTCAGAGAGCCTGGCAGAACATCCGTCATTGTCTCGCGAGGTCGAGATGCAAGTGTCCTTTTGGTGCTTACAATGCATTCACTATTTATGACACAGGATGTTCCATCTGCTTGGGTTTCCTGTCTAAGGACTCTTTTGGGATGTGCTCCCTGGATCTGCTTACACTTCTCTGGGACATCTGCAAAGGACTCCAGGGCGTAATATTCAAGCCTCTCCTGGAACTCAGAAGAACGTATGCTTTTTTCATCAGTCGTACATGCTGGAGAGTCCGTTGGTAGTCATTATGCACGGCACCATATGATGTGAGAAAGAAAACGCATTCTATATAGTTGTATGACAGGGCCGGCAATGGTGTGTGCGTTTGGGTTCCCTGGTGGTTATTGGTAGAATCCATCTCTCATCATGACTCTTACTGATGCTCATGAAGGCTGTCTCTGGATCTGTGCAACATAAAGGAGGGTAATGGCAAGCAGGAAGGATACTGGTCTCAGATCAGCACCTTTGGTCTCGCTGTCAAGTGGTACAGGCACGGTGAGGGTTAACATCTGTCAATTACAGGGCACGAGCTGTTTTTCTTGTGCTGCCCCCTAGATTGGTCCCACATGTCTACTCTGTCTCCCTCCCTCCCTCCCTCCCTCTCTTTTTCTCCCTCGATTGAATCGCTTGTGTTTATTGGCAGCAAGGGGAACCTGAAGGCCTCAGTGTGCGATTTGTCCCCTCGTCGCGGAGCAGATGGTGGACATCAGTGTCAGGCTTCAAGGGCTGAGTAGCTCAGGCAGCAGGAAATGACACGGTTGAGGGCCAGATCTAAAGCAGCGTGGAGGCGCCATCCGTCACACATTACCATGGCAGCATCGCTCATTAGCATCACAGGGATGTGCACAACAGAGGGGCTGATGGGAAGATCAGTGCACAGGGGACGCCCCCTGTCTCAGCCCAACGCACCCACTGCTACAGCCAGGGAGAGATGAGCCAGAAGATTCACACAGCCATCAAATGAACCTGTAAGGCATGTTCCCAAGTGTCTCTCCACGAGTCGGAAAAATGGGTTTTCATAACTTGCAGGAAGGTGTAGGGGCAGGTAGATAAATAAGGGTGACATTTGTTATGCCTCTGCGTGTTGGTTTAGTCCACATATGGTGGAAAAATCATCTGGAGCTAGAGTCCACGAAAACAAGGCGGGAGACATTTTTAGCATTTCATTAGATTACGGCATGAAAGCACCAACACAGACACACAAACAAACACGCACAGGAGGAAATGAAATGTAAACAACGCATCTTGGGGATCTGGAACAGGCTTCTCTCGTGCAGTGATCTGACACTACAGTATCTCCCTGTGGTGTCTTCAGGCTATCTCTGCAGAATTAATCCTCTCTGGCCACTATCCAGTGTTGGCAGAATTTGTTCCGATGTACTGACCTTGGATCAGTCTGATGGTCTCTGTCAGAAGGGTAAGGGGTTAGATTCTGGGTGAGGGAATCTGGCCCAGGATCAGCGGGTTCTGGATGGACACTAGCATGGGAAGCGGCTCCTTATGCCAAAGCACCTTCTGTCGGTGGTGTGTTATCGTCACTCAGTTTTAATTAGCCCGTCCACATGCCAAGTGCACAGCCGTGAGCCACAAGCAGCATCCCTGCATGCCACAGTTAGGAAGGAGAGGGAGAGCCATAATGACCTTGTGAAAATCTACTTCTTCTACATTAACTTTTTACATGTCATGAGGATATGCATCCTTTGCGTATTAGCCTGTAGTGGTGTGCCATTTTGTGTTCTCGCGTGCTCTTTTGGAAATGTTCCGTGGCCGCAGGGTGCAGAGCAAGGTGATGGATGCTGTGGTGCCGTCCCTGGTGGTTCCTGGACTGGGTCCACTCATACCTCACCTGTTGTCTTCTGCCGTCATCTGAGGGCGTGAGAGTGCGAGAAAGAGGCCTCGGCGTAGTCTCTGCAGGTACGGTGAGTCACGTGGGCCAAGGGAGCAATATGCTCCCTCTCCTGAGCATTCAAGAGCTCAGATGCCACTTTCTCTCAGCGGAGATGATGGCGTCCTTCTCTCGCTCTTTCTATTGCTCGGTCTTTCTCCCAGGGATTAGCGTGGGTCAGAGATGGGAGCTGAAACGTGATGAGTGTTAACGATGCCCCCTCCATCCACCAGAACCTAGCATGAAATGGGCATCAGGAGGCCAGTTGTAACCATGCTAACGCGAGCCCAGTCAGCGGCTCCAGGCCAGACGCCCAGCACAGTGTCCCCTTGGCAGTCCTCCCTGTGGTTAATCTGATCAGAGCGCAGTGTTAACAACACATGGCCTGGCCCTGGAGCCCACTCCAAATGAGCTTACATCGCAAGCAATACCTTGATGAATAATTAACAGGCCAGACACCAAACTCAGAGTGACTTAGCCAGCGAGCCCAGAGTCTAATCACACTCAGGCTGTATTAGGTAATCCACCCAGTGTCGTCTCCATCACTCACTCTCTCATTTGCTTTGTTGTTTCCTCACTGACACTCACAGTCAGGTGCCAGAACTGACAAAAAGCAGCTGTTTCAGGCCTTCAGACAGACAGCTGCTGGAAGTGGTTACTTTAAACCTTGTACCATCATAAACAGCGTGAGTGTTATTATACATTATAACGACAAACCAGAGGAATGGCTTTATCACCCTTTTAATATTTCTATGTAGTGTAGCCTGTCCTTAGCTAGATGTGTGGTGAATGTTCTATAATATGACTTGCGGTCTACATTAAGTCATTGCTGGATGAGTATGTTATGAAGTGTGATCGCTTCTCATTTCTGTTGACACTCATACTTTATTTGCTGTAAAATCACAAAGTGAAATTTCTGCTCACTAGATTTTATGAGCAAATTGGTTCGGCTAAAGTAAATCATTGACTGCCTCTGTAAACAAAACGAGTTTTCCAAGAGCTACATCTAATCAGTTAGTCTTGGACTGAGGCCACCTTTGTGCCACAAAGTACACACACACACTCACACTCACACTCACACACTCACACACACACACACTCTCACACACACACACTCTCTCACACACACAGTCTCTCACACACACAGTCTCTCACACACACACACACTCACACTCACACACACCCACAACCTTTTTTTTTATTTACAACATATTGATACAAATATCAAGGTTCTACATATTGCCCCAGTGAAATGTTTTTCTAATTATAGATGTTATTCAGTTATACTTACTGTTTTTTTATATAAATCTACAAATCTTTAAGAGTGTCTCTAAGTTTTTACCATGTTAATACAATGGCAAATACACATATGAGAACATTATTTCTAAGACTTCCAGAGAAGTGTCAAACATATCACCAAAAAAGTCAAATATTTTATCAAAAACAAACATTTAAATGGATTTAACACTTAAATATTGGATTTAGAAAAAGATTAACATTGTGTGAAGTATTTGTTGTTTAAATTGAGAGATGCATAGAATTCAGTGTCGATGTATTTCTCATGCAGTATACTACCAGTCATGCAGTATACTACCAGTCATGTATTTCTCATGCAGTATACTACCAGTCATGCAGTATACTACCAGTCATG